>QRDG01000449.1:654645-801016 GCA_012064385.1 Puccinellia tenuiflora | reverse complement strand
GCCTACCTGTGCACCGCGATATGCCCGGCCCCAGTCACGATTTGTTTTCTTCGGGAGAACGTAACTGACCGCTAGCTAATTTCCTAAAGAAAATTAAAGCAGTAATTATCTTGTGATTACAATTTTACCCCTAAGTCACGGTACTCCATAGTTTTCTGATGTGGTACTCCTGTGCGTCTGCGCTGGAGTACCGATGCCTGTTATCCGTCGGATTGCAACAAATGGATGGCACATATTTATTTCAGGGTACTATGGTACTCCTAGAAGGCACACATGTGGCCGGAGACTCACCTTTGATGCAAAGTAATGTTGGGAATAGCCCTAGAGGCAATAATAAAATGGTTTATTAAGCATATTCACGTTTATGATAAAGTTTATTATCCATGCTATAATTGTATTAAATGGAAACATAATACATGTGTGGAATATAAACACCCGGAGTCCCTAGTGAGCCCTAAAGGACTAGTTCGTTGATCAAGAGATAGTTAGAGTTTCCTAACTATGGACTTGTTATAGTCATTTGATAACGGAGTCATATCATTAGGAGTAATGGTGTGATGGACATGACCCAAATAAAGAGTTGCAATTAATCGGTCACAAAGAGTTTTGTTGTCAACACTTTTAATATGCCAATATAGTTTCCTTAGACCATGAGATTATATCACTCCCGTTCACCGGAGGAATACTTTGTAGACATCAAACGTCACTTCGTAACTGGGTGATTATAAAGGTGGCTTTCAGGTATCTTCCGATGGTGGGTTGTTGGGTGATATGAATCGAGAGTGGAATTTGTCCCTCCATGTGACGGAGAAGATATCTCCAGGCCTTCTCGGTAATATAGCATCAAGAGTCTGCAGACATGTGATTAAGTTGTAATCACCGGGATCCTATATTATGACGAGTAAAGAGAACTTGCCGGTAACGAGATTAAACTAGACATGGGGATGTCAACGATTATATCTCGGGCAAGTAAATATCGTGAGACAAAGGGAATCATATATGAGATTAATTGAATCTCCGGCATCGTGGTTCAATCGAGAAAAGGTTTTCGTTGAGTGTATAGGAAAATATGGACATCCCGGTCCCGCTATTAATTATTGATATGATCATGTCTATGTATTCTCGAACCCGTAGGGTCACACACTTAACGTTCCGATGAATTAGGTTTTGCGATGAATTAAATGATGAAGTGAACGAATGGTGATTCGGAGTCTCGGATGAGATCCCGGACATCACGAGGAGTTCCGGAGGAGTCCGGAGAATAAGATTCATATATGGAAAGTGGTTTCCGGAGGTTTCGGAAAAGTTCCGGAAATTATTTAAAGGGTACCGGAAGGTTCCGGAATGTTCTAGAAGAGTCTAGAAGTGGGACCGCATATTTTGTATGGGGCCCACATGGTGCAAAGGGGTGCGGCCCACCATTGGTGGGGCGCACCACCTAAGCCCATGAAGGGGTGCGGCACAAGGAGGGAGTCCCACTCCTAGTTGGACTAGGAGATGGGCTCCCACCCCTTTAGGAAAGGGGCCCAAGAAGGAGTCCTTGTTGGACTCCGACTTGGGGGGCAAGCAAGGAGGGGCCGGCCGGCCCCCTCCCCTTGACCTAGCCGCCACTATAGGAGGGGAAGGGGGAGGCGCAACACACCTTTGGAGGCTGCCCCCCTTGCCGCACCCCCCCTCTCCCTCAACCCTAGCCGCACCCTCCTCTCCCGGAGGGCTGCCGCTGCCTCACCTCCACACCTAGCCGCACCCCCTTGCCCTAGGGGCTGCACCACCTCCTCCTCTCCCTCTCCCCTCGCTTGGTTTGGCGAAGCCTCGCGTGTGGAGATCGTCATCGTCACCGGCGGCACTACCGTCGTGCTGCTGAGATCATCAAGGCCACGTCTCGCTTGCGGGATCAAGGAGTCGACGTCTTCATCGAGCTGTACGTGTGGACGCGCGGAGGTGCTGCCCGTTGCCGCACTTCACCGGATTGGATCTCGAGGATAATACATCTCCTCGCGACTAGACGAGTCTAGTTGCGGGGATCGACTAGCCAACCCCTGCACCGACAAAACGCGTTTGTTGATCTTCGAGGGTAAGAGATTGGATCTCATCTTCGCTATCTTCATCTCGTAGATCTAGATCCTTGGGTTTATTCCGCTTTGCCGCGTAGAAATTTTTTTTGTTTTCCATGCTGCGACCCCATCAAGTAAGGGCCCCACAAGTGCTCTCCTCATCCAACCTCCCTGATGCCCACAATTTGTTCGGTGAAAATGCCAAGGGGGGACCAACTCCAAACTAGATGCAAAGAGTGATGGCGAGGCAATCACATTGCAAGACATTGAAAAGGTTCATAGCCACCAAGGAGGTGGAAAGTGAGAAGAGGGAAGAAAGGAATGTCAAGAGAAAGAGGAGGCAACAAAGAACTTCTTTGAATTACAAAAACGAGTTGAGATTGATGAGCCAATGTCCGGCCAAGAACCGACGAAGTCAATGACATCCCACTTGACCATCATGAACCCAACACAGAGGTCTTGGTTTGAGAATAAACAAAAGTTCATGATGGATTGAGATGCGTGATCACCAACATTTCACATTGTATTTTTGTGTTTTGCATGAACTAGGCGGGCCATATGCGGAGGATCGTGAGATTGGTTTGCTAGATGCCGACATGAACTTGTATGCTGACATGACTTTAATTGAATTGCAAATACTCAACCTATTTGCTACCATTTTGATGAAAGAATTGCAAAATTGATCACAAAGCAGACACAGCGGACCAAATGGAAAGGGCCGGCCGTCTGTCCGCCTGAGCACCCGAACGGACAAAACCAGACACTTTTCGTGTCCATTTTGGGCCGCCACGTTGGAGTTGCAAAACATGTCCGTCTTGGCTCACCTCGTTGGAGTTGGCCTAAGTAACAGGAAACGCTGGCACAAAGCATCAGCGATAAGCAGGAAACGTAGGATCGATCATGATTAACTGAACACAATTATTTTACAATTGAATTAAAATATCCAAGTCCTCTCCAGAATAGACTTCCACCCACAATTCATTCTTTCTCAGACTAACACGAAACAAACATTAATTCACTAACTATCTAATCCTCTAAGTTTGTCAAAGCAACTCTTTACGGACTCGGTAATCTCTGGTGTGATACGATCACCAGCAACCAGCTTATACTGCTCAAGCTTCGCCTCTTCGCACTCTAACGCAGCTTTCTTGCAGGCTCTGATAGTTCCTGGAAAAGAGATTGATGGTCAGCTACTCAGCTCTGGTCTGGCACAATTGGCCTTGCAAATAATTCATCCTGTTAGGAATCACAACAAACTAGTACAATTGAGTTGAAATTCCCAACACTATGACGATACGCATCAAAACTATTACATGGGGAAACATCAACACGTCAAAACTAAGTCTGGGGTTTCGGTGAGATAAGTAGTTTTAACAACTGAACAACATACATGCATGCAAAATCAGAAAGGCGATGATGTGATTGCTAGCAGAACTTCACGTTACACTAAGTTGGCGTATACTAGAAGCAGGCATAGAGGAGAATGTTTTATCAAGAACTCCAATATAAAAAGAAACATTTGAGCAATTTAACAGAGATGAGCCTATCATCTTGTCAAAATATGATATTTGCATTCAATAATCATTGTCACACCATGCGGCCCAAAGACGCTAAACGCTCAGGCTGCCATGGGACAGAATGCATCTAGCCCCCCACTTGCACTTATGTTCTCGCTTAGTGCAAGGAATAAACCCAGTTACCCGGAAGAGCTACGTCTTGGGCCAACAAGGGTTTGATGCAAATTTAACTTCTCAATTAATTTGGCAATGTCGTACGAAAGTTGGGAGCGCCACATTCATAACACAACCATAAACACAATGAGATCAGATACTGAATTCATCTATGAAGAAATAGACTCATGTTGCATCAAACCATTTGTAAACAAACAAAATAAAAACCAAGACTGATGTGGTTCCATCATTAATAATCCACTCACCGCTCACATCCAGAGGGTTGAAAGACACAGGGATCTTTCCCAATGCTCCGCACCATTATCATAGCACCACACACTTCTGGTGATCTTCACGCGACACTCGGATTACGCAAAGCTTTGTCAGAGGATTTACATACTTCACTGCAGATGACCATTGACCAGTGTTCAGAAAGTCAGAAGTGCTACTAATGTTTAAACTAAGCTGGGTAGCACATTACAGAGCATATGAGGCTGCCTAGAGGGTTTAAGATTTCTTTATAAGTTATTAGCACCTTGCAATGATCCGAGAGACGCAGCTAGGCCACACTCCCCAAAGTTGAGCTGGATGCTGTCTCTGATCACTTTGGTTTGTTGAACTGGGTGAGGATGACGGGATCAACCTCTCCTCTGCTCACGTCAATGAAGACCTCCATCACCATGTATCTGTTCTTGAAATGGACCATTCTGTGAGACAACTTGCGCTCCTTATCACGGCCTGGATTTTCAAGCAGATGAAACGACAATCAAAATAAATCTAACCTGTTTAACAAAACCAAGACAGTACAGACTGAAGAGCATAGTAGCCATGTTCAAAGCTATGACAATTTATGATCCAATACTCAAAAGGAGCACATTGATGAGGCTCTAAAACACAGAACACTTAGGCCCTCAGTCTCAAGTCCTCAGCACTAGGAGCCAAATTGCTGCTATGAATTAATGAACAATGCGACAATGGATCATGTTCTGGCCTCACGGTCGGATACTCAGACGGCAGAAACCCAAAGAAAACAGGATACAAATTTGCGCAGCAAGCATTCGAGCAAACCCCAGGCGAAAAATCAAGTGCTTATAAGTATCCTAGAAATTTTATACTCCATTGTTTAGTCAAGCCATCAATACTTTATAACAGAACAAAGTAGATTAGACATGGCAAACAAAAAAAAAACATAACAGAACGGGAATCAAAAAGATAGTACCGAAATAAATCAATGGTTTTATGTTGACCTGAGCTTTACACGACCTAAAAGAAGAACTCGCACCTTCAAGAAATTGTATTGCTACGACATGAAACTGATTGAGAAATACTTCAATTCAAGCTGAACAAAAAGGAAAAATGGGCAAATTGGGGAAATCAGCTAGACATGCTGGACTACTGCTTCATGGGGATTAGGGTCTGAGTCGTGGGGAAATCACCTGTTGAGAGCTCGACAAGCAGACGGTTCGCGGCGGAGGGCCGGAGCACGGGCGCGGGACAGACGGGGCGTGAGTGTGGAATGGCGGCGCTGCGTAGGAGGGTTCTGCCTCTGCAGCGGCGCGTGCGAGGCAGCCAGGCTGCAGGATCTTTCAGACCATTGCTCTTCAGGATGCGTCGTCGCTGCCGGCGGCCGGCTGTCTAGTCGCGGCGCTAGGATGTAGCTGAAAATCTGCCCTCACGGAAAAAGGATGGGCCGAAGGGGAGCTCCTATTCGGCGCTCAACGAGTCGGTTCAGCTCCACGACGCCTCGAGCGCGAGCGTTACTGGGCCAGCCCAGTAACTCACTCGCCAACGCTATTTCGTTTTTTTTCGGGCTTGTATTCTGCTGTTTTTCTAGTGAAGAAAAACGTCTGGCTTTTTATTTACTTTTGGAAAAATAAAAAATGTTCCCAGAATTTAAAAATGGTCGAAGTTTTCAAAAAAATAAAAAAAATTCAAAAATATTTACAGATTGAACGATTTGTAAAATATGAACATTTTAAAAATTTAAAATTTTTCAAATCTGAACATTTTTAAAATCTGGAAATTGTAAAAATCGAACATTTTCTAATTTGAACATTTTCTAAACCTGAACATTTTCAAATCCTAAACATTTAAAAAAATTCATGAACTTAAAAATGGGTCATGAATTCAAAAATAGTACATGAATTTGAAAATGGTTCACAAAAATATACATGAATTTGAAAATGGTGCACTAAAAAAAGTTCATGAATTTGAAAATGGTTATGAATTGGAAATGGTTCAAGAAAAAATGTTCATAAATTTGAAAAAAGTTCATGAAAAAATGGTCACGAATTTAAAAATAGTACATGAATTTGAAAATGGCTCACGAAAATATTCATCAATTTGAAAATGGTTCACGAAAAAATGTTCATGAATTTGATAAAAGTTCACAAAAAATGTTCATGAATACAAAGAAAATGTTGGTGAATTTAAAATGTCCTGAATTTCAAAGAAGTTCATGCATTTGAAAAAAAAAAGTTCATGAGTTTAGAAAAATGGCAAGAAAAAAAGGCATAGAAAAAACGGAAGAAAAAACATAGAAACCAGCAAAAAAAGTAAAACCGAACTGTACATGTTGAACTAGCGAAATATGGAAAAAACCTTGAAAACCGCCCTGGAACCTTCTAGAAACTTTACAAAACTGGTAAAAATTGCTACATGGGCCGGCCCATTTTACGGGAGAAAGGCTGGGAGGGGATATGCGTAGCGATGCTAACCTACACAATGAGCGTAGAATAGGATTAACTGGGCCGAAGGGTTGCGCCGAATAGACTGGTCAAAGACTATTTTCTAAAGAACTTTTTTGCATCTTTGTTTCATCTTTGTTGACAAAGATAAGTGGTGGGTTAGAACAGATCTTGTGGAAATATTGTAACCCACACGTTTAAGTAATAAAGCTCCTAATTCACAAAAAAAAAGATAAGTGGTGGGTCGCACAATTTATAAAACGAGTCAAACAAACAAAAATGGCTGCAGACCTAACAGGAAGTCGTCCAATGGAGTAGAAGTAACGAAGTCGCCAGAATTAGTGGCTTCAAACCAATTGAGTAAAATCTAGTGGCACATTCCCGAATGGTTGTGAGAAGTAGTGACGGAGTCGTAACTTGCCCTTGACTCAAAGGAATTGCATAGGATTTTTTTTTTTGAAAAAGAGAATATATTAATATCGATAGATACCAATTACACCCAGCCTCCACAACAACAAGATATCGAAAGACATCGAGGATGCACACAGCGAAGAAAACAATAAAAAAGAGAGAAAACAAAAAACCAAAGACCCCGTCGGAGTGATGGGACACTCGCAACAGCAACACTCTAACCACCACCAAAATACAACACCCGGATCGCAAAATGGCTATCCAAAACAGTGGCTTCAGCAAGTCCATTGCCAGGTACAACCAATGAAGGTCAGACCTTGGGCTTTCACCCTGAAGAAAGACCGGGGGTCCAAAACAATGTCTTCAAGTCCATTGCCAGGTACAGCCAATGAAGGCCAGACCTTGGGTTTACACCCTGGACATCACGGCTCGGTACATAGTACCACCAGAAAGCAGTCCGCCTGTGTTGCCACCCCCTCTTTTCAAGTCCGCTGCTGCAAGTCCCTGACACCTGACACACAGGAAAACCTGTGCCTATAGTCTTCAACACAATCAAACCTCCACTCCGCTAGCACGAGCCTCCGATCCCAGCTACCAAGACTTTCTTCACTACTTGTCAATATCATGGAATCTATTAGACATATCACATGACCACGACAAGATAGCGAAGCTTCGCGCCACACCCACATGAAGCATCTCTGGCCATATATGAGGGTGCGCACGACCGGAACAAAACCGATCTAGATATCCAAAGACGCCATGCGTCAAACCGGAGATCACCGATGGGGAGACCGGAACACGTCGGCAGCTAGATCATGGAGGACCACATGTAGCAGATCGGCGACGTGACGCTCGAAGACCAGCGGGTCAACCGCCCGATCAGTCCGAGATAGGTGATGTGGACTGCAATGACGATGCCTCGATAAGGAAACGACATCGGAGACGCCGCCATCGTCCGCCATAGCCGAAGCCGGCGCGATTTTCACCGGCAGCCGCGCCACCCGATCTCGCTAGGCCCAACATGGGTCCCAAGCGCCGACAGCGAAGCGCTGCCGCCCCTCGGTGCCCCCTTCTCGCACCTTCGGACGAGTCGAAGATGGATCACGATGGGATCGGATCCGCAGCCGCCGGCATCATCCATCACCGTCTCCGGCCATGGAGGCTGCCACCGCCACCGCACATCCAGGACTCCGCCCTGGAACGCCGCCCGCGACTCCCCGAAGATGCTGCCACCTCGTGTCGCCGCTGCATCCACCCCCCGAGCGCCCTTGACGCCGGGGTCCGCCGCCACCGTGGCCGGTGCCGATGGCAGCGGCGGAGGGGAGATCGCCGGCCTTTTTCTTCTGGCGGCGCTAGGGTAGGAGCCCCTTCGGTCGCCCTGGGGAGCGACGCGAAGGGGTACTATAGTGGGCAGAGAAGATAGCCTCAATTGCATAGGATTTGAATAATTAGGAAAAAAAATCATATTGGAGCCTTTTTTTATTCGCAGGATTTCTAAAACATAGCAATAGAAGAAGAAAAACATAGGAGAGGATAACATCGCATGCATAAAACACATGATTGTCTACGAACAGGGTGTTTGATTCGCATGAATAGAAAAAAGATAGGAAAGCTAAATAGATAATTAAATCAATGTTAAAACAAGTGCAAAGGTCCGATTGGGTCATCAATTTATAGCCTTTGCTTTGTTCGTTGTGCATTGAAATGTACTCCCTCCGTCCAAAAATAAGTGTCTCAAATTTGCTTAAAAGTGGATGTATCTAGACATGTTTTATGTATAGATACATCCACTTTTTATCAAACTTGAGACACTTATTTTTGGACCGAGGGAGTAGAAAAGGAGGTTTGAGTGGATGCTAGCTAGTATTTACTTGTTTTTTTTCTTTGAAACACAAACCAAATAAAAATTCTCCATTCCTTTGAATCAAATGGATGAATAGTGTCACCACGGGAAAAAGATCATGTTCATATGCTTTACCTCTACTATTCCTTTGAATCAAAGAGGTACAAGATGTTTGATTGGTTGGATTGGAATCCATATGAATATTCCCCACGGATTCCTTTGTACTCTATTTTAAAGGATTTTGTGTATTATGATCCAACCTCTTGCTATAATTACTTTATTTTTACTATGAAGCCAAACACTTTTTGATCGAAATTCTCATGTTTTATAAATCATATAGGGCTCAAGAGGACATTGTTAATCCAATAATTTGTTTTTCTGTTCTACTTTTTAAAAGTCCAACTAATTAAAGAGGTCTTGAGGTTTCTATGAAATGGAGCGCATATGAATGGATTACACAGGAATTTGATGACCTCGATCTATGATTCAACGGACAAGCGCTGCGGCCGGGAGGCCGGTCCCAGGCCGAGGCTGGCTCGTGGAGAGACGGCAGGGCTCGATCCCCTCCACGCCGGGAGGCTACCTGTGCGCCTAGGCCTGATGCAGCCGCATCTGCTTCTGCCGGGGGTGCAAACAAGAAGAAGAAAAAGACTAAAAAGAAGAAGAAGGCCGGCTTGGCTGCGGGTGGTGTTGTGCCCGTGCCTCCGACCCTGGTGGCTGCTGGAGCGGGGGTGCAAACCGGCAGGGAGCCCACCTTGGAGCTGCTTGGCCAGGGCATCGATGCCGACTTCTTCTACATCGACACTGGCGGCATCAAGTTGGCGGCACCTGAGCACATGGCTCGGATCACCGTGCTTCCTGAGCAGGATCTTGCCCCCTCCATGGTGATCTCGGTGGAGACCATCCGCACTGAGCTCCTACGTCTTGACAGCGAGGCCCCTTGGGTGGTGCGGGAGATTTCTCCCACCGAGTTTGCGGTGGCCTTCCCATCGGCAACGATGCTCCAGGCCGTCTCTTGGTGTGGCACCACCACTCTTTCGGTCTACAACATCAGGGTCAACATCGAGGCGTCCTGACCCCGACTCGTCTTCCACCCTTACCTCTGTGTGGGTCCGGATCCACGGGGTCCCAAGTAAGCTGAAGGAAGTGCCCATCGTCAAGCTGATTGCCAGGATCATTGGTGTTCTTTAGGAGGTGGACGGGGACTCCCTGCAGGGGGAGGGGCCTCTCCGCCTCTGTGTCAGGGTTCCAGACGTTGACAGACTGCCTGGCATGCTCCCCCCTGTCTACTTCGACGGGGCTGGTAGGTTTCTTCGCGTGGAGGTGGAGGCGGTGGTGGACCCCCCAGGCTCTCCCCCAGCCCCTCCGCCACGCCCCTCTCCGTCCCCGCGCCGTAGCACTTCCAGGGACGGGGATGGATCCTCGGAGGACGACCCATCTGACGGTGACGATGGTGGTGGGGAGGGCTCTCTTCTGCGCCCTGAGGAGCCCACTCCTGCTCCGCCGCAGCCTCCAGCTGGGGGGGCCTCGACCCCTGCTGGGTCCCAGGTTCAGGCATCTTTGCCTGGACTGCTCGTCTCAGCGTCGGGTACTCTGTCTAGGAGTGCGCCGGCGAAGGTGGCCTTGGTGGATGGTTCTCGCTTCTCTCGCCCAGCGTCGCTCCAGTCCTTTGGGTTCCCGCTCTCACAGTACGGTTCCAACCTCTGTGACGGGCCGGGATCCTTGGACCTCTCAGGCCTTGTCTCGGCTTCCTTGGGTTGCCCCGCTCCACCTCAGGAGGAGGTGGTGGGAGAGGAGGACTCGACGAGTGTCGGGATGGAGGTCGTGGCGCCGGACTCCCCGCGCTCCCCCGGGGTGGTCTGGTACACCCGCTCCCCAGGCACCCCTGCTGCCCCTGTCCTGGAGCCAGTCATGGTCTTCCCCGACACTCCTGTGACTGGCACCAGGGTGCGCTCTCGACGTCACCGGTCCTCCCCGCTTGTGGCCACCCGCCACAGCGCTTGCATGGCCCGTGCCAGGACCAGGGGCGAGGGGGTGGAGCCGACTATTGCGGCGGTGGCGGCACGTCGTCTGGAGGCTCGCGACTGTAAGACTGGTACGTCTCAACCTACGCCTACCCCTCCCCCCTCCCCTCTCCTTCCTCTGGATCTCGGTTCTCGGTTCTCGACACAGTGCCTCTGGATCACCTCGCCTAGGTTGCGGCGGACTGCGGCGTTGTCTTCCGCGGTGAGCGGGGGCCTCGCCTTGAGCAGATTGCGGCTATCAAGGCTAAGGAGGTCTATGAGGGGGCCCTCGTGGCAGCTCGGGCTCAGGCGGAGCTCGAGCGGCAGGGGCCCCTGGCTCCCGCTGGACCTGTGCAGGAGGCACAAGGGTCTGGTAGTGGAGCCCCTCCTAGGCCAGATTGTGCGGCACCTGCCATGGCATCTTCCCAAGCCGGGAAGAAGCGTGGGAGGCCCCCCAAGTCAGCGTCCCGGCCCTCGACCTCTAGTAGGGCCCGATCGGTCCCCCTTAAGGGGACCAACCCCAATAATGTTTCCCAATGAATGTCATCACATTTATTTGGAACATGAGGGGGTTCGGGCAGGAGGGCCGACGCCGCCAGCTGATCAACTATCTTAGAGACGAAGATGTGGACATTGTGGGACTTCAAGAGACGATTCGGCAGGACTTCTCGATCTCTGAGCTGGAGATCCTTAGTCACCACAAGTTCTCGTGGCACTGGCTCTCGGCGACGGGGCACTCAGGGGGTATCCTCCTTGGTGCCAAGGAGGATACCTTCGAGGTAGAGGATATGGATCGTGGGGAATTCTTTGTGAGCATGTCGCTCACCCATAGACGGTCTAACCTTCGTTGGGAGGTTATTATTGTCTATGGCCCCGCGGATCACCGGAGATCCGCAGATTTCCTTTGCGAGATCAAGTCAAAGGTGGAGCATTGCCCCACCCCTGTGGTGGTGGCGGGGGATTTTAACCTTATTCGCTCCCCTGATGACAAGAGTTCAGATAATGTGGATCTCCCACGGATGCGCATGTTCAACGACTGGATTGCTGACCTTGCCTTACGCGAGATCTCTCGTGTTGGGGCGAGGTATACGTGGTCTAACAACCAGGCTGACCCGATCCGCAGTGTTCTCGATCGGGTCCTAGTGTCGGTGGAATGGGAAATTGCCTTTCCGCTGTGTTCGCTTCGCGCGCTCACCCGGATTGGCTCGGACGATTCCCCCCTCCTCCTATCCTCTAAAGGAGGGGCTCCTCCTAGGTCGAACCGTTTCCACTTTGAGGAGTTATGGCTTGGTCATCCGGGCTTTGTGGAAGCAGTTCGACTTAAGTAGTTATCGGCGGTCGCGGCCCCTCCCCGTGCATATAATGCGGTTGATATTTGGCACCACTGTGCTAAAGTTGCTCGCCAATTTATGCGTGGGTGGGGCGCGAATAGAGGTGCAGAGCTGCGGAAGAATAAGGCAGATCTCCTTGCCCAGATTCAGACGCTTGACATGGCGTCCGATATGGTGGGCCTTACCGCTGATGGTTGGATTCAGAGATACGCCTTGGAGACCTCCCTTATGGAGATCTACAAAGGCGAGGAGATCTTCTGGCGACAGCGTAGTCGCCAGAATTGGATTCTTCATGGCGATGCTAATACAGCTTACTTCCACGCCATTGCTAATGGTCGTCGTCGAAGGTGCTCTATTCCGTGCTTGTGGGCGGATGGCATCGTTTTAGAGGAGGCCCAAGACCTATCCGCGCACATTTACTCCTTCCATAAGGAGTTATTTACGGAGGGACCGCGCTCGGGCGTATCGTTAGCTGATGGCTTTTGGTCCTTAGGGGACTTAGTATCAGCTGATGAGAATGTGGAGCTTACGCTCCCATTCAGCTCTGAGGAGGTTAGGAGGGCTATTATGGGGATGAAGGCCAACTCGGCCCCGGGCCCGGATGGACTTCCTGTCTCCTTCTTCCAGAAATTCTGGGGTAGTATTGAGGCGGTGATTGTGCCGATGTTCCAGGAGCTCTTTACTGGCACATTGGTTATGTCTCGCCTCAATTTTGGCGTTATTACCTTGATCCCTAAAGTAGCAGGGGCCACGGATATACGCCAGTTTAGACCGATCACGGTGATCAATGTCATCCAGCGACTGCTTACCAAAGTGTGTGCTGCACGCTTGGCCCCAGTGGTGGAGCGACTCGCGCACCCATATCAGTTCGCCTTTCTTAAGGGACGATTTATCCATGACGGAATTCTAGCGCTTCATGAGGTGGTCCATGAAGTTAAGGTTAGACACCTTAAGGGTGTCTTCCTTAAGCTAGATTTCCAGAAGGCTTATGATCGTTTGGACTGGCCGTTTCTTCGCCTGGCACTCGAGCGTCGTGGGTTTGATGATCGCTTCATATGCTGGATTATGCAGATAGTCATGAGTGGCAACACGGCGATCAATATTAATGGGGACATTGGTCCCTATTTTAGGTCCTCGTGTGGGGTGAGACAAGGGGACCCTATCTCCCCCCTCCTCTTTGACCTTGCAGTTGACGTTCTTGCGACGGTCTTGGACAAAGCTAAGGCATCTGGCCACATCTCCGGTGTGGTCGGACACCTTATCCCTGGTGGTGGGCTTACCCACCTCCAGTATGCGGATGACACCATGATCATGGTGGAGGGATCGGAACTTGACATTGTTAATCTCAAGTTCCTTCGCCTCTGCTTTGAGGCCATGTCTGGCCTCAAAATTAACTTCGACAAGAGCGAAGTCATGATCTTGGGTTACTCCCTATAGGAGCAACAGCGGATAGCGGACAATCTTAATTGCAAGTTGTCCTCCTTCCCGGTTACTTATCTAGGGATGCCGCTTAGTGACTCTAGGGTCCTAGTTAAGGACCTAGAGCCGGTTATTGGGCGGGTCAAAGCCAAGGCTGAACCTTGGCAGGGACGGTTTACCTCCAAGGGGAGCAAATCGGTCCTCATTGACTCCTGCTTGTCTAGCTTGCCTATGTACATGATGGGAGTTATCGATTTCCCAGAAGGTGTACATAGCGCTTTTGACAAGGAACTCTCACGCTTCTTCTGGCAGGCGGCCAATGGACGCCAGAAGTACCATATGGTCAAATGGGCGGATGTATGCGCCCCCAAGGACATGGGGGGGCATAGGCATCTTAGCGTCTCGTAAGATGAATACCGCACTCATGCTTCGATGGGTTTGGCGGATACTTAGAGAAGAGGGGGGCTTTGGCTACAGTTGATCAAAGCGAAGTACCTGCAGGGTTGCCCCCTCCTAGCTTGTGACCGCCGAGAGGGATCCCAATTTTGGCGATCCATCCAAACCCTTAAGCATGAGATTAGAAAGGGCGCCCGGTTCTCCATCGGTAATGGAGAGGGCACCCTGTTTTGGCTGGACCCGTGGCTGGGTGATAGCCCGTTACAACATAGGTTCCCGTCCCTCTTTGCTATATGTTCGGACCCGATGCTGTTGGTGGCTTCGGCAGTACTCAATGGGGTCTGGAACATCTCGTTCCGACGTACATTTGGTCCTGCCGAGGCTACAGCTTGGACGGAGTTACGGGGCTCACTCCCGGAGACGTTGCCAGGAGGCCAAGACCTTGTATCTTGGCACTTGGCGCCTTCTGGGACCTTCTCCGTGAAGACGGCCTATCGGAGTCTCTTCAGTGGTCCGGTTAGAGCTTGGGCTTCCCCTTTGTGGAAAGCCCCCCTCCCCTTAAAAATCATAATCTTCGTGTGGCAACTTCTTAGGGACCGCCTTCCTTCGAGGGTGGAGGTCCGTAAGCGCCGTGGCCCGGGGGATGGCCTGTGCCCCCTGTGTGGTATCCCTGAAACGGGAACCCACATTCTGTTCACTTGTCCTGCGGCTAGGTTTTTATGGAACTTCGCCCATGAGGCGCTTGGGCCTGCGTGGCAGGCCTCAGACCTCGGCGAGTTCTTGGAAACCCAGGCGAACCGTACCGGGGGGAGGCGTCGCCTCTTCTGGTTGGTGTTCGCGGCGTTGGCGTGGACCCTCTGGACGATTCGGAATAAGATGGTGATAGAGCGGGTTTTTCTTCGACATGCTTCTGACTCCATGTTCAAATTTCTGGCTTTCTTGCAGCAGTGGTACCCGCTTTCTAGGCAGCGCGACAGAGGGCGGCTAGATGTCATGCTTGATAGACTTTTGGTGGCCGCACGTCGCCTCTCTTCTTCATCTAGCAGGTAGCGCCGGAGGGCGGCCTTTTTTGTTCTTCCCACCTTACTCTAGCCCCCCCCCCCCCCCCCCCCCCCCCTAGCTATTGCTTTCTCTTGTGGTTGGGCTTACTTGTGCTGCTGCCCCAGCAAACTTTTCTAGCTTTTCTCGGGTGCGTGTGTCTGTGTATGGACTTGCTTGGCATGTTGCTTTATTTATAAAGCGGGGCGAAAGCCTGTTTTGAGGAAGATTCTTATGGATCTGGATGCTCCAAAATTCATTTAAACAATCTTCAATGCAAAGAAGTCCACCGGTTAAATATGCATAATGCATTTGGTTTGTGTGCAAACTGATTCTTTTTTTATGACGTGTACAAGTGATTCAGTTGCTTCAAGCCCAAGAATCGGTCTATTTGGATGATTCATAAGTCCACTTCATTCCGACATATTCTGTGCTGAAATAATCCATGCGGAGTCACTAAACACAGGGCGCTTACATTTGCAGTATGCGAACTTCTGACTGCAACGTCACTAGCTATACAATCATACTGAACACGTAAGCATGTCTCAAACTTTCTCCGAAAATATAGAATAAAAAAGCGTGGACGGTGGCAATAGTGTGAAAGGTTTGACACGGCAGGAAGACATGGAAAACGGGACGTGCGCATGGTTATCATATGGTATGATTTAATTCTGCAGATACTAATCAAACATTAAAAGGAAACACGACTAGCTAACTCTTGTCTTATGGCAAAGTGTACTATTTGTACTATATATTATAAACGCCACTAGTGGGAAATTACATTCTGTTTGGTTCATCACTAAATAGCAGATGGCCACCGCCCATGAATAATTCAACACGCACGCACACATTGTCTACTCTACTTTAAGGCCAACTGCATCATCTTCTTGGTGGTTGGCAGGAAGTTACATCAAAGTCGTCGCAAGAGTACTGGCCGGCGGCAGATCAGTAAAGGGAATATGCTAATAGGATAGGTCTTGCTTGGTGCAGAGCATGCTTCCTAGTATAAGTAAAGAGCTCTCTGCTATGGACAGAATTCACGAAGACAACCAGCAAATACTCGTTGCCAGAGCGAAGCAGATCAAGCCTGTCGGAGTAGCTAGCATACACAGCAGCCTGAGTCCCGTTGACAAACCAAAGCAGATCAAGCCTGTCTGAAGAGCTGGATTTCTCTAAAAACTCTTGTGTTCTTGGTTGATTCTTGTGGCCATGAGACAGAATAATAACACTTCTTCGGATCACCGCAACATATCGCTCCTCCGCGTCTTCGGTCAGCTTCTTCTCCCCTTTCCCTGGATACCACTTCTTTGCATGGAGTACAGTTCGCTTTTGAAGTTCAGTTTGGTGCTACTCTTGTACTTGTAGCCACTAGCCAGTTGCTCATCTTATGCAGAGTTCTATTTCTTGTTTACAGGTCAAGGCAAAATGGTCCTCAAAAGGGTCTCGACTGGATAGCACCCCCCAACATTTCAATCTTGATATTAATTTCCGTTTGCAGTCTTTGCATCCCATATCTTTTCTACCACCATCTTATACCCTTTGTCCGCATTCGGGTAATAGGATTTTCGCTTCAATATTCATGCACCATCCATCCAAGCTCCAATCCATAAACAACTCTATCTTTTGCTTCCTTTCTTTGTTGAAACAATTAAGTGGAGGAGAATAAATAGGAAAGGAAGACAGGAAAATGTCAACTTGTGGATGTGGTCAGCCAGCGTCTGGAATGAAAAATCAGATCATGCTTTCTCTCTGCGTAGTTGTCTGCCTTGAAACCGTAATCCTGTCTCCAATGCAGGAACCTATCAGCCAAATCCTTCTGTCCTTCAATCTGGCCACCTGCTATACGCTGGCCATGGCATCCATCTTTGCGCCCGGGAAGACGATGAAGGGGATAGCTGCCAGGCTGAGTGTTGTCTCGGCTGCACTTTCTGTCCTTCTCGTGGTGACCAGAGAGCTGGCCTGCAAAGTTCAAGCATTTCACGGTGCAAATGGAGTAGAGTCCTTCAGACGGTTTGGTTGAAGGAATCGTTGTATCAGATTGCCGATATATATATGTGAGAAGAAATCTGGTTCAACTTCTTACATCGTGTGTAAAAGTGTAAGTACTGTTGTATGCTAAATAATTGTTGTGTTGTGATGCGGTCCCCTATATGTGCCTGGGATGATTTAATAATCTGTTCCAAAAAAAATTGTGGCATTCTGGTCTCCCCAGAGAACATATTTGATCGAAATCTAGACAGAGGTTCTCTTTGCAAACATGAATCCAATGGCATGGTTTTTATGTCATATATCTCATATTTTGTTGACGAAATTGGTGATCAATTTTTTTTGAAACTACGTGCATGCCATTTGAAGGGACGAAGGGAGTATTTATTTATCACAATTAATAATACATTCATTATATATAAAAAATTATTGATATAAAAGGTATTGTGTTATTTTTCACGTCTAATGTAGATCTTCCCAGTTTCTTTTGGGAGAAATTTGTTGCCCCAATTAATGATTGATTTGATTACCAAAATATTGATATACTCTAGAAGATATCATTAATTACAATTAAACACCTGAAACAAAAAGACCGCAATATGCATCTATATAACAGTGTGAGAGGTATACACTGCCACAAACAAAAAGTATAGAGAACAGCATTGATAAAAAGGGTACTAGATTCGTGAGCCCATTAGGGATATTAAAACTGAGCCATCTAGGAAGCTAATTACACCACTCTCACATCCTGGGCATTTTCGGCCGTCAGATCACCTTCTGCGCTCGTTTCTGGCCGTTTGATTGGCTTTAACTCACGCACTGGGCCGATTATCCCTGAGGGACGCTGCTCTGGGCATCAAATTGGCCTTCTCTGGTGCATTTGGGCCGGGTAAGGGCGAAGCCCAACAAAGTTACCGTGTACGCGCTGTAAAAAAAATTAGTCAACGCAGGAATACGCGAGCGGTCGAGGGAAGAGCCGATCGGACGGGATCCTCATCCTCCAGACGTGAGCATATCGATCCACCGCGAGGGCGCCGTGCGGCCGGCCGCACGCGGGCGATCCATCGGCCGCGAGTGCGAGCAGCGGCCCGGCCGCACGCGACCCGGCCAGCGGCCATCCCCACGCGCGCCTCAGCGATCTCGCCTTCTTAATTTCCCGAAATCATGGCGATGAACTGATGCGTCGCTGCTCTTCATGCCCTCCACCAGTGAAGGTAGATTTAATTTTCAGTTCGTGCAGCCCTCTAATGGCAGCCATCATGGCCAAATCACCGGCGTCGAGTGATTATGGTGTGTTACAACTCTCCTCTCCTATAAAATGCGATGCTTCCATAGTTCCATGTCCTAAATGCTTAAAACATTGCAGGCCACCTTGCTCCTGTCCGATTTGAGTCCATCTGTTAGGCGTGTGAAACTCCTTGCACGGGTTGCTCGTGTGTGGGAGCTCTACAAGGACAATCAGTCCATGCACCTTGACATTGTCTTTGTTGATGAGAAGGTAGATTTCACATGTGCTACCTTTTTTATTTCTAGGTAAGGATCATGCTTCATCTCCTTACTTCTAATCTTCTATGCAGGGGAACAAGATGTATGGTGAGATTCATGCCGCACATGTAGAGAAGTTCAGGGAGAAGCTCACTGAAGGAAATCTTTGCATGTTGAAAGATTTCTTTGGGAACTCTGCAAAGAACATGTACAAGGCTGTTGAAGGGAGTTTCATGATTAAAATAACTCCCTGGTCAAAGGTTGAAGTTCAGAAAAATGTGACTGCTGGTTATCCTCGCTACGTAAAATAACTCCCTGGTCAAAGGTTAAGTTCAGAAAAATGTGCCTGTTGGTTATCCTCGCTACGCATATTCTCTGACTGATTTTACTGACCTGCCAACTATGATTGGAAGAACATACACGTTTATAGGCAAGTGAACTGTACTTACACAACTATTACTTTACTTGCTGCATGTACCTATCCTATTGTCCTTACGGTTTCTTTTCATTTCATCTCTAACTGTGCAGATGTTATTGGAATACTTTCGGGAATCTCCGATCAGGTTCGTTTACCTGGTAGAGCAAAAGAGTCAGACAAAAGGAACCTCCAAATAACAGACATAGAGTAAGCAGCATCATGCACTTTTTCAACCTATATGTTAACCCCCTTGCTTTTGTACAAACTAATTTAATGGCACATTTTTCAGTGGAAACATTATGGATGTGGCACTTTGGGGAAGCCATGCAATTTCTTTCCAGGCAGATGATCTGGACAACCTTGCTCAAAAAGAACCAATAATAATACTGTTCGTTGGTACTTTGATGAAAAGCTACCTAGGTATGTAACCTCCTGTGAATAAACACATGTATATTATTATGTAAATGAGACATACTCAAAATTTTAAAATAAATTTAGGCAATCTGACAATAAGCTGCAGCGATGCTGCAAAGGTTTATATCAACCCTAAAATTGCTGAGAAGAATGAATACTGCAACCGGTAATTTTTTTTATAAATTGCTCTTCCCACGTCAAAATAAATATGGTACTGACTCTAACTATGCATAACTTCTTCCTATGTCTTGATCCAATCTTGGTCAGCAAATGCCTGCTGTTACAGTGATGTCAGCCTACAATGATCAGTACAACGCAGCGTTAAATAGGACTGAACCTGAGATTGTTCCTATTGAATTCCTGAATTCAACAGATCCTAACGAGTTTCTAGTGAGTACATTTATAATTTACTATTTCACGTGCTATTACGTATCCACGCACTAAATCTTAACTTTATTTAACATATATACTAGGGAATGAACATGATAAGTACCATCAATATGAGTCTCGCTTCAGATAATTGGTGGTTCCTCGCTTGCCAGCTATGACATAAGAAAGCATATCAAGCTAGGAATACATTTATTTGCAGCAACAAAAATTGCAAGAACAAAACAGCTACACCTAGGTAAAATGACTCTCACAATATACCCTCTTGTTTTCTGTAAAATATTTATCTAATGTTCAATTTACATTCCTAGGTACAAAGTGAGTGTCATTGGTGCAGATGGTTCAGGTGAAGCTGAATCTGTCTTCTTTGCCACAGTAGCTGAACAAATAATTGGAAAAAGGCTTGAAGTTTTAATGCGCAGTGCATCAAATAGTCCATTTGCTCCTCCCGCTGAGATATCAGCCCTCATTTCTCACAAGCTAACCCTCAAGTTCAGTGTTAATGAAAAGGGACTTCAGTATGGACAACTATCTTTCAAGGTTAATAGTATAACAAAAATGCACATGAAGACGAACGTGTTTGAATTCCACAAGCTAAGCGTTGCATCAAGCAGTACATCAAGCCAGGGATCTGGGGAAGCTAGCAAGGTATATGCTGTTACTTGAATCTTAAGCTTTTTTTAGATCTAATTAGTTATTGAAATTTCGTATTTTCTTCAGTCGCAGGAAATATCCGATACATGCTCTGCTTCTCTTGCACTTGTGAGTTACACTGAAATTCTTACAATAATACTTGATTCACGGAGATTATATATCAACCCATTGACGTATGATACTTTGTTCTATACATATTAGCACTGAAAATGATGGCAACCGTACCAGCAATGAATCTGACGAATATGCTACACAGAATTGCCCCACAATTGCTGAACAACCAGTGCATACTACTGAGGTATAATCATTTCTTTTAAAATAGGTATGTACACATATTTTCATGCGGACTTATTCATCTAAAACGAAAATTGTCAACAGAAGACAACACTCTCCACTCCTGGACAGTACAATGACGTTGTGAATGCTGCTGCAACAGATGCGTCCAATAGCACTAACAACAAATCCAAAAGGAGGTTAATAACCATTTCGGTTATAGCAACTTATTCACGGTGTTATATTGAAAGTTTGAAACATACAAGTACACTCATAGCACAAGGCATATGATTTGCAGGGTGCAGAAATAAGACAACGAATCCTCATCCGCAAAGAAGAAACTGCACGAAAATGGATCATGAAGTTCGCTTCCCGAATAACATGATGGAGATGTTCTGCACACGCCATCATTTGCTATGCATTACTTTTCAATTTATCATTATGTCACCTGCAGTGACTTTATCAACTAAGGCGGTGTTAGCCTGTTCACGCATCTTCATCCTATGTTTCCAAAGAACCGTTGCTATGCAAGCACAATAATAAAAGACCTTCCAGTTTAATTTCAGCTTTGTGTTACCAAAAAATATATTACTCCTACTTTGTAAGCCTCTCTTCAAAAAAAGTATGCTTCTCTTACATATCTTTTCTTTATCGATACTCCTGTCTGACTTCCCAATTTAAAGCTTTTCATGTCAATGTACTGAATGTCGAACCTTTTTGGGAGATTACACCTTCTGATTTTTACTGATACTAGCGGTTATCTACCATAGTTACATGCTTTACTTAATCTCTTCAACTGCATATTGAGCTTAAATTTGCATGATACTCTACCTTTGGTACTATTTGCTTTGCTCTTTCTGCCAAGTTACAGTTATGTAGTAACTACAGTGATTTATGAAAAAGCATTAATCACTTATGTTGTGCTCCTTGCTTAACAGGCGCATAGTTTCAATTAATTCCCCTCCAATTTGTGAGTACTGGCAAAAGTCTGTAACTTCAGTTTCTATTCACGATAGTAATGGTTCACTAAACCGATTCCTCCAATGCTCCAGTTACTCTTCTTGCGTCGGCCCATTCAGGGAGCCGAGTAATAAAACCATAGCGGAACGTTTACAAACAGCTACGGCCTGCTAAAACCAACTTAAAATGGGCCCTTAAACATAATAAGGCACAAAACCTACAACCTACTGTCTTCAAATCAGTCCAGCAGCCCAACTGCAGCCATAGGTTCAAATTATTTTACAACTTTTTTAAAATAGACTATAATTTCAGAAAAATCTACATTCCTAATGGACGGACGCAGCAACGCGCGCCTAAATGATCTAGTACAAATAAAAACACACTAGCTAGGTAGCCTCGGTCTCAAAATGGCTGTCTTCAAGAAGAAATCAGGTGCCTGTTTCTGGCAGCTCTCGTAGTCGTGGTTACTATTCTCTCCTTATGCGACGCAAACACCAAGGTTATGTTATTTCCATTCTTTTCTCACTTCCCATGATCATAACTTGACATGCATTTTGTAATATTGTGCTCAATAAAAACTACTCCCTCTGTATCAAAATATAAGATGTTTCAGCATTTAGCTTTTCATCCGTATCTAGACATGTGAACCTTGCACTAAAATATGTCTAGATACAGATAGAAAGCCAAATGCTAAAACATCTTATATTTTGATACGGAGGGAATAGTTTATATTTAGAAATGCAGAAATAAGGTGGCAAACTGTCTTGCACATAATTAGCCTAACAAAGTGTGTTGATTTGGTGCAGATAGAGATAGATACTCTCCCGCTACCTGCAAAATGCTATGGGTAACGACCTACCAAATTGCACGGCTGAATCATGCAAGAAGTTTTGCGAGGATGATGTAGGCTATTGCACTTTAAAGGACATGTGCTGTTGCCCCGTTGCGTAACACCACTAAAATGGTTACAAAACAGAGATGGCATGCGCCATAAAAAATCTCTGATGCATAATATAGATGTACGTGCTTGCTCTACCGGATCAAAATATATTTTTTCTATATTATATATGTAACCTCCTAATAAAGCAAGCATGTTGTTTCTTCGGTCCTGCGAGTGTTGAACCATCCTTCGTTACTGCGTTGGATAGAGATACTCATGAGTTGATCTAAGTAAAATGATGTCCTATGAATCTACACCATCTAACAACTAGTGATCTTTCTCATATACACACCTGGTACTAATAATCCTCTATTAACTGAATTGATCTTTATAATCGCCAGAGAAGTGCTCTTTTTTTGTGAGCAGATACTACAAGTTTCAAAAGTCAACTATTAACAACAACAAAAAAGAATAAAGAATTCGTCTTGTTAAAAACAAGATTAAAACCAACTTCACCCTTATGTAACAAACAGAGGATTAACTTTGCAGCTTATTCCAGCCACTCAAAGATTAACTGACTGCTCCATACGATCACAAAGTCAATCAGCATTCGGATAACCTAGTGCTCCTAAACTGATCAAAGAATCAGCGTGCTGTACAACTCTAATAAGCATAGCTGCTGGAAAATTGAGCCGAGGAGTCATATCAAGTAGCATCTCCAAGGCGTACTCTTACAGGCGAGGGTCTAGCAATCAGACCATCCATCACCCAGCCACTGTTTGAACCATCATGCTTGACATGCGTAAACTCCCTCTGAACGTAATCCAGTGACGCTTCAAGCCTTCCACCTGGTCGACACTCTGCGGCAACATTGAATGGTTTGAAACCCATGTATTTCTCCAACCAGTACAGATAGTTAACATGGAATATAGATTTGAGCATATCTTCTGGGGAGGATCCCTCTTTAAGAACAACCTATAAATGACATGTAACATGTTAATTAATTACAACAGAACAAAAAATTAGGCAATAGTTGCTTCAAGATGGGACTCACACAAAATTTCCCCTTGTAATCCGTAAGAAGGTATTGCTCATCCTTGTACAAATCAACCAGTGCATATGCATCTTCCTTGTTCTCAACTATTTCGCTAAGCTTAGAACCCAACTGTAACCGTCGACAGATTCTATCTGCCGCATCTTTTGCTTCCGCTGATAAAATCTCGCTTTGCTGGTTAACAAATCAACGGAACCAAACATAGTGAGTTTCATAGATTAAAATCAAGCAGGAAAACATTCCTTGAATCAAACATGTGCAGTTAAGGAAGTAGTTGTCTACTTATAACTAATTCCAACAAAAAAAAGGGCACGATTATATACTTGGACATGACCAAGCTCATGTCGAATGTAGTCCTCAGTCTATGTTTTTAAATGAAATGAAATATTCTTTTTGTACGGATCTGTTAGTTTGGTACTGATTGATTAAAATAATATCTTAGAAAGGTAAATACCTTAAGAAGTAAGCACTATACTGGAAATAAGGCTGAAAAAGTTAGTGATAATATTGATGACAGTAGAAAGTATTCTCGACTTACTTTAAGTTGAGCACCCACAGACGAATTCGGAAAAAGTGGTTCCTCATCATTAACCTCTTTGACTGAAGGAACTTGTCCGCTTAATAAATATTCACTAAATACCAAACCTATAGAAAAGAATTATTAAGCAAATACTCAAAGACATCCTTGAGAACTGTTGAATGCCAAAGAAAAACATTACACAAACATGCTCTGAGTTAATATGTGCAAATATACATGTATGCTGGCATGCTTATCTGATATGTAAAAGGTTAAAAAAAATGCCATAGAGTGTAAACCTGAAATATGGGAGTAAAAGAAAAGAACGTTATCTATGGAAAGCATCGACAGCAAGCCATGTTTGGTTTTATAAAGCTAAGATTTCTTTATTAAAAGCATCAAAGGCACAAAGCTCGACATTCAAATATACACATTTTCGTCCAAAATTGGATGCACTCAAACCAAATAGATTAACATTTTCCATGAAAGATTTCCAACACACAAAGAAGATAAGAACATATTCATGTTTGCGCTAATTCAAAAATCTATTGACAAATTTGCATACAAAGCTATATTGCAAAATATATTACAATATTACGCCCAAATTAAGTGAACATTAAACTGAAAGTGGATTTTTGCCTAGTTCAATCAAGTATGAGGTTTTTATGCATCGCAAAGATACCGATCTATCTAGCTAAGCATTTTAACTTTTAGTCATAGAAAAGATGCTGACATATGAGGATTCAGGACTGTGAAACATAAACATGACATAATGTATTCGGAAGCAGAGGATAAAACAAAAAATTACTTGCACGGTAAGGATTCAGCGTCCTCAGCTGAATTGATTGATAAGACTTAAGGTTGCAGTACATGTGAACTACAGTAACACCAGCAAATGAAACAAGAGCTAATGGTACTGATGAGCCAATTTGGTTCGCTAATGCTATGCCAAGCATTATGCCAATAAACTTGCTAACCATTCCCTGAGCTTCACCCTTGGCAATGACCTGAGACATAACTCAACTCATTTCAGGCATTCAAGCGAAAATATAAAGTGAGACAAAGATGTACAGTAGTATTGACTAAGTCATATGTGCATTTCCTTTTAAGACTAAAAATGGCAGGGGTGCAACCTAGAAGAAGAATAGTACTATAGAGCTATACTGATGCCACTGCAAAGTGGGGCTGACAGCTCTAACATTCAAAACTATCAGAAATATGTCTCTGCACATCATACAATATGTTCCCTAACATACATGAAGAATATATAAAAGGTAGCAAGATCTGTGATAGGTTCGAAGAAACATATCTCTTGCAGGATTCAGAATAGCATCTTCTATTCTAACTTTATTTAGATGCATAGATACAGTGAACAAAACATTAAGGTGTCATCATTGGTGTTAGTGGACAGGGTAAATACTAAATATCACACGCCAGTACTTGCATGGCTTGAAGGAGTCCTAGACACTAGATTAGGGAAAATAGGCCATAGATGAGGGATAAGACTTTTGGGGAGAGAAAGACTAAATGTTTATTCTTTCTTCATCTCATAAATTACAGTGTCATCATTGGTGTTAGTGGACAGGGTAAATACTAAATATCACATCTCATAAGACACCCCTATGACTCAAACTCTTTTATCTCACATCCAATCTAGACAAAGCAACAAACCAACTTGAGATGAGATTATTAATCTAACTCAAATTCTGAAAGATACTTTCCTAACCAACATAACAGATCAAAAGTGAAACAAGCCAAAAAGGCATCCCAACAGTAACTTATATAAGGGCCAATGCCCATGACACTGAGGCATCAGCTTACATACAATAATCTCATTTCCCAAAGATTGATGCATGAGTACAAGAAACAATTCTATAGACATGTAAACAAATGTTCGGATTTTTTTTTCAGAAATAAGGATAGATGGACTTCACCTCAGCAAAGTTTCTCTGGACCGCAAAACCAGCATAGAAACAACTTCTTGTGGCAGCCTGTACATAGAAGTGGTAGAAGTTTATCGAAGGAGAACTTCTAGAACTAAATTAATTGCATCATCTTATTGAGAAAATAATGCATACAGTGTCCACGTAGTATTCTTATATACAGTTTGAGGACAGATATGAATTGGAACAGTAGTATAGAACACTCTTTCTTTTTGTGGGGAGTGGTACGTAACACTCAGTAATGCTTATTCATTTCACTCAATTTGACCGGGCAGATAAATGCTCCAAGCATATAGACCACCATATAACAATTTTATATGCAATTAGGAACTATTATAGATGGAACAAAATTGTTTGGACCGCCAAGTTTGAGACAGATATGGATAGGAACGGTAGTAGTAATAGCATATAACAATGGGTAATGTTTATTTATTTTTCTCAATTTGATGGGACAGATAAACGGTACAAGCACATACACCACAATGCAATCATTCTATAGGAAGTTAGATACTATTATAGACAATACATATTTGTTAGAAATGTTAATAAGTAACTAAGTCTGTGCAGATCAGAAATAGCATATTTTTTCTTCTCAATGGCTAATGGTCAAGCAAGACATAGATTGTTCAATGAATCAGGTAGGTAACCAAATAAAGTAGATTTCTTCATCAGCCAAGAAAGAAAGGCCCGCATATAAAATGCTAGAAGAAATGACAGCTAACGAATGCAGGCTGAATCTGTGCGGTGCATGTGAAATAAGATACACTAATTATTTAAGCAGTATTGATCATTAAAAAGGATGATGTTATCACATCGTGTCTAGAACTTGTTATGGACCTTGGTCCACAACGGAATAAACTGGGTAGAAAAGATCCAAACACCAGCAATAGGGTGATTCCCCTCTATAATCTGGAGACAGGGCTTGTCCCTGGCATGGAATAGAGGCTGTTAGGAATATTGGAAGTTGTGTTTATTGATTGATTGATCAAAGGGTTACACGCTAGTCCTCTATATATAGGACAACTGACTTGATCCACAAGTTAGATCTCAATTCAAACTCAAGACCGAATCATACTGTTGTAGAAAATTTCCCTCAAAAAAAAATACTGTTGTAGAAATTATAGTACTTTTACGGTTTTACCTACTGAAATATATGTAGTATAATTTATATATTGTCAGAGGAAATGCTTGTTCGACATATGTGAAGTAAGTAGTTTATTTATGTGTGCATACAAGACCTCATGAGATATTTGTGTAGTCTTAATATGTCATAAAAGTTATGAATCTAGATGGTAATATTTATTCAGTCACTAAATTTAGTACACTGGTTCCAGATTGAATGGTACGAAGAAAATAGGGGGGTTTCACCAGTTGCATGTACAAGTTAGGACGCAAGAACATCGGGATGCTGATAATCCAATAGCCCATAGCACAAATAGAAGGGACAGTCCTGACCTGTATCAGAGCAGCTGCTGATCGGCCAGCTCCAGCGGCTGCACCAATGGGAACAAACAGGTGAGGAAAAACCGGAGTCAAAATCTCCAGCCCATAAGCTGCGTTCTCCAGAAGATCTGCAAACAGCCGCCATCCCTTGGGGTTAACATCGAAATGCCGCCCGAATTTCGACAACAGTATCTTGCTCAGGTAGCCAAGCCCATCTTTCAGGACCCAATTCACCGCGGCGGCAGTCGGTATCGCTCCTTTCCCCAAACCAACTGCATACAGCAACGCCTGCGGAATACAGTTCACCCGATAGAAATGCTAAATTTTACCTGACAGACAGACTGAGAATCGAACATAATTAACACACGCGTTACGATACCTGCGTGGAGAGCACGCCGCTGATCTGGCTGGCAACACCTTGCACGCCGCGCCACAGCGAGTACTGCAGGTAGTCGCTGCTCACGCTGTGCGGGTACCCGTCAGGCAGCAGCAGCTGAAGAGCAAGAT
Organism: Puccinellia tenuiflora; assembly: GCA_012064385.1. Classification (NCBI taxonomy): domain Eukaryota; kingdom Viridiplantae; phylum Streptophyta; class Magnoliopsida; order Poales; family Poaceae; genus Puccinellia; species Puccinellia tenuiflora. The sequence continues at coordinate 773,243 of QRDG01000449.1, read as the reverse complement.
CGGTGCACCGCCGCCATGACCGTTCAAGCTGCCTCCGCAGCGCGGCCAGTTCACCATGTCCAACCCCGACCTTTTCCATCCCCTCTTCTTGCTTCCGCTTATCGTCACCCGCAACGAGGTACGAGGTCCCGGCCGGGTTGGGGACGAGCAGCGTACGCGTGCTGCCCCTCACCTCCCAGACGCCCCCGCCGCCGTCGCCGCCGGTCGCTCCGAGGGCATCGGCGAGGGCGGATGGGATGGAAGCGAAGGCGTCGGACTGGAGGAGCAGGAAGAGGAGGAAAAACTCGGGGTGGATGGACTGGAGCCACCGCCGCCACCCGTCTCCGGGGTCGTCAGGAGGGTCTTCTCCTCTCCCCCCTTGCCACCACCACCCCCCTCCTCCTCCGCCGCTGCCGCCACCCCCACCGCTGTGACTTCCATCCCCGAATCCGCCGGACGAGGAGGTTGCGAGTGGCGGAAGGCAGAGCTTGGCGGCTAGGCGCGGGAGGTGGCGAGCGGTGGTGGGGCGCGAAGAGGGCGGGACCGGGGCGAGGATGCGAGGAAGCGGGGGCGGGGAGAGAGGGGAAGGGAGGAGGAGGACGAGAGACTGCGACGAGGACATGGAGGAGGAACGGTTAGGTGGGAGACGGGGTTTGGGACGGCGGGGCGGAGGTATCTAGTTGGGAGGCGGCCGGCGCCGGCGGCTTGGAATTTTCAAGGCGAACGGGGTTTAGCTGCAGCGGTCAGGCGAGAGAGGAATTGGGCTGGAGTGGACTACCAACTAGGGCCGAACAGGCCTTTGACGACTTCAATAAGGTTGGCACTTCGTTAAAGAGAGCGCATTTGGTATGAAGAGGATGAAAAAAATCAATCAATCTATTTATTTTCCAAATCTCATTCTGTCGACAAGATCGGTTCGATTTATTTTATTTTATTTTTGATAATGGATTTATTTCTTTTTTTGTGTGCCCGATCTATCTATTCTGTACTTAGTCCTTCTTTTAGCTTCAATCTTTATGAAAACAAAAGTCTAAAAGGAGAACATCTCGTAACGAACTTCTCGGAGGACAGAAAAATGTATTTCTCTTCACAATTGAAGATAATTACACATGAAAAAAATGACATGACGATGAGTCGATGAGTACTGACTCCACTTGCCTGCGTCGAGCAATCTCTTCATATAACTGTTGGTCTTTTGGGTGAGAGAAATTATTAAAGCAGATCACAGGATTCAGTTTTCAAAACGAGTTATTGAAGCGATGGACATCTAACAAACTAATCCCTCCGATCCATAAAAAGTGGCGGACGGTGGAAAAAGATTTTTGATTATTTACTATATTTATTTTTCACAACTAAATCGGAGGGAGTATATGCTTACAAAAATGGTGGACGGTGGCAAAAGATTTTTTTGATTATTTATTATATTTATTTTTCACAACTAAATCATAATATGTTTATCCAAGAATATTGCATCTCTCCAATAGTTTACTTTTTTATCTAATATTCGCATCAGTGTGTGGAGTATTATCTAGAATAAAGCAAAGTGAAAGAATTTGGTCTAAAGAGTATGAAATTGTCGTGAAATCAATCAACTTTGTCTGATCTTGTAATTCATGTGAAGATCTTTCATATAGATATCCCCATAATGCAAGAATTGTACTATTGTGCTCGTGTTGCCCGGCAAGGAGTGTCATCCCTCATTCTACAAGGCGGAGTGCTACATTTCTATAGGCACAAGATTAATTTGTGTCCACACGGGTTTGGATGCACGTCTGCTCAATAAGAGTTGTGATATAGTGTGTGACGAATTCTCAGTGGAATGAGAATTAACCTAGTTTTCATTAGATGACGTTATCGAATCTCAGTTGCAACCTATGTTATAATTCATGGTTAGCACAAATTAGGAAGCAAAACCAACAATCTGGGGTATTTTCCTCGGTCGCAACCCCATTTGCACTGCATAATCTCATTTACAATCCAAGTTGCAACTTATATGTTGCATGAATCCCATTTCCTCGGTCTGAGTTATTTTTAGCTAACTCGGACTTAGAGATTATGTGTAATATAGTGTAATGATTTTCTTTTTCCGGTACTCATTGATGGCATGGCTATTCGAATCAATTAATTCGGTTTTGCTAATTCTTAGTAAACTAAGAATTAACTTAATACTTAATTGACTCTAAGACCGTCAGATTGCATTATGATTCTTGCTAGCCATGAGTTGCAACAAATGTTGTCACTGGGATTTTATTGCTTGCAATATGTGCAATATGGGTTGCAATTGAGAAAATAGTCTGACCCTTGGATTGCTTCGTGATTCTTGCTAGTTATGAGTTGTAACATGAGTTCAACTAAATGCGGTTTGCTTCGTGATGTGTACTAAAAAATGACTTGCGAGCTTCGTTTAGATATGACTAAGAATTAAATTAATCCTCAGCTGAGTAAAGAATTAGTAGTTCCCAATTAATTTTTCTAATCGGTATGTGCAAATGAGCTCATATGCAAATAAGATAACTGATTTTTGGAACAAAACAAAAAAACGAGTTGATGGCTTATTCTCTCATGCATATCCCCGTAATGTCCTCGTGGCGAATAAAGTGGATGGATAATGGGATCGAGGCTCGAGTAGAGCACATCATGGGGGAGAAGAACGGAGTCGAGGAGTTCGTGCTGAATAATGACCAAAAACGATGACGAGATCGAGCCGAACGCCTTCTCCCAAATCACATATTATTCGGACATCTCTATTCCACGACGTGGCATCCGTACATATATAGATTCAATCAGTACTAGGGGCGGCACGCCGACATGATTCCAGATTTAGAAGTACGTGCAGATACCGATGGTGGCGGGCCTGCTCCGGCAGGTGCGGCGGGCGCAGCCGAGCTGCGTCATCGTGTTCAACACCACCAGCTTGTACGACCCGCACTCCTTGCCGGGCGCGCACGCGTCGGCGTGGCGGTCGTACCACTGCCGCTCGGACACCCACCAGCCCGCCATGGCGGCGCCGTCTTGGAACCCGCTGCCCCAGTAGGTGTTCCGCGCATACAAATGGTCGTCAAACTTCAGCTTGCAGTCGACGCCGAGCCTGTCCGCCAACCGCTCGGCGTCCAGCTCCAGCGTCGCGTTCCATGCCAGCGGCGCCACGCCGACCTCGCGGCGCGCGTCGTTGTGCACCTGCAGGAACTGCGTCGCCATCGGCACGCGGCTGGGGGTGGCGCCGTTGTTGCCGCGGGTGTCGTCGATGGCTGCAGCCGGCGATAGCGCGGCCAGTGCGAATGACAAGATGGCGACGCCAGCGAGAGGAGACATGTCTATCTGCTGCACCTGTCACTTCTGAGTTTAGTTCAGTGATGCTCGTGTAGAGAAATTGGTGTGATTATATAGGACTGAAGGAGTGTTAGTACTGTGTTTGGCTAGGTACAATTAATATTGTAGGTCAAGTAATTAACTAGCAGAAGCGTTTGGGTGTTAATTTGCTGTGCGTTTGGACTCCGGAGAATTAATTTGAAGCGTTCATCGATCTTTGGGTAATGGCTTCCACCATACTATTGAGTACTGAGTATCATCTACAGTAACTATCTACTCTAAGACCTTGTTTATTTCTCACGTATTTCCACGCTACTATTTAGAAAGTTTGGAGATGGGAGAGGATTTGGTGTTCACCTATTCCCCTACCATCCACTTAAATACTCTTCCTAACAAATACACTATGAGGTAGAATTTTAATCTAGGTAAAAATAAGGGGATTTGTGGAAATATTTGGGGATTATCCTGTCCAAACCTGAAGAAGTAAACGACCTACTCGGAATTTTTCGGGATTCAGAATAATCCCCTCCAATCCCCTAAAATACACTAGAAGAAAACAAAACCTAAGGATGAAAATGGTTAGGTTAATAGCAGTAGATGTGATCGATCTTTGCGTATGAGATGAAGCAAAGGATTGTTAGTATGTATTTTTTTTGGATAACTAGTAGTACCTTCTAGTGTTCTATGTGTACTTAAATATTAATGCATGTTCATTTATGTATAATTTTAGTTTATAACATGTTAATTTAAATATCAGTTCTTACTTTGCATATTGCGTAATTTTGCTGATTTGTTTTTCCTATCTACATGTGCATATTTCAACGTCGTATATTATTTTAGCCTTTAATAACATACTTTATGTTGATAATATATTCCTCGTCTATGGATGTGGTATCAGTATGTTTCTGATCTGACTCTTACTTGATGCATAACATATCCGAATCCACGTAATATGGCATTCGAATATTTCCGTCCCAAAAAAATGAAATGAGATACGGCTTAATTAACCACTGTTCGGCTGAATAATGGTAGATAGAAGTGTACTGATGACGATGAGGAGGAGGAGAAGGGCATCCAAACTACACATTTTATAATCAGGAACATGTTTATCGTTCTAGACGGTTAACCAAAACCATCATTAATAAGGAAAATTGGAAACATATCTTCTCCACAACAATCTAATTCTCGCTGGCGCCCATGAGGGATCCTAGGGTTCAAATTAGAGGTGTCGTGTCTTGGATCATGGATGCGGAAGTAAAGGATACCCCTTTTTAGGTTCGGTATGGGGCGCGAAGGAGGCTGAGAAACGTCTTCCGCCGGGGGGACCTCGACTAAGCCTGAGATCTACGTACAAGCAAGCATCGTAGAGACACAAGGAGTTTACCCAGATTCAGGCCGCCCGGAGGCTAACAGCCCTACTCCTGCATGTCTGGATTGAGTGGTATATCTTGGTGTAGCTTTACAGAGGTGGTTGCGGGTGCGAACCCGAGAGGTGTCAGCTAGAGGTTGAAGACGAGCAGATCCTGACTCGGAGGAGATCACCTCTCGCCTATGCTACTCTTTGTCTTGTGCGCTACCTAGCCTAGCCTCCGACTCTCTGGGCATTCGTCCTCCCCTTCCTCAGGTGCCTTGGTCCTCCTTTTATAGGCTAAGGGGATCCCACGTACAGGTGCACCTTTGGGGGGCGGAGGGGTTTTGGCGGGAAAAACCCCTCCGGGTCCTTCTTTGGGGGTGACGTGGCTTCTTCTCGTCCAAATATTCATCTGAGGGGGCTAGGTGCGGTCGCCCACCTTTTCCTGGGCGGGCGGACAGGGGCTGACACCTTTTCCGTCCCTATCCCCCCGTGGCGCCTCCATCTTCTTGGCGCCCAAGTCTTCTAGGAGCTTCCAGCCGGGGCTGGCAAGCCTGTCTTCTTCGCGTGTCCGGAGGTTGGTTCCCGGGGGTGAGCCTGGCCTCCTGCCGGGCATCGAGGTCCCCGGGACCTCCGCGACATCTGCCGGGTTGAAGGGGGCCCCGGGGGGTCCCCTGGTCCTTCGCCGTGGTTGTCGATGCCGTGCTTGTCTTGTCGCCGTGGGGCAGATGGGGGGGCCCATCTGCCAGTCTTGAACCTTGGCCTTGCTTGCCTTCTTGGTGGTCCCACAGGCGGTGGACCCACTTTGACCGTATCAGGGGAACCCCATGTTCCACGGTTGCGACAAGAGGGATGGTGTGACATTACAATATTTAGTACAAACTAAAATTTTCAATACGTTTTCAAAATTGAAGGTTCTTGAGTGCAACTCTACATTGTTACGCGATAAGAATTAAGAAACCTAACAAGTCTAAACGAGAAAAATAACAAACTCCCAAACCAAAGTCACAAAGTTACGAATGCAAAGTACAAGAAACAACTAAAGGAGCGTGGCCATAGAGAGATATGTTGATCCTTGCGAGGGTTCTATGTCTCCGATGGATACGCCTGAACACATATCTTATGGTCGCAAAGAACTCACCTTATTCTCCTTGAGTTCCGTCTATAAAATCTATGTTTCGACGTTTCTTCTCCAGCTAAAGTACCAAAAAACTTGAAAATGTCTTCTCCATGCTATCGATCTCTTGCATGCATCGTGTTTGTTGTCACAGAATATATAGTGTGTTTGATGTTTCTTTCTTCCGTGCATTATTTGGACTTTTGTTCCATTTTGCAACCATTTGTAATAGGGAGTGTCTATGTGTGAGTCGGCCGATTTTCCTTTAACCTCTCAGTCACCTCAGAAAAATGCAACTGTAATTGCACTACAGTTTCACTTATGTGAAAGGTGACTAAGATTTTTTTTTAAAAAATAGCAAATCACTTTGTAATAATCATAAACATGCACTACAGGAAACGCCCGCTACGCCGATGGCCTTTTGCCGTCGGCCTAGCACCCTTTACCGTCGGCATATGGCCGTTGGCGTAGTACCACGTAGGCATAGGTAAAAATACCGTTGGCGTAGCAGATGCCGTCGGCATAGCTCCCCATACGTCGACGGCTTTACTGTCGGCTTAGGTTTTTCAATTATTTTTTATTTTTATTTTTTTGATTTTTTTGTTTTTTTTATTTTTTATCTTTTTTAATTCTTTTTATTTGTATTTCGAAATTTCTGACTTAGTCACATACTTAATCCTTAATTGCACACTTAATTATAGCAAATCACTTCAAAATTTGACAAATAAAATACCTAAATCGATTAGAAAAATGAGAGGAATTCAAATATTTCAACCATATCATCTTTTGCATCACAAAAACCTTGATAGTTTTATAAAATTGGAAAATACTCAAAAAAATGAAATCCTTTGGCATGGAGTCATTTTATGTGTACTAGTTGATAGCAAAAATGATAAACTTGATTTTTTACAAACATTTCAAAAAATGCTTCACAAAAAGGTCTATCATCTATAGACATGTATAGGTTTCGCGACAAATGACCAAGTTATGGCCATCCCCGTGCCATAGTTACGGTTAGGTTTAGGTTTATCGTTAGGGTTTACGGTCTCGGTTTCGGGTTAGGGTTAGACATAACTAATTCAAAAAATCAAAAAAATGGAAAACCTTCATATGGCATCCTTTTATGTGACCTACCACCTGGAAAAATTATAAACATGAGTTATGCAGGTTTTTATAAAAAAACATTCACAAAAATGAGCTATGAGGTATAAAGATGTATGGTTTTCGACTGAAATAAGATAGGGTTTGACATTTAACATAGCAAAAAATGTCGGAATGAGTCAATATTTGACACACTGGTGTATCTTGGTTGTAGAACAGTATTGATTAAGGGTTTAGGGTTTTCGTTTAATAAAAAACCCATTTTTCATTTTTAGTGTCAAAATAGGCTTTTTTTGTGGAGCAGTTACCAAAACGGGTCACCGAAAGAGGAACATCCAAATAGATAGAAAATAGTAGACCACCTTATAAGTGCATTTAACCCTGGGTTTTGATATAAAAACATACTTAGGTATTTCAAACAATTCAGATAAGTTACTCCCGATTTCGCTGAAAGTGGGTCTGATTTGAACTACGAGTGCCGCATAGTTTGGTCATGATTTTTTTGAAAAAATCACTTTTAGATTCACAATGTATACATTCTGTAGAGATTTTTGATGGTTTTTGCTGGATCGAAGTTACGGTTAGGTTTAGGTTTATCGTTAGGGTTTACGGTCTCGGTTTCAGGATAGGGTTAGACATAACTAATTCAAAAAAAAATCAGAAAAATAGAAAATCTTCACATGGCATCCTTTTATATGATCTAACACCTGGAAAATATTATAAACATGAGTTATGGAGGTTTGTATAAAAAAACCTTCACAGAAATGAGCTACGTAGTACAAAGATGTATGGTTTTCGACTGAAATGAGCTAGGGTATGACATTTAACATAGCAAAAAATGTCGTAATGAGCCAATATTTGACACACTAATGTATCTTGGTTGTAGAATAGTATTGACTAAGGGGTTTAGGGGTTTCGTTGAATAAAAAACCCTTTTTTCATTTTTTAGTGTCAAAACAGGCTATTTTCGTGAAACAGCTACCAAAACGGCTCACCGAAAGAGAAACATCCAAATAGATAAAAAATAGTAGACCACATTATAAGTGCATTGTTTAAGTGCCAAAAATAATTTCCACAATGATTTTCATAAATATGATTTTCCATTTTTTAAGTGCCAAAAAATGACTTTTTACGTAAGCATATACCAAAAATATGTTACAAAAAGTCATATGCATGGTGAAAAAGATTATATGGATGTCATATTTGGATTCCTCTTATTTTCTAATCGATTTAGACATTTTATTTGTTAAATTTTGATTTATGGATTTAAACATATGAATTATTTCATATTAAATGAAAAATAGAAAAAAAATCATATCCATGCCGACGGCTTTGCTGTCGGCGTAGCCCTGTGACCATCTATGCCGACGGTGGCCGTCGGTACAACCATCCTACGCCGACGGCAAAAATGTGCCGACGGCCAGCTTGACGGGCTGGCCTCTCAGGAGGCTACGCCGACGGCCCCGACAATTTGCCGTCGGCGTAGCGTGCAGCCGTCGGCACCTAGCCTCATTCCTGTTGTGATGTGCATTTCTTGTTCGTGAGATATTTTTTGTAAGCTCCATTAATATTTTTATTTAGCCTAAATTTCAGTGCCACTTAGGGCTTTTGCACTATATGCATGATAAAAGGAAATTATACATTTATACTGTTCGTATGATATATATATACAAGCGCCTCACAGCGCGACGGTCCTCTGGCCGTCTGATATGGCTACGCGCTGGATGTAATCCGTGAACGTTCGCGCCCGATCGAGTGTCATCATCCAAAAGAAAAGATTTGTCACCCACGGATAACATGGAAAATTATATGTCATTCTGCTGAAGTTTCAGTAAAAACGAAGGGGAACCTCGCCCAGGATACAGTTCATACATTATTTGGATTTAGGATATGTTTCTGGACGGACGTTAGCAATTCGTAAAGAATCAATCAATCAGTAGGGCAGCTCGCCAACGTAGTTCCCAGGAGGGAAGTACTCGCAGACAGCGACGGTGTCGAGGCCGTTCCGGCATGTCCGGCGGGCGCAGCCGAGCTGCGTCGTGGTGTTCCACACCACCTGCGTGTAGTCCCCGCATGTCTTGCCCTGCGCGCAGGCGTTGCCGGCGTGGTCGTACCACCGCCGCTCGTCCACCCAGGCCGCCGCCGCGTGCGCCGCGGCGTGGTGCCCGGTGGCCCAGTAGAGGTTCCGCCCGTAGATCCCGTCGGCGGGCCACGCTATCGGGGAGAGGCTGCAGGGGACGCGGAGCTCGTTCGCGTACTTGCGGGCGTCCAGCTCGATCGTCCAGTTCCACGTCAGCGGCGGCACGCCGACCGCGGCCCGGGCGTCGTTATGCGCCTGCAGGAACTGCGTCCAGGAGGGCACGACGGGAGCCTCGACGGCGGCGCCATGGTTGTGATGGCCGGGGATGCTCATGGCTGCAGCCGGCGATGAGAGCGAGGCCAGTGCGAGGGACAGGGTTGCGAGGCAGGCGAAAGGAGACATGGTGAACTGCCGTGTTTCTGGGTTTGGTTTGCTCAAGTTCGTAGGGGTGCGGTGATTTTATAGGATAGGAGTGGTTAATTAATTGTGCGGGGTCACATAACTTGCACAAGCGTTTGTGCTTTAGATGCATCAGTTTGGACATATTGGGGAGTTAATATGAAGCGTTCGTCGTTGAATATTGCTAGCAGTAGAAATGTAGAATTATATCTTGGCATGAATATATGTGGGTTCTGAGCTTATATATTTTCTTGAACATATAGCTTGTGCTCTTCAAAAATAAAAACTTGTGGTAATTTTTACGAATGGATTTTAAATACGATGAAGAGAAGGTTTTGCGTCGAAACCAGCATCGTGAGTGTGTTAGAGAAGGACACTGCGCGTACGTCGATAAACGGTGAAATATGAATAAATTTATTCTTGAACAATACAGTTTGCGCGAATCACAAGGAAACAAAGGTGTACGTAATAATGGACAATCGATGGTGATGAACTTCATGCACCACGTACGTAGTGGAAAGCATTTGATCAACTTGCATGCACGGCGAGATCGATCGACGGCGTGGCCGCGATCAGTATGGCGGGCCGGTGCCGTAGTTGCCCGGCGGGAAGTAGTCGCAGACGAGCAGCGTGTCGCCGGAGTCGCACACGATCTTGCCGCACCCGAGCTGCGTCGTGTCGCGCCACACCACCTGCGTGTACCGCGTGCACCCGGACATGCCCGCCGGCGCCGCGCACGAGTTCGTGGCGTGGTCGTACAGTCGCCCCTCGTCCACCCACTGCGCGACCAGCGCCCCGGAGTTCCAGCGACGGCCCTTGCCCACGACGGCGTTCTCGCCGAAGTTGAACAGCGACGAGCGCCCCGGCATGCAGTCCGCGCGGCGGGAGCGGGCGTAGCGCTTCGCGAGCTCCGCGATCTGCGGGCTCCAAGTCAGGGGCTCCACGCCGACCGCCCGCCGCGCCGCGTTGTGCGCCGACAGGATGTCCGCGACGGTGGCCGCAGCTCGCGCACGGCGGCCGTCGTCATCGGTGTCCGTGACAGGCGTGCACGGTGGAGCCAGTAATGCGAGGAGTAACAAGATGGTGAGGTAGGACATGTGAATGGTCATCCTCATGTTCGCCATTTGCGTGCGTGAGCGTGTTCTCTGGAAATCTTGGTTGTATCGAGAGGGAGGGCACTGCATTGGATGGAACTGATTGGACTGAGATTGTTATTTATGCAGGTGGAGAGTACGTTTCGTGTCAATCTCTCTCCAGTCTGATTTTAGCTGTTGATTTCTTTGAACGCTCGCATGGCGGCTATGGCTAGTTTCTTTGTATCCAAGCCACGAAGGAATCTTTCATATTGTTTAGAAGATAAATCCATGGGGGCATGGCGCAAACAAGACGAGCATGTGCTTGACCGGAGAAGCAAATGCAACTGAGCAACTTTTTTTTTTTGAGGGAACTGAGCAACCTTGTTGAGTGTGTGTACGTACATTATGCGCGGTATGTTGCTGATTTTAGGGCCGGGACTGATCCTGTCAAACATAGCGAGCGAAGATTAGGGAAGGAAGCAAGAGCAGCTGCACGGCAGTTCTTGCCGCCCATGCGGCCGTATCTCACGGTGGGATGAGGCAAAGATTCTCATCAAATCGGTGCACTTTCTATTCCTTATATTTGTCGAGTGTATTGCAGGCTTTGTGTAGGTTGCCCTATAGCACAAAAAAAAAAAAATCATGTGTTTGCACTATTTTTAAAAGCACCTAAAATAGTGTCGAAAAAATGGGAAAACAAACAAACTTGCGACATTCCGAATTTTTTTCAAAATCTGGCATGTGATTTCGCATTAAAAAGCATACGTATTTGCATAATTTGGAAACACGTATGCAACATCGAAAAATTGAGATGGACACACACCTGTAGCAACCGCCCAGAAAAATTGCAAAAATCTCGCGTGTACTTTCACAACAGTCTCGTACTAATGTATGCACTATTAAAAATACAAAAAAAATAGCAAGTGGGGCTAGCTAGCTAAGTTGGGCTGCGGGTCTAATCTCGTGCACCAAAATTGTATCAACTCGATGTTGGGCTTCTGACGCGCAGAAGCGGGTTGTAAGTGTACACGATTGTTGTAAGTGTTTTTGAAGTATGGTTATGGAACCATAAGGAGCTGATAAAATGGTGTTTTGCTATGTGTTAAGTTGAATATTAAGATGTACATGTGTAACATCCCAAATTTTGGAATGTTTTAAAAATCACAAAAATTTAAAACTTTTATTATTAAATAAATAAAGTCTCCAAAAATTAAGAAAAACCATCATAAAAGATTATTTTGAGGGTTATTATTTTAAATATTCTTTTATCCTCCTATTTCAAGATTTAAAGATTTGGAAATAAAATATTTATTTGGATATTTATAAAACCCATGTTTAAAATGGGTATATGTATTCAAAAGGATTTATCAAAAACTATTTAATAAAATATTTTGTCCCAAAATATTGGTTTGAGCCTATCATTTTAAATGATATTACTCATACTGTTTTTCTGGATTTTATATGAGTTCAAAAAGATTTTATGAAAACCTATTTATTAAAATGACATAAAGGTGTCAATTATGCAAATATGCAATATTTTAAATTCAAATTTTCAAATGTCTTGAAAAAGTGTATTTGAATATTTCAAATGATAGATATTGATTTTACAAAAATTTAGAAACTGGTTTGAGTTGTTTTGGACACTTAAAACAAAAGATATGAAAGAAATAAGAAAAATCAGAAAAAGAAAAAGAAAAAAAAAGGGGTGGCCGACCCAAACTGGGCCGACCCAGCCCAACAAGGCCGACCGGCCTCCCAGCCGATGACGCAGTCGTCTTCCTCCTCATGCACGTACGTTACCCATTATTTCACCTTCCTTCTTCTCCTCCCCCAATTAAACTCCCATAACTTTTCATTAAAGAGTACAAATTCAATTCCGCTTTTTTTGGCATGCTCCCTACCCCAGGTACTACCTACCCACCGGCCTCCATGCCTATATAAACCCCAGACCCGGCCTCACACTTGATCCAAAGTCGAAATTTCGATTTCAGCTCTAGCTTTCAATCGTCCACTCATCACGATTCGATCTTTGCTCGTATGCCGTTTCATGCTTCGCGAGAGTTGTAGATCTCGTCGATACCTTTCCATTCCGATAAAGATCACCACTTTTCATGCACCATAGCCGGAGATATCTGCATCGCAAGCTTTCAGATCCGACGGAGGAAAACGTACATTTCTTCTCAACCACCCAACCAAATCCGGTGAGATTTTTACATAAGGTAGATCTAATACATACCTACAACTTTGATGAAGAAAGTTTTTTATTTTGACGCACGGTTTTATTTCTAAAAATCAGATCTCTTTTCGGGATATAGGAAAAGCCACGCGTCTTCCACTTCGCCGCCGTTGCCACGATCCCGACAAGGTGAGACCTCACCATGCCCCACTATGATGTCCTACGTGATATATGTGTCCTCCTTCAGTCCCCCTAATTTTTCCAAATTTTCCCCGCAGCCCAACCATGGAGAACGAGCTCAACCGATCTCACCGGTGACCGACGTCGCCGTCGTTCTTCTCCTTTTCTGGCGTCCAGAAATCCACCAACCCCAAGATCTTGTCCTTTTGTTGTCGTCTCATTCCTGCGAACATCTACGACAACTTCATCAACTACTTCCCGGAGGCCGTGTTTGATCGTCTACATCGACCACCTCGTTTAGCCGCGTCACGTCCTCTCTTCGACACCGACGCTATTCGTTCTTGTCGGTGAGCCTCTCAAAATGTTCTAATCTTACACGTATATTATTTATAATATATTAGTTGAGACCACCATGTTATGCCCAAACAAAATAATTTTGGCCATACAAATTTTCCCAAGTGTCAAAACCTTTTTATTTTCGGATTTGACTTTGGACAGATTTTTGGTCAATCTTAGAAATTCCATATCAAATCAACCGTAACTCCGTTTTCGATATTTTTGTAGTCTACAGATTCGTATGAATGTGTAGAATACAGTGGTACAATAAAAATATATATTTTAGTCGTGCACTAACTTGTTAATTGCAGAACCTTGTATTTCTTGTTTAGGCCATATCTTGAGTTTAAAATTAGATTTTTGAGTAAATCCAATTGGACTAGTTTTGTATAGTTGTCCTCTATCCAGTAAGACCTTTCCCAAAATTTTATAAAATGTTTTGCGTCCCTTTCTTATTTTAAAATGGTATTCATGCCCTTTTGGGGGTATTAAAATGTTTTTGTTATTGTTTTAATTGTTTCCTTTTGGGAAAATGTTTTAGAATTTAGTCCTCTGACCAGTAGACCCAAAAACCATTTTAGTTGAACCATTTCATCATAAACATGCTGAAATTGGTTTAAAATCTTTTAGTGACTTGTTTTACAAACTTGACCTAGTTTGCAATTTGACCAAATTTCAAATTGCAAACCTTGGACTTTGACCTACCTCATTACAATAATTCTTTTTGTATCATCAACCTTATTGTTTTATTGTTGTCCTTGTTTGATGTTGTGTTTGTTTTATTGTTTGTTGGGTTGTTATTTATTGTTGTTTGTTTATATTGTTTAGAGTGAACGGAGTGCTCCAAGATACGTTGAAGAGAGTGTGTGAGCAACGACAAGTTTTCAAAGGCAAGTGATGCTCACTGCATAAATTTCCTAAGTATTTTGATATGCATTGTAGCTTACTTTTTCTAAGTAGAATTGCATGTCAGGTTTTATTAGTATTGCTATGCTAGACCCGTTTAGTATTACCCTAGAATAATCCTAAGTGTCTAGTACCTATACAATATCTTAGTAGAATTATTGAAATGCTACGCTATGAGTTTTACTATGGAAAGTTAATTTCTACTAAGTTAAACAAACACCTGGGTGGAATTGGTTTGCTCTATTGGAGGCGAAGTTGAGTGGCTACTCGGGGCCATGTCTATGGTTTTACCCGAGTATGTGCACTTGTGGACGGCCACCCAGGAACAAAGAGATTTGAAGTTACTCCGTGTGAAGATTGCTTCCAGTGCAGCCACTTGGTATTATGGCTCTGCCTTGACTAAGTAAGTTATAGGCCCCGATTCCGGCAGTTCTCAGCGGATGTTGTCTTGTATGGGTCTGCCCAGAGGAACCGGGGAACATTTCCCAAAGGTCTCGTCTTAATCTTCTACCTTTCCTTTTCACTTCAAGAAGGTCAAGGACAGAATGGGTTGATGAGTCATTGTGGTGAACGTGCACAACCTCTCGAGAGTGTAAATCTATGATCATAGCCGTGTCCCCGGTTACGGACAATTCTGAGCAGCTGAACAAGGATGTCAACGGAGAATCTCAACATTCCAATTTCTCAAGTAAAATTTGAAGTATGAACAAGAGTAGAAGGGACAATGGTTTTCATGCCATACTTGTCTCATTTTTAGATGTTGAAGAAATGTTTTAAAGAGATAGGATAAAGTTGGCTTTACGCAAAATAGCCTTGAACTCCACTAGCCAAATATGCATATAGCTATTAAGAGTTTGCCTTTATGAGTCCACAAGTATCACTTGCCAGATCCATTCCAATGGTTCTGACCAATTTTTGGCTGCAACGTTTTTACCGTTGCAGGTTTTTCCGACGACGAGTAAGGAACGCTTTCGGGTTTCGAGTCTGCAACCAACATGTCTGCCTGTGGCACATGAAGATGATGAGGCTCCATGCTATTATATGTTTTCCGCTGCTGAACTTTGTAACATGCTAGCCTTTGGCTATGCAATTTGTAATGTTTATTTTTCTGGATCATGCGTTGTAATAGAATTTTGATGCAATGTATGATACTTCATCTTAAACTGTGGTGCTAGCTATTCGATCCAGGGACTAGCACAATAACACAGGGATCTTGGCCTATTTTTAAAGGCAAGGTCGCTACAGATGGTATCAGAGCATTGTGTTGCCTGTAGGTTCGAAACCCTAGGTTTGGAATAGAAATAGGAAAAGACTCAGAATTGAAAATCTATTTTTATTCAAAAGAAAATATTTGCAAGTTATCTTTTCTTATACTCTCAACTACTATTCACTTTCTAAACTTCTTTTATCACTTCAAATGACGCTTATTGCCGGATTCAACTCAACTGATGTCAGAACGATGGAGATCCCGACAAGACAGTTGTGCTTCATGGAAGGCCATGGAAGAACTTGAAGAACTCAACAAAAGATAGATGAGACCACCAATTTAGTTACCTGTTAGAACAACGAATATCGTGATAGTGTATTGATCATATCAACTTGGTTGGTATGGTAATACTAGGTTGTTTGTTATGTTTGAACCATGTTGCTTGATGTTTGCTAGATGTTGTTTGGAGATGAATTGCCTTGATCTGCTGGTTATGGGTAGAACTTCTTTTAGTCTCTTTCTATCTCCACTCATCTCTGCTAAACCCAACCATATGCATCACCAACATGCCAACCTAAGTGACTTACCTCTTGGATTGCAACAGTCGGTGGCCACTCCCATGCAAAGGGTGTAACGAGTGGTTCAACAACTCAAACATATCATGGAAATCTTACTACACCAATGGAGAAGAAATCAGAGGAGAAGTTATAGCTTGTGAGCTAGTGTGTGAAGGAGCTTTCGCAACCCCGTAGTATTAAAGGTTCGATAGTTTAACTCAGGTTTTTCTTACAGATTGGAAACTCTCTATCGGATAAGTGAGATCGACCGAGTGTTAGCCGACGAGATTCACCAAACCAAGTACAAGGTAATGAGTGGGTGCGACATGGACTGGCCCCCATGACGAATACTCATATCATTCGCTCTTGCTATGAGGAATGGTAAATCTGAGCGACAAACCTATTAGAGAGCCGACGATGAACCTGAGCCACTGGAATACTATAACCCTATGTAAGGCAAGTTTTGCCGAAACGTAAGCTATACGGTGAGATTAAACCCAACTCTTGTGAATAAGAAGAAATCCTACAAATGGAAGTTTTGACCAACCATGAGAGTTCCGTTAGAAATGGCGTAGTGCTTGCACTGATGAAAGTCAGCCGTGAGAAGGCAGCATGCCAAGACAATACAGAGATGGATGACGTGACGTTGTGAAATCCTCTCATCTGACTTTGGTGGACCCAAAGAGTAAACCTTCAGTGTCCGAAGTTACTTGAAGAGACACCCACCTATTGGAAATGAAGCCTATGATATAAGGATCCACACATTTCCATATGGACCCTAGCCCGAAGACAAAAGCTCAAGACTACCTACAAAAGTTTCTTTTAAGGGTGGTAGCCCACCCAGTTGCCTAAACCGGAGATCTCAAACATATCCTTCTTTCTAGCCTCTTCGAATCTCGGGACGAGATTCCTTTTAAGGGTGGTAGTGTGTAACATCCCAAATTTTGGAATGTTTTAAAAATCACAAAAATTTAAAACTTTTATTATTAAATAAATAAAGTCTCCAAAAATTAAGAAAAACCATCATAAAAGATTATTTTGAGGGTTATTATTTTAAATATTCTTTTATCCTCCTATTTCAAGATTTAAAGATTTGGAAATAAAATATTTATTTGGATATTTATAAAACCCATGTTTAAAATGGGTATATGTATTCAAAAGGATTTATCAAAAACTATTTAATAAAATATTTTGTCCCAAAATATTGGTTTGAGCCTATCATTTTAAATGATATTACTCATACTGTTTTTCTGGATTTTATTTGAGTTCAAAAAGATTTTATGAAAACCTATTTATTAAAATGACATAAAGGTGTCAATTATGCAAATATGCAATATTTTAAATTCAAATTTTCAAATGTCTTGAAAAAGTGTATTTGAATATTTCAAATGATAGATATTGATTTTACAAAAATTTAGAAACTGGTTTGAGTTGTTTTGGACACTTAAAACAAAAGATATGAAAGAAATAAGAAAAATCAGAAAAAGAAAAAGAAAAAAAAAGGGGTGGCCGACCCAAACTGGGCCGACCCAGCCCAACAAGGCCGACCGGCCTCCCAGCCGATGACGCAGTCGTCTTCCTCCTCATGCACCTACGTTACCCATTATTTCACCTTCCTTCTTCTCCTCCCCCAATTAAACTCCCATAACTTTTCATTAAAGAGTACAAATTCAATTCCGCTTTTTTTGGCATGCTCCCTACCCCAGGTACTACCTACCCACCGGCCTCCATGCCTATATAAACCCCAGACCCGGCCTCACACTTGATCCAAAGTCGAAATTTCGATTTCAGCTCTAGCTTTCAATCGTCCACTCATCACGATTCGATCTTTGCTCGTATGCCGTTTCATGCTTCGCGAGAGTTGTAGATCTCGTCGATACCTTTCCATTCCGATAAAGATCACCACTTTTCATGCACCGTAGCCGGAGATATCTGCATCGCAAGCTTTCAGATCCGACGGAGGAAAACGTACATTTCTTCTCAACCACCCAACCAAATCCGGTGAGATTTTTACATAAGGTAGATCTAATACATACCTACAACTTTGCTGAAGAAAGTTTTTCATTTTGACGCACGGTTTTATTTCTAAAAATCAGATCTCTTTTCGGGATATAGGAAAAGCCACGCGTCTTCCACTTCGCCGCCGTTGCCACGATCCCGACAAGGTGAGACCTCACCATGCCCCACTATGATGTCCTACGTGATATATGTGTCCTCCTTCAGTCCCCCTAATTTTTCCAAATTTTCCCCGCAGCCCAACCATGGAGAACGAGCTCAACCGATCTCACCGGTGACCGACGTCGCCGTCGTTCTTCTCCTTTTCTGGCGTCCAGAAATCCACCAACCCCGAGATCTTGTCCTTTTGTTGTCGTCTCATTCCTGCGAACATCTACGACAACTTCATCAACTACTTCCCGGAGGCCGTGTTTGATCGTCTACATCGACCACCTCGTTTAGCCGCGTCACGTCCTCTCTTCGACACCGACGCTATTCGTTCTTGTCGGTGAGCCTCTCAAAATGTTCTAATCTTACACGTATATTATTTATAATATATTAGTTGAGACCACCATGTTATGCCCAAACAAAATAATTTTGGCCATACAAATTTTCCCAAGTGTCAAAACCTTTTTATTTTCGGATTTGACTTTGGACAGATTTTTGGTCAATCTTAGAAATTCCATATCAAATCAACCGTAACTCCGTTTTCGATATTTTTGTAGTCTACAGATTCGTATGAATGTGTAGAATACAGTGGTACAATAAAAATATATATTTTAGTCGTGCACTAACTTGTTAATTGCAGAACCTTGTATTTCTTGTTTAGGCCATATCTTGAGTTTAAAATTAGATTTTTGAGTAAATCCAATTGGACTAGTTTTGTATAGTTGTCCTCTATCCAGTAAGACCTTTCCCAAAATTTTATAAAATGTTTTGCGTCCCTTTCTTATTTTAAAATGGTATTCATGCCCTTTTGGGGGTATTAAAATGTTTTTGTTATTGTTTTAATTGTTTCCTTTTGGGAAAATGTTTTAGAATTTAGTCCTCTGACCAGTAGACCCAAAAACCATTTTAGTTGAACCATTTCATCATAAACATGCTGAAATTGGTTTAAAATCTTTTAGTGACTTGTTTTACAAACTTGACCTAGTTTGCAATTTGACCAAATTTCAAATTGCAAACCTTGGACTTTGACCTACCTCATTACAATAATTCTTTTTGTATCATCAACCTTATTGTTTTATTGTTGTCCTTGTTTGATGTTGTGTTTGTTTTATTGTTTGTTGGGTTGTTATTTATTGTTGTTTGTTTATATTGTTTAGAGTGAACGGAGTGCTCCAAGATACGTTGAAGAGAGTGTGTGAGCAACGACAAGTTTTCAAAGGCAAGTGAT
The DNA here is from genome assembly GCA_012064385.1 of Puccinellia tenuiflora. Lineage (NCBI taxonomy): Eukaryota > Viridiplantae > Streptophyta > Magnoliopsida > Poales > Poaceae > Puccinellia > Puccinellia tenuiflora. The sequence goes on along the minus strand of QRDG01000449.1, from coordinate 754,078 downwards.
GCTCACTGCATAAATTTCCTAAGTATTTTGATATGCATTGTAGCTTACTTTTTCTAAGTAGAATTGCATGTCAGGTTTTATTAGTATTGCTATGCTAGACCCGTTTAGTATTACCCTAGAATAATCCTAAGTGTCTAGTACCTATACAATATCTTAGTAGAATTATTGAAATGCTACGCTATGAGTTTTACTATGGAAAGTTAATTTCTACTAAGTTAAACAAACACCTGGGTGGAATTGGTTTGCTCTATTGGAGGCGAAGTTGAGTGGCTACTCGGGGCCATGTCTATGGTTTTACCCGAGTATGTGCACTTGTGGACGGCCACCCAGGAACAAAGAGATTTGAAGTTACTCCGTGTGAAGATTGCTTCCAGTGCAGCCACTTGGTATTATGGCTCTGCCTTGACTAAGTAAGTTATAGGCCCCGATTCCGGCAGTTCTCAGCGGATGTTGTCTTGTATGGGTCTGCCCAGAGGAACCGGGGAACATTTCCCAAAGGTCTCGTCTTCATCTTCACCTTTCCTTTTCACTTCAAGAAGGTCAAGGACAGAATGGGTTGATGAGTCATTGTGGTGAAAGTGCACAACCTCTCGAGAGTGTAAATCTATGATCATAGCCGTGTCCCCGGTTACGGACAATTCTGAGCAGCTGAACAAGGATGTCAACGGAGAATCTCAACATTCCAATTTCTCAAGTAAAATTTGAAGTCTGAACAAGAGTAGAAGGGACAATGGTTTTCATGCCATACTTGTCTCATTTTTAGATGTTGAAGAAATGTTTTGAAGAGATAGGATAAAGTTGGCTTTACGCAAATAGCCTTGAACTCCACCAGCCAAATATGCATATAGCTATTAGGAGTTTGCCTTTATGAGTCCACAAGTATCACTTGCCAGATCCATTCCAATGGTTCTGACCAATTTTTGGCTGCAACGTTTTTACCGTTGCAGGTTTTTCCGACGACGAGTAAGGAACGCTTTCGGGTTTCGAGTCTGCAACCAACATGTCTGCCTGTGGCACATGAAGATGATGAGGCTCCATGCTATTATATGTTTTCCGCTGCTGAACTTTGTAACATGCTAGCCTTTGGCTATGCAATTTGTAATGTTTTTTTTTCTGGATCATGCGTTGTAATAGAATTTTGATGCAATGTATGATACTTCATCTTAAACTGTGGTGCTAGCTATTCGATCCAGGGACTAGCACAATAACACAGGGATCTTGGCCTATTTTTAAAGGCAAGGTCGCTACAGATGGTATCAGAGCATTGTGTTGCCTGTAGGTTCGAAACCCTAGGTTTGGATTAGAACTAGGAAAAGACCTAGAATGAAAAATCTATTTTATTCAAAAGGAAATATTTGCAAGTTATCTTTTCTTATACTCTCAACTACTATTCATTTTCTAAACATCTTTTATCACTTCAAATGACGCTTATTGCCGGATTCAACTCAACTGATGTCAGAACGATGGAGATCCCGACAAGACAGTTGTGCTTCATGGAAGGCCATGGAAGAACTTGAAGAACTCAACAAAAGATAGATGAGACCACCAATTTAGTTACCTTGTTAGAACAACGAATATCGTGATAGTGTATTGATCATATCAACTTGGTTGGTATGGTAATACTAGGTTGTTTGTTATGTTTGAACCATGTTGCTTGATGTTTGCTAGATGTTGTTTGGAGATGAATTGCCTTGATCTGCTGGTTATGGGTAGAACATCTTTTAGTCTCTTTCTATCTTCACTCATCCCTGCTAAACCAACCACAAGCATCACCAATATGCCAACCGAAGTGACTTACCTCTTGGATTGCAACAATCGGTGGCCACCCCCATGCAAAGGGTGTAACGAGTGGTTCAACAACTCAAACATATCATGGAAATCTTACTACACCAATGGAGAAGAAATCAGAGGAGAAGTTATAGCTTGTGAGCTAGTGTGTGAAGGAGCTTTCGCAACCCCGTAGTATTAAAGGTTCGATAGTTTAACTCAGGTTTTTCTTACAGATTGGAAACTCTCTATCGGATAAGTGAGATCGACCGAGTGTTAGCCGACGAGATTCACCAAACCAAGTACAAGGTAATGAGTGGGTGCGACATGGACTGGCCCCCATGACGAATACTCATATCATTCGCTCTTGCTATGAGGAATGGTAAATCTGAGCGACAAACCTATTAGAGAGCCGACGATGAACCTGAGCCACTGGAATACTATAACCCTATGTAAGGCAAGTTTTGCCGAAACGTAAGCTATACGGTGAGATTAAACCCAACTCTTGTGAATAAGAAGAAATCCTACAAATGGAAGTTTTGACCAACCATGAGAGTTCCGTTAGAAATGGCGTAGTGCTTGCACTGATGAAAGTCAGCCGTGAGAAGGCAGCATGCCAAGACAATACAGAGATGGATGACGTGACGTTGTGAAATCCTCTCATCTGACTTTGGTGGACCCAAAGAGTAAACCTTCAGTGTCCGAAGTTACTTGAAGAGACACCCACCTATTGGAAATGAAGCCTATGATATAAGGATCCACACATTTCCATATGGACCCTAGCCCGAAGACAAAAGCTCAAGACTACCTACAAAAGTTTCTTTTAAGGGTGGTAGCCCACCCAGTTGCCTAAACCGGAGATCTCAAACATATCCTTCTTTCTAGCCTCTTCGAATCTCGGGACGAGATTCCTTTTTAGGGTGGTAGTGTGTAACATCCCAAATTTTGGAATGTTTTAAAAATCACAAAAATTTAAAACTTTTATTATTAAATAAATAAAGTCTCCAAAAATTAAGAAAAACCATCATAAAAGATTATTTTGAGGGTTATTATTTTAAATATTCTTTTATCCTCCTATTTCAAGATTTAAAGATTTGGAAATAAAATATTTATTTGGATATTTATAAAACCCATGTTTAAAATGGGTATATGTATTCAAAAGGATTTATCAAAAACTATTTAATAAAATATTTTGTCCCAAAATATTGGTTTGAGCCTATCATTTTAAATGATATTACTCATACTGTTTTTCTGGATTTTATATGAGTTCAAAAAGATTTTATGAAAACCTATTTATTAAAATGACATAAAGGTGTCAATTATGCAAATATGCAATATTTTAAATTCAAATTTTCAAATGTCTTGAAAAAGTGTATTTGAATATTTCAAATGATAGATATTGATTTTACAAAATTTAGAAACTGGTTTGAGTTGTTTTGGACACTTAAAACAAAAGATATGAAAGAAATAAGAAAAATCAGAAAAAAAAAGAAAAAAAAGGGGTGGCCGACCCAAACTGGGCCGACCCAGCCCAACAAGGCCGACCGGCCTCCCAGCCGATGACGCAGTCGTCTTCCTCCTCATGCACCTACGTTACCCATTATTTCACCTTCCTTCTTCTCCTCCCCCAATTAAACTCCCATAACTTTTCATTAAAGAGTACAAATTCAATTCCGCTTTTTTTGGCATGCTCCCTACCCCAGGTACTACCTACCCACCGGCCTCCATGCCTATATAAACCCCAGACCCGGCCTCACACTTGATCCAAAGTCGAAATTTCGATTTCAGCTCTAGCTTTCAATCGTCCACTCATCACGATTCGAGCTTTGCTCGTATGCCGTTTCATGCTTCGCGAGAGTTGTAGATCTCGTCGATACCTTTCCATTCGGATAAAGATCACCACTTTTCATGCACCATAGCCGGAGATATCTGCATCGCAAGCTTTCAGATCCGACGGAGGAAAACGTACATTTCTTCTCAACCACCCAACCAAATCCGGTGAGATTTTTACATAAGGTAGATCTAATACATACCTACAACTTTGATGAAGAAAGTTTTTCATTTTGACGCACGGTTTTATTTCTAAAAATCAGATCTCTTTTCGGGATATAGGAAAAGCCACGCGTCTTCCACTTCGCCGCCGTTGCCACGATCCCGACAAGGTGAGACCTCACCATGCCCCACTATGATGTCCTACGTGATATATGTGTCCTCCTTCAGTCCCCCTAATTTTTCCAAATTTTCCCCGCAGCCCAACCATGGAGAACGAGCTCAACCGATCTCACCGGTGACCGACGTCGCCGTCGTTCTTCTCCTTTTCTGGCGTCCAGAAATCCACCAACCCCGAGATCTTGTCCTTTTGTTGTCGTCTCATTCCTGCGAACATCTACGACAACTTCATCAACTACTTCCCGGAGGCCGTGTTTGATCGTCTACATCGACCACCTCGTTTAGCCGCGTCACGTCCTCTCTTCGACACCGACGCTATTCGTTCTTGTCGGTGAGCCTCTCAAAATGTTCTAATCTTACACGTATATTATTTATAATATATTAGTTGAGACCACCATGTTATGCCCAAACAAAATAATTTTGGCCATACAAATTTTCCCAAGTGTCAGAACCTTTTTATTTTCGGATTTGACTTTGGACAGATTTTTGGTCAATCTTAGAAATTCCATATCAAATCAACCGTAACTCCGTTTTCGATATTTTTGTAGTCTACAGATTCGTATGAATGTGTAGAATACAGTGGTACAATAAAAATATATATTTTAGTCGTGCACTAACTTGTTAATTGCAGAACCTTGTATTTCTTGTTTAGGCCATATCTTGAGTTTAAAATTAGATTTTTGAGTAAATCCAATTGGACTAGTTTTGTATAGTTGTCCTCTATCCAGTAAGACCTTTCCCAAAATTTTATAAAATGTTTTGCATCCCTTTCTTATTTTAAAATGGTATTCATGCCCTTTTGGGGGTATTAAAATGTTTTTGTTATTGTTTTAATTGTTTCCTTTTGGGAAAATGTTTTAGAATTTAGTCCTCTGACCAGTAGACCCAAAAACCATTTTAGTTGAACCATTTCATCATAAACATGCTGAAATTGGTTTAAAATCTTTTAGTGACTTGTTTTGCAAACTTGACCTAGTTTGCAATTTGACCAAATTTCAAATTGCAAACCTTGGACTTTGACCTACCTCATTACAATAATTCTTTTTGTATCATCAACCTTATTGTTTTATTGTTGTCCTTGTTTGATGTTGTGTTTGTTTTATTGTTTGTTGGGTTGTTATTTATTGTTGTTTGTTTATATTGTTTAGAGTGAACGGAGTGCTCCAAGATACGTTGAAGAGAGTGTGTGAGCAACGACAAGTTTTCAAAGGCAAGTGATGCTCACTGCATAAATTTCCTAAGTATTTTGATATGCATTGTAGCTTACTTTTTCTAAGTAGAATTGCATGTCAGGTTTTATTAGTATTGCTATGCTAGACCCGTTTAGTATTACCCTAGAATAATCCTAAGTGTCTAGTACCTATACAATATCTTAGTAGAATTATTGAAATGCTACGCTATGAGTTTTACTATGGAAAGTTAATTTCTACTAAGTTAAACAAACACCTGGGTGGAATTGGTTTGCTCTATTGGAGGCGAAGTTGAGTGGCTACTCGGGGCCATGTCTATGGTTTTACCCGAGTATGTGCACTTGTGGACGGCCACCCAGGAACAAAGAGATTTGAAGTTACTCCGTGTGAAGATTGCTTCCAGTGCAGCCACTTGGTATTATGGCTCTGCCTTGACTAAGTAAGTTATAGGCCCCGATTCCGGCAGTTCTCAGCGGATGTTGTCTTGTATGGGTCTGCCCAGAGGAACCGGGGAACATTTCCCAAAGGTCTCGTCTTCATCTTCACCTTTCCTTTTCACTTCAAGAAGGTCAAGGACAGAATGGGTTGATGAAGTCTTGTGGTGAAAGTGCACAACCTCTCGAGAGTGTAAAACTATGATCATAGCCGTGTCCCCGGTTACGGACAATTCTGAGCAGCTGAACAAGGATGTCAACGGAGAATCTCAACATTCCAATTTCTCAAGTAAATTTGAAGTCTGAACAAGAGTAGAAGGGACAATGGTTTTCATGCCATACTTGTCTCATTTTTAGATGTTGAAGAAATGTTTTGAAGAGATAGGATAAAGTTGGCTTTACGCAAAATAGCCTTGAACTCCACCAGCCAAATATGCATATAGCTAATAGGAGTTTGCCTTTATGAGTCCATAAGTATCACTTGCCAGATCCATTCCAATGGTTCTGACCAATTTTTGGCTGCAACGTTTTTACCGTTGCAGGTTCTTCCGACGACGAGTAAGGAACGCTTTCGGGTTTCGAGTCTGCAACCAACATGTCTGCCTGTGGCACATGAAGATGATGAGGCTCCATGCTATTATATGTTTTCCGCTGCTGAACTTTGTAACATGCTAGCCTTTGGCTATGCAATTTGTAATGTTTTTTTTTCTGGATCATGCGTTGTAATAGAATTTTGATGCAATGTATGATACTTCATCTTAAACTGTGGTGCTAGCTATTCGATCCAGGGACTAGCACAATAACACAGGGATCTTGGCCTATTTTTAAAGGCAAGGTCGCTACAACATGCAAGTTATCTAAATTTTAAGGAAGTAAAAGTGTGTTGAAAGTGTTTGTGTTAAGAGCAAAACAATATTAACATGCAGAAAAAGTGAATAGACAGTAAGCAATGAAAGTGATTGAAAATTGTAATGTTGGATTCACCACAGCATATGATATAATTGCGTAAGTATATATTGTTTATTATGTGTATGTTGTGTACGGGTGGAGTCCTGTATAAAGATGTGTCCTGAAATCTCGATCACACCCCCCGCACTACCACTACTAATTTTCCTAATAGCGAACCGTCGGAGTACACTATTAATTAAGGGTATCCCTGTGAAAGCGGAGTAAGGATTTGGATCTCCGTTGTTTCCTCGTTAATGGTCAACAATGAAGAGGGGTAACTTTTGTCATCACTATGCCCACAAACACCTTGTCTTACACCAATGCTATTGCCATAGAACCTGAGCTCCTAGTTGTTCCTACAACACGCATACACGTTCCAAGAGTGGTATCTTTATGCCTAAAAATTACACTAACGACTGTATAGGCTAGGAAATTTTTGCAGCACATGCGAACTTGAGAATTTGCAGAAAGTTGTAGATTATCACAAGTGGCATGAAGACATGGACAAAGAATACTCTGTGCTTATGAGGACTTAATTGACTACAAGTGGGTCTACAAAGTTAAAGAAAAATATGATGGTATTGTTCACAGGTACAAACCAAAACTTGTAACTAAATTCTTCAAGCAAAGGTTTCTAATTTACTACGAGGATACCTTTGACCAGCTACTATTAGATTAATTTATCTGTTGTTGTATCGAGAAATTGGAGTCTGTGACACTTATCAGCATTTCTTCATGGTGTTCTGGAAGAGGAGATCTTTATGAGGCAGTCCCAGGATATGAAGATCCATATATATCTGGTTTTGTGTGCAATCTAGACAAATCATTGTATGGGTCACAACAGGCTCATCGTGCATGGTACTCTCGGTTGTCTTCAAAGCTGCAATCTCTTGGTTTTGTGCCTTCATCGACAAACGACAAATTCTTCTTTATTCTTTTAGAATAAGGGAGGAATAGCAATGTTTATGCTTATTTATGTTATGAAATTATTGTTACAAGTTCATGCCCCGAAGCTGTTGAAGCACTTCTTGGTGACCTTTTAGTTGATTTTTCCTTGAAGAATTTGGGGCAGCTCCATTATTTCTTGGGTATTGAGGTGAAAGGTATAAATGATGGTATTTTTCTATCTCAGACATAGTTAAGAGGGTTGATACGTCTCCGACGTATCTATAATTTTTTATGTTCCATGCTTGATTATATATCAGTGCCACATGTTTTTATAATGTTTATATATCATTTTGGCATGATTTATGGAACTAACCTATTAACAAGATGCCTAGTGCCAGTTCCTGTTTTCTGATGTCTTTTTGTTTCAGAAAAGTTGTTCTTTGAAGTTTCTCGGAATGCGCTGAAAATTTACAGGAATTATTTCCTAGCAGAAACAAGTCCGGAGCCGGAAGGTCACCTACAGGGGGCCCACAGCCACCAGGCGCGGCTCCGGTGCTGGCCGCAGCTAGGGCCCACCTAGTGCCCTCCGGCATCGTCTCGTGTTGCCCCTTCGCCTATAAATTCGTCTTCGACCCGAAAACCCTAAGTACCTGATCATATTTTCCAGAAGACGTCCGAGGCCGCCGCCATTGCCAACCCTAGTTCGGGAGGGTTCTGCAGCTCTTCCCGGCACCCTGTCGGAGAGGGGAATCAACACCGGAGGCATCTACATCACCATGCCTGCCTCCGGAGTGATGCATGAGTAGTCCACCACGGGACTACGGGTCCATAGCAGTAGCTAGATGGTTGTCTCTCCTCCTTGTACTCCATTGTTTAGATCTTGTGAGCTGCCTATCATGATCAAGATCATATTATCTGTAACTACTACATGATTGTGTTTGCATGGATCCGATGAATTGTGGAAGTCATTACTTTTGTTCATCTATGTGTTATGTTTTATCTATGATCTTGCATGCTCTCTGATGCTAGTGGATGCTTTGGCCAAGTAATTATTAGTGTTGTACGAGGGAGTATTTATGCTAGATAGTGGGTTCATGCCTCTTTTTGTCTGAGCACGGGTTGACAGAAACGATCAAGACTAAAGATGTGTTGTTGCCACTAGGGAGAAAACAGCGGTGTGATTTCCTTGTGTTATTTACATTGCTTACATTATGCACTTTGCTTATTGCAATGATCTGTTGCTTGCAACTTAATACTTCTGGGTGACATGCTAGATAGCGATCCCGGGGTGGATTATTAGTCATAGATGATGTTGGATGACGGTCTATGTATTTTGACATAATGCCCATATTAGATGAAACAGTGAACTATATTGTTTTATGATAGCATTGTTGTGCGCCCTCAATTATGTCAATTGCCATGGTGTAATTTGTTTACCCATCATATATATCTTCTAGAGAGACACCACTAGTGAACTGTGGACCCCGGTCCTATTTTCCTACATTGTATAGAACCTTTTTAATAGCTTTTCATCATCATTTGCTCACCGGTCATATTTCACTCTCTTCATATTTTACATCCGCACATTTAATTCTTTGTGTTCGGCAAGCCGGAGAGATTGACAACCTCTTGATACGTCTCCGACGTATCTATAATTTTTGATGTTCCATGCTTGTTTTATATCAAATGCCACATGTGTTTATTATGTTTTATATCATTTTATGGATTTATTGGAATAACCTATTAATAGTGGCAAAAGTGCACAATGTTCTTGTTTTACACTTTTATGTGCAGGAAAATTGACAAGAACGCAAAAGGAGCCCGAAGGTGGAACCCTGAATCTGTGTCCACCAGATACTTTTCAAAGATGTTCCCGAACCGACCCGAAGACGACGTCAAATCAAAAAAACTTGATCGCAAAAGTCTTTGGAAATTTTCCGCTGATCGACGTGAACCTAGACATTTTCCAAAATTGTCCCCACAGCGCCCATACGGGCCCGGGCGCGACCCAAAAGCCGACCGCGGCTAGGGGTCACGTGGCCGCCTCCTCCACAGCCTCGCGTCGCCCCTTCGCCTATAAAGACCCCCCTGACCTAAAACTAACGGGACCCTGCAGGGATGGGGATTGACCCCCGAAGCCATCTCCTTCGACTATGCCGCCTCCATGATGCTCCGTGAGTAGTTCCCCCATGGACTACGGGTTCTAGCAGTAGCTAGTTGGTACTCTCCCTCTCCCATGTTGATCAATACAATAGTCTCATGAGCTGCCTTACATGATTGAGATTCATCTGATGTAATCGGTGTTGTGTTTGTTGGGATCCGATGAATTGTGGAATTATGATCAAGTTTGTTCATCACTTATATCTATGTTTTGTTTAAGATCTTGCATGCTCTCCAATCCTTGTGGTTTCCTTGATCACGTAATTACTTGTGTATCTCCAAGAGGGATTATTTATGCTAGATAATAGGTTCATGCCTTTTTTGTCTGAGCTCGGATTGACAGAAATGATTAAGACTAAAGATGTGTTGTTGCTATTAGGGGTAAAACAACGGTGTTTACTTCCTTGTGTTGTTTCATTGCTTACATTATGCACCATGCTTATTGCAATTGTCCGTTGCTTGCAACTTAATACTTCTGGGTGACAGGCTGGATAGCGATCCCTGGGTGGATTATTAGTCATAGACGCAGTTGGATAACGGTCTATGTATTTGATGTAGTGCCTAATTAAATAGTTCAGTATCTTGTCATGATAGCATTGTTATGCGCCCACAATCTTGTCAGTTGCCCGATTGTAATTTGTTTACCCAACACATATTCTTTTTATTGGAGAGTCACCACTAGCGAAGCTGGGAACCCCGGTCCATATTCATCCATCAACTATTTTCCACGCCATTGCCTCCATTGTTACTATTGCTGCTGCTACTTTGCTGTTACTATTGCTCTCATATTACTGTTACTAGTGCTTTTCCAGGTGTGGCTGAATTGACAACTCAGCTGCTAAGACTTATAAGTATTCTCTGGCTCCCCTTGTGTTGAATCAATACATTTGGGTTTTACTTCCCTCGAAGATACTCTGCGATCCCCTACACTTGTGGGTCATCAAGACTATTTTCTGGCGCCGTTGCCGGGGACTTGAAGAAGACTTCTCGAACTACAAAGTTTTCCGTCAACACGCCATCAAAGTATTTTCTGGCGCCGTTGCCAGGGAGGATAGCTCTACTCATAAGTTCACTTGGGGAGTACATTCTACCTCTCTCTCTCTTTTTCGGTTTAGTTTTGTTTTTCTTAGTTTACTTTTGCTTAGTTTTATTTTGTTTAGCTTACTTTTGTTTAGTTTGGTTTTCTTTTATACTCAAAAATCTATAAAAATTTGAAAACCAAAAATTATAAAAACTTTTGCTACATGGTTACTTTCTTTGAAACTAGATCTTATTGGCAAGGTGGGTCCACGGAGGAAGAACAAAAATATTATAAGGGATACCGCTTGTCTCAAAAAGGGATATACTTATGGAAATTAATAAATCAACTGGAGATGTATGCTAGAAATGTATGCTCTATATTTGACACATCTTTTTGCTGTGATGAATCTGAATGTCATATGAATTTTAAACACTTTCCTTTCCAATGTGCGTGTAATGTTAATGAAACCTTAGCTTCTTATGTTAAAGGTTACTATAATTTTATGATGTGGAAATAATTGAAAAATTTGCTGCTTTTAAGGGTGCCTTTGAAATTGCTTCTTTCCTTCAGAATGTTGATGACACCCCTTACGAATCTGAAAATCTTGCTATACTTAAATATTGTTATGATAACTACAAGGATGATAATGCTTATATTACTAAATATCTTAAGGGTTTATCTCTCCCGAAAGAAGAGACTAATGCCTTGCAGGAAACCGTGGAAGAAGAATTTGCTGAAACTGAATGCTCATTGGATGAAAAAGAGGAAGAGAGTGACGAACAAAAGGAGGAAGAATGGAGTAGGTACCCATGCTCACCTTCTAATGATAGTAACTCCTCAACTCTTACATTATTTGATTGCCCTCTAGGCTTGCCAAAGGAGGATGAATGCTATGCTCCTATGGATTCTCTTGAAATATCCCTTTTTGATAAAACTGATACTTGCTATGCTTATGGGTATGATGTCCCTATAAATGAAACTTGTGAAAATGATTATGCTACTGTTATTTATGATAATCCATGCTATCTTGATAAATCTTATGATAATCCTCTATTTGTTCCTACTATAGATATGCATGATAATGAGGAGTGTTGCTTAGAAATTTTTTATGATAAAGCTCTAGATGATGGTCCTATGTTGCATGATGATATTAATCGTGCTACTGTTGAAAATGGGATTGGAGAGGTTTTGACTTTAGTTAAATGGAATCCCATACCTCTTGAGATTGGTCATTCATCTTGTTATAAAATTGTTAAAAGTGGGATTGGAGATATCATGACTTTAATTAATTTTGATCCCACTAGTTTTAAGCTTGATAAAAATTATATGTTCGTAGGTCATGAAAATCATGCTTTATGTGATAATTATATTGTTGAGTTTGTTCATGATGCTAATGAAAATTATTATGATAGAGGAAAATATGGTTGTAGAAATTCATGTCACTAAAACACCTCTCTTTGTGTTGAAATTTTTGAAACTGCTCTTGTTTTACCTTCCTATGGTTGTCACTATGTTCTTCATGTATTTATTTGTTTACAATTCCTATGCATAGGAAGAGGGTTAGACTTAAATGTGTTTAATATTTGCTTCTTGATGCTCTCTTTGTGTTTCAACTCTTATTCTTAGGAGAGCATCATAAAATTATCATGCCTAGCTAAAAGGTGTTAAAGAAAAGCGCTTATGGGAGGCAACCCATTTTTACCTTATATTTATGTTTGATTTGTTCTTGTTTTGGGTGATGTTACTTCTGTAGCAGTTCCATTTTATCTTTTTGTTTTGGTTTTTGGTGCCAAGAATAGCCTCTAAAGAGAGGAAGACTAATTGGTGAGTTTGCTGTCCAGAAACAGATTTATGTTCTTCACTATTCGAAAATCCAAAAAATCACAGAACGTCATCTGTGGCTGCAATTGTTTTACAGAAAGCATCAGTGTTTTGTATACCTTTCTCTAGTATTAAGTTTTCTGATTTGATGTACAGAAGTGCCCCGAAAAAATTCATCTTTACCATCTGTTCTGTTTTTGACAGATTCTGTCCTTAGTTTTGCATTGCTTCTTTTACGGGCAAAGTGAGGTTCTTTTGAGATCTCGAGCTTCACTTAGATCTTTGTGACAGTATCTAATGTTTTAAAAAATAAGTTCATGATATGTGCTATGGAACTGAAGGAAGATACTGTTTTTGTGGACTAACCCCTCTAATGAAGTTGCTATAAGTTTTGCGTGAAGGAAGTTTTCAAGTATCCAAGTGCGAGGTGATGAATGAAGATCAAGAAGGGATAAAAGCTTAAGCTTGGGGAGGCTCCCCATGGACCCTCCTCTGCAATATTCAAGAAGTCACAAGCATCTAATATTGGGGATGCCCAAGGCATCCCCTTCTTCATCGACAATCGTCGGTTTCTCTCATGGTACTATATTTTTATTCCTTTACACATTACTAGAAGGAAAGGGCGCGCTTTGCCGCGCCCGAGAGATTAGTGCAATAATCTAACATCATCTTTTACTAATTTGCATGAGACCATGTAGCTTCAACTGACGTAAGAGTTTAATAGTTCAAAAATAAGACCTGTGGGGAGGAAGCATTGAACTGAAAAGTATCGTGTGGTGAATTCAACCACAATATCTATTTCCGTCGGCAATTTCATGTGACTCACACGTCAATGGAAAAACTGTTCTACAAAAGAAGGCCACAAAGATAGCTTTCACATTCTAATTTAAGAACGAAGACCTTATGAGCATAGGGTCAAATGGTTAAAAACTTCATGAAAGATTATGTCTCTCCCAAGTCCCAAGTGCACAAGTCCAACACACAACTAAGAGAGAACTTTACACATTTAACACTTGCAAAAAAAATATAGCAAAATTAATATAAGAAAACTCTGGGTGTCAAATAAGTTATACTAAGAAATATTATACAAATAGAAGTTTCAGTATTTATCCCCATAAAAGCATGTTCAGTTCTTCGCTTGAATAACTTCATCTTTTTTCGACAAATATAGCTTTATCTGTGGCGAGCTGCACAATTATTGTTTAGTGTACATTCTCCGCTAAAAAAATGCAGCTTACAACACAATAAATATAAACTTAACCTATGTCTACTACGCTAACAAACCATGTACCAGTTTGTTTGAATATATTATCCACCAAACCAAACAAGTATAAGCTCTTGTGATTCTAGGTTCTCGCAGAAGAATACTATTTATTTCCTATCTAGGAGCATATATCATCTTATGAACAAACAAGAAGAAGCTACAGGAGATGTAGCACATTTACCATCTTTGCACTTCATAACGTGCAGCTAAAAATACATATTATTTTCTTACAAAATTATGGGTATGTATCGATCACAACCATAGAGCATGGACAAAATATAGAACTTGGCAAATACTTGATAAAAAAATATAAATAGATGCGAGAAGTGGATATTAGAAAAAAGAAAGTTCATCCTTCTCGCCAATATTTTTTTTTGTTTCATCAGACTGTTAAAGGGTTTCCACTCTTAACTTACATGATCAATAAACATGGTTTGTGTGCTTCTCAACATAATAATTCGTATTAAAATGATAGAAAATATATTAGTTTAGGTATATGAGAACTGAAGAATAAACAGTAATCGATAGTTTCAGTATTTATCCCCATTAAAGCATGTTCACTTGTTCGCTTGAATAACAAATATAGCTTTATTTGTGGTGAGCTGCACAATTATTCTTCAGTACGTTCTCCACTAAAAAAATGCAGCTTATAACACAATAAAACTAAGCTTAAGCTATGTCTACTACGCTAACAAACCATGTACCAGTTTGAATATATTATCCACCAAAGACCAAACCAAAGAAGTATAAGCTCTTTTGATCCGCTTTGTGGTTCTTGGTTCTCGCAGAAGAATAGTACTTATTTCCTGTCTAGGACCATATATCATCTTATGAGAACTGAAGAATAGACAGTAATCAATGATAACCAGGCAATGGCATATATATACAGTAGGTATAAAAGGAAATCTGCTTCTGATTCAGAGCTAGGTGCAACCAATGAAAAAAAACATGGATACAAAAAAGTAGATTGCAACTCGATCACTTTCTGTTAGTGTAGGCCTCTAAAATTATCAAACTATGTATATCATAGGAAAGATCATAAAAATATATTATACACCTGCAAGAAAACCTGAGTAAGAGGAGAAAGACATCTAATTTCTTAGAGGAAAAGTGGTTGTAGTCATATACAATGAATCATCAGAGTTCATGGCATGGGAATTACAGGCTCAAAGGAGGAACTTAGAAGGCAGTGAGGAATTACCTAAATCTGTTGAACATATGAAAATCCTTTCTCAGCAGAAGGTTAGGTTTTAGGCGACACCAACTGAATAAGAAAATCCATAAAACATATGGGTTATTTAATGCTTGGGCAATCTTTGCCAAAACTACATGGGTCATTTCTCATGGTGTCAAAAATCTGTCCCGGACCATTGCGCAAAATGAATTATTAAGAGAATAGCAACAACCTCAATACCCCTCGTTAAGATTATGCTTCACAATAAAACGGAAGTAAGGGTAACCCAAGGAATTTGTATAAATTAAGTTGACGACAAACATGGAACTTCATTACACATGAGGGGATTACTACTTACCCAATTCTACTTTCATATTGACGAAATTAAGCATTCTTCAACCATTGCGTCATTATTGGTTCCTTATTTCTCCAATATAGGTTGTTGGCATCACGTCCTTGGAATCAGAACTACAGCACTGAGTTGCCACCACATGAAGGAACATGTTTTGAACCGAACTCAAGTATAAAAACCAATATGGCGACATCTTATATCATAACAACAATAATTTAAAACTCCTGTAAAAAACAACAATACTCTAGGATGACACCAAATTCTGTTGGGAATGATTTGTTTTGAACATGAACTAAGACATGGTGGGACAATTTGCTAAAAATAAAGAAAGTGGGTACTTAATGACTACCCAATTCTCATTACAATTTACAACAGCCTAGGAAAGATACCATATCAGATGGTTGACGGTACATAAGCCACTTGAAAGACTAAAGATAAGTGATGCTTTGATTGATAAATTTGTAGGCAATCACATCACAATAAACCAGGAAAGAACTCAGTGATTCATGTATGCTGGAAAGGCTAAGCATCTGAACATTTGGAAATGTAAGCCAATTCTATTCCTGCTCTACAGAGGCACCATACCACACAATGTTGCAGTTCAACAACAGTGCAGATTGTTGCTCTTGATGTACTGAACATGATAACCGTAACCCACCAATTGAAGTGGCCCAGAGGTACTTGTGTCGCATTGCTAAAACACTATTTACGTTCCATCAAAATGACGGAGGGTTCTGATAAGAAAAGGTGTTTAGATAGATTTGTTTTGACTGATGGTTCTTTCTCTGATGGACGTGCAGGTATGGGTGTTGTAATACGAAATTCAGTTTGTGAGGTACCTATGTCATCCTGACGTTTCATGGAGAACTGTAAAGATGCACTTGACGCTGAAGCCCAGGCTGCTTTGGAAGCAACTAAATAAGGCCTGCAGCACACTAATGAGCGATTCAATCTCACTGCTAGATCAAAATCAAAATAATGTTACAAATACGATAGGATTTTTTTAAGGGTGAGCCCAAGTACAAACCTGTTTCGTGTACAAAGGGAAGTGCGTACCTGTTGTTACTTCAGGCCTTGAATGTATGCTACAAGAAGTTCCTGCAAATTGCAACCTTGTTCCCTGAGTAATAAAGCTCTCCTTTCCCCGCAATAAAAAAATGGTAGCTCGACATCCCGATCTTGTAAGTTGTACTCTGAAGGAGTCAACAACAACACACACATGTCCAACAACCCCTTCCCATTGAATCTGACAGGAAATCTCAGACACCACAAAGGAGACATGACACTCACAACAGCTAGAGCAGTAGTTATGTTGGAAGGCTCGCAGCAATGGTTGCCGGACTTAGAGGCCGAACGCTTGAAGGCCATGGAGTCGGGGCAGAACCAGCTGGAGCTTATGTCGTTGGTGAGTTGAGAGATGGCCATGAGATGGCTACTCCGATCTTCTGAAGCTTCAACGAAATGCTGCAGGGGTCGAGCTTGGAGAGGAGCACCAGCAGGAATAGCATGAACTGCTATGCCCATGTTCAACCAAAGAACGCGAGGATGGTGGACAGGACGTCGGGGATCCTGGTAAACTTCAGCAGCTGGTTCGACCACATGGCAAGCGACGGGCGTAACAACACCATGCGCCGGAGAATCGGGCAGATATGACGACAACGGCCACCAGCCAAAGCCACCACCGACTTGTCCCTCAAAACCGCCATATCCAGCACGAACAGCGATAGCCTTGCCGACCATTGAACGCCTCTTGTCATCAACACAAGGAATTTCTAAGTCTTCGTTTTCACACGATTGCAGATGCACGAACAGAAAGGTCAGTGGTAAATGAAGAAATGCCTCCCTACCAGATGCTTCTCACTAACATTAGTTTAAACATAACATTAGACAAAATTTACATTTAACAAACTGCTCTTGAAAGTAAGTAGGTAAGAACTGACCGACTGTACCTTAGTTTCTCCTACATTAACTATCCCTCTCCCCTAAATCATGATTGTTCAATAGCCATGGAACAAAAAAAATTGTCACTGCATATTAATTGTCGTATTTCGATAGCACATAGCGGCACATTAAGACAAATATCTCATACACATATTAATCACCCTTAACCATGAACTACCTGAATTATCTCTAATCATCACAGTATAAGCTAGAGAAATTTGTGAAGGATTATGTTCCACATCTTTGGGTTTGAGAAACGGAACGGATGGTAGATATAAACTTCCTCTTATTTGCAGCAGTAAACTTACACGTTATCAAAATAAGAATACAAATGCTCCGAAGACAATCTAAAACAGAATAGTTCTTTTAATTTGCTATATGCTTGCACCAAAAGTACATCCCATCAAAACAAAATGCAATACCAGAGAATACATTTGTTTGTTAAGTGATGCACCCCCACAATCCCACATATACTCGAGATGATTGTACACAAATAATGAGAAGGTCAAGCTCTTAGATGCAAATCGAAATAAATATTATGTAACAACACTGTATGCGATGTATCATTTCAGATAATTGTTACATGCCCAGTGCGGTGTGGCAAAGAGCAGAGCAATTATCAGCAATATGAAACAACATCTATGTAGGCAGGCAGAAATTTATTTACATGTATGCTTTAGATAATTCTGAAATCCAAACAAGCAATATAAACAATGATAGCATATGAAATCAGCTATGCATGGTATCACCTATGTGGAGCAATAACATATTAAACAAAGATTTTGCAGTAGAGAGGAAAAGGAAAAAAGCACCATAGATCCAACCTGAGACAAATTATATGATTAAACTTTCAAACTTAACATAAATAAGACACTGATGTCAAAAAAACAGCATGGAGGAGAGGAAGGAGAAAGTCTCACCTTGTTGATAGAGGGGAAGTTGGAGTCGTAGGAGCTTACTGCCTTCGACAGAGGAGACGCGAGCTCATCCCCGTGTGGAGGCACTGGCGGAGAGCGCGTCGCGCCGCCTCCTGCCCGGGGCCTCCACCCCGGCCTCCTCCGCGTCGGCAACCGCGCCGCCCGCGCGAGAAACCGCCGTCGCCGCACACCACCGACCCGGGGCCGCCGCCCCGGCGTCCACGAGCTGCGCGCGCCCCAGCCCAGGCCCAACGGGCCCAGATCGGGCCCGCCAAGCCCATCAGGAGCGCCACCCCTCCGGCGACCTCCACCGAGCCGCACGCCGACGGCCCACGCCGCACCACCGCACCAGCGCCCAGCACCGCACCTCCGCGAAGTGCCGCCAGCTCGCATCGCGCCGCGCCACCATCCCTGGAGCCCGAGAGGAGAGCCGCCAGGGACGAAGAAGCCCCGCCGCCACCTTCCCTGGACGCGCACGGCTTCGCCGGGGCTATCCTCCGGCGGCGGCGGTGCGGGGAGAGGGAGGAGAGAGCGGCGCCGCTGGGTTTCCCCCCGAGTCGCCGGACGGGGGCGACGCGGGGGTGGGGAGTTTTTTTTGAGCTCGAATTCTGGACCTGGAAGCATTCGTGGATGGGGATTGGGTCAACGGAACGAACGACTTCAGGACGCGGAACGAACCGACCCCAAATCGATCAGCCTACCAACCAAGCATCGACACGTGGGATGCTTCACAGCCCAGGAAATCTAGGGAGCTTAGATGTTTGAGGGATGTGTTGTTCTTGGAGCGTCAGTTTGTTTTTATTTTTAGTGTATTTATGTTTTGTTATCTGGTCATATCAATGTTGGATCCTATTATTCTTGTTTGGGAGAGAGACACGCTCCGCTTTTTCGTAGAATACTCTTGTGCTCCACTTATATATGTTGAGTATTCAGTTTTCGTTATGTATCTCTTGTTCAGAGCTATTAGTTCTATTATAGAAAGTACTCTCTTGTTTCACTTATATTTGTTTGGAGAGTTGATTGATATATGGTTGAAAGGAAATTATCATATAGGAAGTGTGAAAATTGCTGCTTAATCTTGTAGATCATTGTCTTGAATCTTTGATACTTGTCAATTGTTTAGAGATATGAAGTAGATTAATGCTTAAACTTGTGGATCATCTAGTAAGAATAGATTAGTAAAGAACTGCCTTGAAGTTTTAAAATTGTGGTGCTTGTCCTGCTTGGTAGCTCTCAAAGTCTAGATATTCTTTTTGCAAAGAGTTGGTTTGGCTAACAAGGTAGACGGTGTGAAGTCTAGTGGTTATTAATGATGTATATCTGTAGTCATTCATTGAACCAAGTTGATGTTATGTGTTTGCTTGATATCCTGCTAAGCCCAAAAATTCCGTACTGAGAGGGAATACTTCTCGTGCATCCAACTCCCTGAGCCAAATATCTTTGTCATTTGTGTCCACCATACCTACCTACATGTGGTATTTCCTTGCCACTCCAAGTAAAATTTTCATCTGATATCTTTAAAACTTTCAAAATTCTCCTTATTGTGCCTCTGTTTTTAAGCTCACGAGGAAGCAGTAGCAAGCTAGAAATAACCTGTGACAAGCAAGGTCATTTCTCCCCTTTCACCCGATGTTGATGGTTCACGTCCTCACTTGAATTTGACCCGAGAGCGGCTTAAGAAAAAAATATAAATATAACTCACCATTCTCCTCTGCACAATGAAAACCTGAGAAATCAGTCAAAATATTGGTTAGTGGTGAAACAAAGGAGAAAAGAGGAGCGACCCCATTCTCTAAAACCAGCCGCTCTCAAAAGTCGAATAGCCTTGCTTGAAATAGAGGACTAGCTAGTTTCTTTATAGTGAAGTCTTTGACGAAAGCATGCATATCTCAAAACTGTTTTACTTCTGTCAAAAAAATCAAAAAAATAATAATAAAAAGCTCTAGCACATGATTAATCACTGTTTCCCTCTGCGAAGGACCTTTCTTTTACTTTTATGTTGAGTCAGTCTTCCTCTTCCTTCTTTACCCCTCAAGCAATCACTTGGTGTCAACTTTGGTTCAAGTTTAGTTCATGTTATCTTTATGTCTAACCGTGAAAACTTTGAATTGACTTTATCTTGAGATAAACATGTTGCAAGTTGAAGCTTTATGCTGAAAACTTAAATCTTCCTTTGTGTTGGCCAAACCCCTTTGTCGAAAAAATATTGCTCTGTGAGATATCAATCATTGTCAAGTGTTATACTCCCTCCGACCCGAATTACTGGGCGCGTCGGATTTTTTGCAAAACCCCCCCTGATATTTTTCACCTGAAGTCACGGGTCCTCCCGCAGCCTCTCCCTCTCCGGCGCTGTGCTCTTCCCCTCCGGCGCCGCCTGCTCCGCCCCTCCCGCGCCGCCTGCTCCGCCCCTCCCGCGCCGCCTGCTCCGCCTTCCTCCTCGTCCCCGTATTTCTTTCATGAACCCAAGGACGAGGGAGATCAATTCCTTTTTCCCCCCAAGATCCTATCTTTGCCGCTGTGCGTCGTTGACCTCCGGCGGCCGGGCAGTGGAGGAGCACGGGAACGGTGACCTCTTCGCGGAGGCTCGTGGGTGGCGCAGCCTGTCGCCAGCGGGGGGGGGGGGGGGGGGGAGCATGCTCGGCAGCGCGCTCGGGCTGCAGCAGGGGTCGGGGAGGCAAGGCAGCATGAAGGACCCCGACGTGGCGCTGCGGCCCTCAGCGGCGCTCAAGCTCGCCCTCAGGTGCGCCATGGTGGCCGGCATCACCGTCCTCCCGCCTCTGCCCGTCTGCATCCATGGTGAGTTTTGCCCAAGCCGTACGTGTACATACGTCTGTACTCTGTAAAATTGACATCTGGTGTAGTTTCATCACTCATTCAGCATGTTATCATTCAGTTATGGAAATGAATGTAAATTCACAAATCAAAGAACAGTTCTACTCGCTCAAATCTGAGCACACAAGAGTGATCACTAAATACAAATGTTCAGTTTCACATGTTACAGGCAGAACAAACTCAAGCAGAAATGCAGCTGCAGTTTCACATGTACACTGCATAACTGTAAACTTCATTGTTTTGATGCTTTGTTGGTTGGTCAGGAGTACTACCGGAGGAGGGGTGGAGAGCTCGCATCGCCTTCAAGCTCGTGCAGATTGACAAGGAGCTGCAGCGCCTTCAAGCATGATAAATGTCCCCTGCTTGGATTGCAAGGTACGGCTGCCTTCTTTTCTGTCCAATCAGATTGACACACTCTGATTGGATTAACCCCTGTATCCTATGATGTGTGGCTCAGTCATGTTAAATGGTTAGTGCTAGCTGTGTACTTGTTGCTATACAGGTCACCTACTGAAAAAAGAACATATCACTGGCATTGCATCATAAAATGGACATATGTGGCAGTTCAGCCTTTCAAGACTACACTGATCTTAAACAAGCAGTTCAGCCTTAGCAATATGTTTGACATATTTCATATGGACATAAAATGGTTAGTTTACTCCTGTTAGCCTTTCAAGACTACACTGATCTTAAACAAGCAGTTCAGCCTTAGCAATATATAAGACATTGTGGCACACGAATGGACTTCTCTTGCCACAGCTGTGATGAGTAATTGATCTTAAAATTATTTTGCTTAATACTCCAACAAGTGTGTGCAGTAGAACAATATACACTACATATAGTGTGTGCAGTAGCACAATATACACAACCTGACAAGTTCATGAACACTGATAATGAGCTGTACTGTCATCATACATTGCTGAATAAGGAGTATTGCATGCCAGCTAATTTAGGATGACAATCTGTTTGTTTTGTGCCTTCCTTGGCTTATTGTATTGCCCTTCATCTTCTCCTCCTCTTCTCCTCTTGATCCTCTTCTCCTCGGGCTTCTCTTCTTCTATTATTGGTTGTTTTCCCTGCCTCTTCTCCTGCTCAGGCTTCTCTTCTTCTAATCTTGGTTGTATTGCAGCTTCAAATTCTCCTATTTGTGTTTCCCGGATGAGATCAAGTTTCTGTAAATAGTAAACATAAAATTCTTTCAGTAAGATGCATTAGTTTAGACTTATCTTAAAACAGATAATTACAAGCAATAAGACATTGACATACACTCTTGACTCGACAGCGTGGACGGACAATACTTGATGGGTCATTCAACCATGTGGCATATTCTTTTCCTGCGATAATTGTGTCATAATCCAGGATTACTTGGGACCTTCCTTTTCTCTTTGATGCTTTCTTTGCTTGTTTATCCTTCATCTTCTCCTCCTCTTGCTCCACTAGTTGTTTCTCATACTCGGCTATTAGCTTTAAGGTATCTTCATACAGTGTGCTATCAACCTCTAGTATGTTAGGCAGCTTTCCCTCTCTTATTAGCTTGTCCTTGCCCATGTGGGGTGGCTTATATGTGTTTCCACCTTGGTCTTTCATAATCTCCAACAAGACAGACTGCAAGGTGATATACACTTTGGCAAGTTTCTTCACGTCATATGCATCATAAGCCTGCTCCACTGTTTCTATCAGTTCTTTTAGATTTTTAGGTGCACTCTCGAATGCCAAGGATTGGATGGAGCTGAAGAAGCAAAGGTCCAAAACATTCAAATCTGGCGAGTTAGGAGGTTGGAAAGTCAGCCTAATATCCAGTCCCGAAGCTTTTACGGCGGCTAGAAATACAGGATCATCAGGCTGAACATGCGTTCGAGCATTGTCTTGTTGTATCCATATTGTTTCAGCATATCCATCATCAGGCCACACTTCTACAATTGCTGGAATTACCTTCTCACAGAGGTATTCCCGCATTACATCTCTAGTAACATTGACGTTCTTTAATTCCAGTGTGCCTTTTGTCCTATACTTTGAGTCGTATTTGGCAACATCTTCTGTGACAAAAGCCCACATGCCAACCTTTCCGTCAAATGTGACATTTCCTTGCTCATCATGTCTAGGTCTAGCAACTAAAGTTAAGAACATGACCTTGCCGATGTTGTTTTTGTTATGGATAGTACGAACTGGTGCTGCTTCTTCTCGTGTTAGGTAGTACGTCCTATCTGTCTTAGTCATGTTAAACCATTTTTCATCCATGTGCATTGTGTTGCCCATCTTTTTGAACCAAATCTTTGCTTGTGAGATTGTGGTTTCATCGACCATTGAGATGCAATGTATGAGTCTTCTTAATCTGTTTTGAAGTGTTAGATGTGTCTTCAGGCTATTGGTATGTCGCCTTAAATCGCCCCATTCCAACCTCTTTTGAAGTGTTGTGAAAGGGATATCAAGGGATCTAGCCAGCGCCCTCAATGTACCTCTTTGGTTGAAGGGAATTTGAGGCACCCTTTCATCGAGTTCAAGCTCCCTCCTCTTTCTTCCGCACCTGCCCTTCCGCTTATTTGAGAAATCAGGCACTTCATTTCTGCTCTCTTGATCTATGGCACTCTTCCATATCTTCTCCACTGATCTCAGACTTATTCCCAAAAGTTGAGCCACATTTTCCTTATCTGCCTTTACCACAGGTCTATCTTTTCCTAGAGCTTTCAATGCAATATATGCTGCAAATTTAGACCTCTCCGGCAGATCTTTATGGTGCCTTTGCACAGCATGTTCTTGTGCTTCTTCTTCTTGAATGTGGTCTGGCTCGGCAGCATGTTCTTGTGCTTCTTCTTGAATGTGGTCTGCCTCGGCAGCATGTTCTTGTTCTTCTTCTTCTTCTGGAACATGAGCAGCTTGTTCTTCTTCTTCTGGAGTATGTGGACTAAAGTTGAGATCCAGCTCGTGTGGAGGAGTTAAGTTGATATCAAAGAGGACCATCTCGTCCTATGGTGGACTGGGCAACCTGCATAAAACCAGAAACTTAGTTAACTATGAGCAAACAATACATATCACTGTTTCCATGATCTTTTGCTGTAGGTTCTGTAACCAGGGGAGGGGAATCACATGGACTTATGTTTGGGGATGGGTTAGGCTGTTGTAGATGAAGCTGCACTTGAAACTGAAACTAGAATCACTCCTTTTGATGTTGTGATGATTATTATCCAGTAGTTGCAGCAAATGCAAATTACAACTCACTCGTACAGCTAACACTAACTTCAGTTTCAAGTTTTTGAAACTGATGTTGTGATGACTAGCTGTTTGTTCTGGTTCACTGTTTGGTGTAGGTTTTATAGCCTGTTTCTTACCAGTACTCCCAGCTGTGTGATGCCTAAATTTCGAATTCAGAGTACATGCCTAAACTGTGTGAGGTTTTTACTGAAATTTCTGTCTGCAACTGGTGTGTGTGTGTGGCAGTGTGGGTACTGGATCATCTCATTGAAACCTGAGATTACATCTTTTGCTGTTGTAGATGAAGCTACACTTGAAACTGAAACTAGAATCACTCCTTTTGATGTTGTGATGATTATTATCCAGTAGTTGCAGCAAATGCAAATTACAACTCACTCGTACAGCTAACACTAACTTCAGTTTCTGAAACTGAACAGGGAGAACACGGACCTGCTCCACCGCCGGTTGCTCCACCTGCTGCTGGACCTGCTCCACCAGAGAACGACGTGGTCGGCGTTACGGACGGCGATGGCTGCAGCCTGCGCTCCGCCGCGGCTGCCAGCTGCTAGCTCGGCTCTTCAGTAATTCGTGTCGTGGTGGCCAGCGGCAGGCTGGCGGTGGAACGCGGCGCCGGCTCCCTCTGGTGCTGTAGTTGGGGAGGCTCCGCAGCGGGCAGGCGGCGGACCGCGGCGAGATGACGGCGGACCGCGGCGCCGGCTCCCTCTGGTGGCGCTGCGGCGACGGCTGCGGAGGAGGACGAGGTGCAGCGGCGGCGTCTGGGCCCGTCGTCCCGGCGGAGGCGTCACGCAGCGATTTGAAGGGGGAGCGGCCGGGATGGGAAGGGGAAGCGGCCGGCGGCGGGAGCCCTCCGAGGGAGCCTCCCAACTGCGGGCGGAGCCACGGCGGAATCGCTCTCTCCGGCGAGCTGAGGACGGCAGCGATCCGCCGCGCGCGAGGAAGACAGCTATTTGGACTAATTTGTAATAAATTCGTATTGGCAGGGGGGTTTTTGTAAAAAAAAAAATTAAACAGACTCCCGCCCAGTAATTCGGGTCGGAGGGAGTACTTTTAAATCTCCAAAGTACTCTTTTCTAGTAAATTCTTGCTTAGATATTACACCTGGTTAATCATTGTTTGTTTAATTCAATGAACCTTTGTTTTGGATCAATGCATTCACTTCATATGCTTTACATGATTGCGTGATCAAGATTGTGTTGGTAGCATGTCATTTCAAAAATTATTTTGTTATCACTTACCTACTCGAGGATGAGCAGGAGTTAAGCTTAGGGATGCTGATACGTCTCCGACGTATCTATAATTTTTTATGTTCCATGCTTGTTTTATATCAAATGCCACATGTATTTATTATGTTTTATATCATTTTATGGATTTATTAGAATAACCTATTAATAGTGGCAAAAGTGCACAATGTTCTTGTTTTACACTTTGATGTGTAGGAAAATTGACAAGAACGCAAAAGGAGCCCGAAGGTGGAACCCTGAATCTGTCTCCACCAGATACTTTTCAAAGATGTCCCCGAACCGACCCGAAGACGTCGTCAAATCAAAAAAGCTTGATCGCAAAAGTTTTTGGAAATTTTCTGCTGATCGACGTGGACATAGACATTTTCAAAAATTGGCCCCAACAGCGCCGACACGGGGCCGGGCACAGCCCAAAAGCCGACCGCAGCCAGGGGTCACATGGCCGCCTCCTCCACCGCCTCGCGTCGCCCCTTCGCCTATAAAGACCCCCCTGACCTAAAACTGACGGGACAGACTACACTTTTTCCAGAAAAGACTCCAAGTGCCGCCGCCATCACCGACAAGTTTCGGGGGTCAGATTGTTCCTATTCCGGCACCCTGCAGGGACTTGGATTGACCCCCGAAGCCATCTCCTTCGACTACGCCGCCTCCATGATGCTCCGTGAGTAGTTCCCCCATGGACTACGGGTTCTAGCAGTAGCTAGTTGGTACTCTCCCTCTCCCATGTTGATCAATACAATAGTCTCATGAGCTGCCTTACATGATTGAGATTCATCTGATGTAATCGATGTTGTGTTTGTTGGGATCCGATGAATTGTGGAATTATGATCAAGTTTGTTCATCACTTATATCTATGTTTTATTTAAGATCTTGCATGCTCTCCGATCCTTGTGGTTGCCTTGATCACGTAATTACTTGTGTATCTCCAAGAGGGATTATTTATGCTAGATAGTAGGTTCATGCCTCTTTTTGTCTGAGCTCGGGTTGACAGAAATGATTAAGACTAAAGATGTGCTGTTGCTACTAGGGGTAAAACAGCGGTGTTTACTTCCTTGTGTTGTTTCATTGCTTACATTATGCACCATGCTTATTGCAATTGTCCGTTGCTTGCAACTTAATACTTCCGGGTGACAGGCTGGATAGCGATCCCGGGGTGGATTATTAGTCATAGACGCAGTTGGATAACGGTCTATGTATTTTGACGTAATGCCCAATTAAATAGTTCAGTACCTTGTCATGATAGCATTGTTATGCGCCCACAATCTTGTTAATTGCCCGACTATAATTTGTTTACCCAACACATGTTCTTTTTATTGGAGAGTCACCACTAGCGACATGGGATGGACAAGGAACGAGTCGGCCAGCCTGTTACGAGTAAGCACAAAGGAAAGGACACGGCAAAGACTGGAGTCCTAATACAACCCGGAGTACTGACTTGGAAGATGAAGACCTAGAGAAGGACTTCGTATTCATGTGTAACTCGGTACAAGTTGTAAGTCCAGGGACCCGGCTGCCTTTATAAGGAGGGCCCTGGACCTTAGATTGATAAGCTCTCAAGTAACACCAATCCCGTAGTCGCCGACTCTCAAGTTAGAGGAGTCAGAACCCTGTAATCAAGATCAAGTACACATCAATAAAGAACAAGCAGGAAGTAGGTCTTTACCTCTAAACAGAGGGGCCGAACCTGGGTAAACTCCTTGTCCCCTCGTCGAGATTAACCAACTCCTGTGTCCTAGTCGCCAATGGCCCCACAACTTAGCTTCCCGGAGGAAGTACTTGCCGTGACAACCCCACGACAGTTGGCGCCCACCGTGGGGCCGGTGATGAGAGGAGTCGAGATCATGGGAGAAGCTCGCCGAGGTATGGAGAAGCTCGCCATCGGCAGGGTCTACACCAACCAGTACGGCGAGACCGAGATCGACGACTACGGGTGGAGCCCGGAGATGGATGATGTCGAGGAAGGCTACCAGCTCATCTTCGACAAGATCAACATGTTCGTTGGCATGGTCAACGTGTCAGGTAACCATGTTAACGGTTTGGAATCTGTTTCAGAAGCAACAACTGTCATCGAGTCCGATGGAGAGGAGTCCGTTGGTACATCACAAGTCGGCATAGTCGCCGAAGAAAAGGAGCCGGAGATGCTGCCGGAGCCGGATTCAGAGCTAGATTACGATGCAGATTCAGAGTCAATCCTACCATTATTTGAAGATCGACTCGGTTATGGAATCGAGGAGGAATACGTGCAATCACCAACACGTCCACGTCATGTTGGAGTGTACATGTCCGGACCAGAGAATGGTGGAGAACACGGTGGAGGGAGTCAGTTTGACCCCAACTTGCTGACAAAGGAAATTACGGCGGACAATGCGGCGGCTCGTGCAGAGGAGTTGATCGCGGCTCGGGAAGCAATAGAGAAGCAGTTGGCAGATGTTGCAGAAGCAAATCGGAAATTGGCAGCGGACCAAGCCCTTGTACAAGCGGAACAAACTCGCATACAAGCTGAACAAGCTCGCATAAAGCAGAACATGAACATGTACAAGCTGAAGCAGTAGCAGTGCGCAATCGCCAGCAAGAACTCACGTCAATTCAACATCAGAGGACTTGGAGCCGACTGCATGAATGAGTTCACATAAATCCAACCAACTTGTTTCAGACACCAACAGGTCCACATGCAGGAGTCGGAGGATCAGCACTCAGAGCAGGAGCAGCACCACCACCGCCACCACCACCACCAGGAGGGGTCGGAGTAGGAGCTAGAGCTAATGGACCACCCCCACCACCTGGAGGAGGAGTCGGCGGTATGGGTCCACCACCACAAAGATTTAATACACCCGGAGGACACTATTCAAATCCAATGGATAATGTACATGTAGCAACTATGGTACTAGAGAGAATCCCGCTCAATGAGAATCCAATGGGACAGGAAGCACGACTCGCCATAGACATGTTGAAAACAGCATTGCAGCAGCAAGCTCTTTGCCCTAATTTTCCAGACGCAAGTAGACTTTATTCAGCTGCATACAACTCCCGAACAAGGAGTCGGCACGACGAGTCTTATCCGGCCGGCTCGTCGAGCGCAAGACGTCGCGAGCTGGCAAGGAATCAACCAAATGTGCCGACTGCTTCAGAAGCTCAAAGAAGAGTCGATGAGGCACGAAATAGGAGAGCTGCCGCGGTCAGAGCCCCAGAAGCTGGAGGGGCCGGAGGGCCAGCACCAGCAGCAGCGGCAGTTATCCAGCCGACTCGTGCAATTATAGAGGTAAACTCGCCTGGAAGTTCACCTTCCTTGACGGGTCCAGAGTGTTTGTCAGAGGCAATTTAGAGCCGAGTCCTTCCCAAGCAGCTTTAAGGAGCCACACAAGGTTGGTAACTACGAGCCCAATATGGATCCGACTTCCTGGCTCAGCAGTTATGAGATGGCAATGAGTATTCGCAATGCAACCGGAAATTTGTGTGCAAAATTTATGTATCTTATGATGGATGGAGCAGCTCAGGCTTGGATGAGAAACTTACCCCCCAGGTCAATCAACTCGTGGGAGTAGTTGAAGATCGCTTTCATTCAAAATTTTCAGGGAACTTGTAAGAAATTGAGTACCATTGAGGACTTGGAGAGATGTGTCCAGAAGAAAGGAGAATCTGCAAGGAACTGGATGAAGCGAGTTTCGGAGATCATCAGTTCTTCGCAAGGACTCCCACCAATCTCTGTGTTGATGGCCATGGAAAGGAACTGCACTTTTAATCCACTAAGTTGGAAGCTAGGGCGTATGAAGGACAGTCTGAATCAAGGCATACCTATTACCATTGGAGAGATCATGGCAGGAGCTAACAAGCATGCCGCCACAGATAAAACTAAGGATCAGGAAGAAGTCGGAAAGGGCCAAGGTGGTAGTGGCCAGAATCACAACCAGAATCAACATCAGAACCAAAATCATGAAGGACTAAGCGGCCATATGATAACTCCGACTTAGTAGCTAGCACCAACTCTGGGAACAGACGCAGGGACAACAACTCTCAAGGGTACCAGGCGCGCAGGCCGACTCCTCAAGAAGTCTTGCAGAGTCCGTGTCCTCGCCACGCCAAAACGGCAGATGCGGGCATACCCTGGAGCAATGTGTTGATCTACAGCAGTGGAGAAACAACCCGGCAAACCGCGGCAATAATGGAGGTAGAAACGATGGATATAGAGGTAACAATGGAGGACCTGGCAACCATGGCGGAGGAGCCGGAAATAACCCAGGATCCAGCAATGGTGGAGGAAACCAGCAGGGAAATCAAGGAGGCTTTCAGCAGAACCCTAAGCAACTTCATGATAACCAGGGACAGTACTACATAGCAACTCGACCACATCACCCGAGTCAAGGCAGTTATCATGTTTTTACCACTAGCACCTCCAAGCGAGCAAGGAAGTTGAAAGTTCGCGCAGTCAATGCCGTGGAGCCGGCAATTCCTCAATGGTTAAGGTGGTCAGAGCAGCCAATTACCTGGAGTCGGGCAGATCACCCGCCAAGGATTGACGACCCGGGGCAGCTAGCCTTGGTGGTAGCACCACAAGTCGGAGGATACACGCTTAACAAAGTACTCATGGATGGTGGTAGCAGTATCAATATATTATACTATGACACGTTCAAGAGGATGAAGTTGCAGTACTGGCAGCTCATACCGACAGAGACAGTTTTTCATGGGATAGTACCAGGAAAGTCGGCAAAACCCATTGGTA
Source organism: Puccinellia tenuiflora (assembly GCA_012064385.1). Taxonomy (NCBI): domain Eukaryota; kingdom Viridiplantae; phylum Streptophyta; class Magnoliopsida; order Poales; family Poaceae; genus Puccinellia; species Puccinellia tenuiflora. Next base: position 724,032 of record QRDG01000449.1, on the reverse strand, counting down.
AGATTTACCTATAAGTTGCTTTCGGCACCTTTGAGAATTATCGGTCAGAAATCTTGCCTTTTGAGGTTGTGGATCTCCACAGTCAATACCACGCTCTTTTCGGACGTCCTGTATATTTCAAGTTCATGGCAAGGCCATGTTACATATACCTAAAATTGAAAATGCCGGGACCAAACGGAGTCATCACTATCAATGGTAGTAAGCAGATGGCACTTGAGTGCGAGCAGGGAGATGCAGCTATGGCAGAGATAGCTTGTGCCCAAGAGGAGCTCAAATTCTATAAGGCACACGTGGACCCGAAAGATAATAGAGTGCTCAAGAAGCCGGCAACAGAGGAAAAGATGAAATTCAAGTCAGCTCAAGACACAAAGCAAGTTGATTTCGTCCCCGGTGATTCCTCCAAGTAGTTCACCATTGGGGCACACCTCTCTGACAAATAGGAAAGCGTGCTAGTCGAGTTCATCTGTGGAATCGGGACGTCTTCGCATGGAAGCCATCTGACATGCCAGGTGTCCTGAGAGAACTCGCTGAGCACAGCTTACATGTTAACCCTAACGCAAGACCTGTAAAACAAGGACTTCGCAAGTTTCATGATGACAGAAGAAAAGCTATAGGAGAAGAAGTGGCTTGACTCCTTGCGACCGACTTCATCAAAGAGGTATTCCATCCAGAGTGGGTGGCCAACCCATTCTTAGTACCAAAAAGACAGGGGAGCTACGCATGTGCATTGACTTCACCGGGTTGAACAAAGCATGTCCTAAGGATCCTTTTGCCTTGCCACGCATCGACCAGATCATTGACTCCATAGCAGGTTCTGAGTTACTTTGTTTCTTGGATGCTTATTCCGGCTACCATCAGATCAGACTCAAGGAGGAGGATGAGCTGAAAACCTCCTTCAAAACACCCTTTGGAGCTTTTTGTTACAAAACAATGCCTTTTGGACTCAAAAACGCAGGAGCAACATATCAGAGGTGCATTCAGAATTGTTTTCGAGAACAAATTGGAAGGAACGTCCATGCATATGTGGACGATGTGGTCATCAAGTCGCAGAAAGCCGACTCCTTGATTGCTGACCTAACAGAGACATTCAACAATCTGCGCAAGTACAAGATGAAGTTGAATCCAGGCAAGTGTGTATTTGGAGTTCCAGCAGGCAAACTACTTGGCTTCATCGTCTCAGAGAGAGGGATTGAGGCAAACCCGGAGAAAATCAAGGCTATTCATAACCTGCAAAAGCCGACTTGTTTAAAGGATGTCCAGAAGCTTACACTCTGTGTGGCAGCTTTAAGCAGATTCATATCACGACTCGGAGAGAAGGCGGGTCCTCTCTACCGACTCCTGAAGAAGTCAGACAAGTTCTTATGGGACAAAGAAGCCGATGATGCTTTTGAGGAGCCCATGTTACTATATGTAGCTGCCAATGAGAGAGTTGTCAGCGCAGTGGTAGTTGTGGAACGCAAGGAGGAGGGAAAGGAGTATCCAGTGCAGCGCCCTATCTACTATGTTAGTGAGGTACTCACTAATACCAAGAAAAGGTACCCACAGTGGCAGAAGCTGGTATATGGAGTCTTTTAGCAAGTCGGTAGCTCAAGCATTATTTTCAAGAGCACTCTATCAAGGTGGTGAGTTCAGCACCGCTAGCAGATATCATCCGCAACAGAGATGCGATGGGACGAGTCGCCAAGTGGGCAATTGAATTGGGACCTTACCACATCACATATGAGCCGCACACAGCTATCAAGTCACAAGCTTTGGCAGATTTTGTCAATGATTGGACCGACTTCACATCTTCACCAAACACGCCCTGCTCCAAGTATTGGACAATGCACTTTGACGGATCCAGAAAACTCGAGGGATCAGGAGCCGGCGTCGTTTTGACTTCACCTAAGGGAGACAAGTTGGCCTATGTTCTTCAATTGCACTTTGACTGCACCAACAACATGGCAGAATATGAGGCTCTGCTACATGGACTCCGCATGGCCAAGGAGATGAACATCAAGCGTATCAGGTGCTTTGGAGACTCGGATCTCGTAGCCCAGCAAGTGTCAGGAACTTGGGACTCAAAGGATGCAAATATGGCGGCTTACAGGAGAGCAGTAGACCAGATTGCCGGGTTCTTTTCCGGCTACCAAGTAGAACACATTATCGTCGAAAAAATGAGGCGGCAGATGTACTATCAAGGCTGGGATCTAGAAGAGAGAAAGTACCACAAAACGTCTTCCTAGACGAGCTCCATCATCCGTCGGTTAAGTTGCCTTCAGAAGAGGAGCTCGCTTTTCCGGACCAGGAGTCAGCATTGGTTGCAGCAACTCGGACAATTCCAGCTTGGACGGAGCCGTATCTCGCGTATCTCCTATGTGGGGAACTTCCATAGGATGAAGTCAGGAAAAGACAACTCGTCAGACGATGCAAGTCGTATACAGTAATCAATGGGGAGTTATTCCGAAGAAGCACCACGGGAGTCTACGAACGGTGTGTATCCCCAGAGGAAGGCAAGCAAATTCTGCAAGAGATTCATGCAGGAGACTGTGGCCATCATGCATCAACAAGGTCTTAGTATCCAAAGCTTTCAGGCATGGTTTTTTCTGGTTGACAGCACACTTGGATGCAGAAAAGATAGTTCTAGTTTGTGATGGCGGTCTGAGGTATGCCAGACAAGATCATGTGCCAGCCCAGGAGCTCAGAACCATACCAATAACTTGCCCGTTTGCAGTTTGGGGACTTGACATGGTGGGACGTTTTTCAAAGTCGCCTTGCCACAAAACTCACCCGCTAGTTGCAGTTGACAAGTTCACCAAGTGGGTTGAAGTCGAACCCGTCAGCTGAGTCAATGCAGCATCTGCCGTCAGGTTCATCAAAAAGATAGCTACACGATTTGGATATCCACATAGCATCATCACAGACAATGGGACCAATTTGTCAGTTGGAGAGATGGCCAAGTTCTATGGAGAAAACAACATCCGACTTGATCTAGCCTCGGTGGCACACCCACAGTCAAATGGACAAGCTGAACGCGCAAATCAGGAGTTACTCAAAGGGATTAAGCACAGATTAAGAGTTCCCCTGTTGCGAGCTGCCGGGTGCTGGGTTGAGGAATTACCAGCAGTACTCTGGAGCATACGGACGACTCCTAATAGATCCACCAGCTTCATGCCGTTCTTCATGGTCTACGGAGCAGAAGCAGTCCTGCCCAGTGATTTACTTCACGACTCACCACGAGTCGCCAATTACATCGAGACAGAGAACGAGCTTGCTCACCAGGATTCGGTGGATGCACTTGAGGAGGCAAGGGAGTTAGCCCTTGAGAGATCTGAAGTTTATCAGCAGGACTTGCGGCGATATCACGCACGCAGAATCAGAAGTCGGACTTTCCAAGAGGGAGACTTAGTGCTTCGCCTAGTCCAAAATAAGGAAGGGATGCACAAGTTATCTCCTCCTTGGGAAGGACCGTTTGTTATAAGAAAAAACTTGCACAACGGATCGTACTATCTAATGGATGTGTGGGAGCCGGCAAGTGAAAGCAAAGGAGCTAACACAGCTCATACACTAGACCCCTATGCAGAGGCAAAGAGGCCCTGGAACATAGCTCAGTTGCGTCCATACTATAGTTAATCCTTGTAAGCAGGATGTGCAAGTTATCAATGAGCCCAGTGAGCTCTTCACACATTGTATTATGATTATGATCAAAGGAAATAAAGCCGATTACATCTGAAATTGAAATCTTTTCTCGCAACACTAAATATGTGCGCTTTATTACATTTTGATCTTGAGGTTCTTGGGGGCTTGTCTTTAAGAAAAAAATTCAAGCTTCAGACTCTTGAACCCGGCTAAAAAGCCGACTCCTTCCTGATTTTAGCTGGTAAGTTAGATGCAACTCGCAAATTTTGACTAAAGACTACAGGCATGACTCGTCCTGCACTCCTATGAAGCCTAAAAAGGACTTAGGAGGAGGTAGACTTTTAGAGCAAACTGTTAGCAAAAGTCACACGAGGCCTACTTATTCATCAGTATAAAATTCAGATGGGTTATAAGAACCAAAACAATCTATATAAAGTGGGTAATAGCAGGCCTATCACATAAAAACAAGACATTCAAAAGCATGTCATCACAAGGATAAAAGTTTTTACATCTCAAAAAGCCGGACAGCACGGCATCAATTAAGTTAAAAGTTTACTAATCATCCAATGGATGAGCCTTCTGTGCAGGAGCAGAACCAGAAACTGGAGCTTTAGCTGCAGCACCTTGAGCAGAGCTGCCAGGTGCAGACGGGTCCTTCGCGACAGGGGCGGCTCCTTCATCTGGATTTTGGGAGTCGACAGCATCCTCTGGTCGGGCTCGTGCAGGAGCGGGCGCTGCGGGAGTTGATAGTACAGGTCCTGTTGAAGTGGACGCGCCAGCACTCAACTGAGAAGGACGGCCGAAATCCACAACCGGAGGAGTCTCCATGATGATTCTCTGATTGTTGGAGTTGTACTGATGAGTCCATATTTCCGAGTCCATCTTCTCAACGATTTGGCAGGCAAAAGGTCTAAGAGACCTTTGCAGCGATTCAAGTTCTTCCTTGGTAAAAGGGGAGCCGTCTTCATGTTTTTCTGGCTTGCCCAAGGTTAGCAACGCAGGCTCCACGGTCGTTGGATAGTAGGACCGCACCAAGGTCAGGACTCGAACGGCAGCACGTCTGAAAGATGACTCCTTCCAGGCCTTAACGTATGCAGGAGCTCGGGATAATTCTCTCACCAGCCGCTCAGGAGCCGAGGGACACTTCTTCTGAGGAGAAAGATAAGTGACAATTGCCTTAGCGCCCTCCTGCAAGCCATGACAATAATCCAGCATCTCATTCATCTGTTGGCCGACTGCTAATTTCATTTTGGGAGAAGTTGAACCTGGAAGGATTGCAACAAGTCAGTATAGCAAAGCAAAGGATTGACAGTTAAAATACAAAGTAAAAAAAGGAATAGAGTTCACCAAAGATGCGCTGGGTCATCGCTTTGACGCCCGTGCGACAGCGGTCAAGGCCACTATTCAGGTCCTTCATGGCTTTCTCAGCAATCTTTTTGTTGTGAGCAGCCATCTTATTTTCATCTTCCAGCTCGGCACAGACTTTCTTCAAGTCATTCTCAAGCTGGCGAGCGAGATTTCTTTCATACTCAGCAGATTTGGCGGAAGCAGCCGCCTTTTCCTCAAGATTTTTCATATCTCTCTACATACGAGAGACAGTGGCCTGCAACAACAACACAAAGAGTCATATGTTAGAGGTAGCTCCAAGTCGTCAAAGATGCACAACTTGGCGCTTGGGGGCTACAGGGAGTTCTTTTCACAAAAGGATGCAAGGCAGATCTAGCAGTTAAAAGTTTTTCAGCAAAATCCACAAAAAGTGACCTACGAGTCCCAAGATGTTGTGATCAACAACTCGGAACTTGGGAGCTACAATGGTTCAAAATTCAGTTTTACACGGTGTGTACAGTGCAGATGGTAGCTCCGAGTTGTCGCAGGCTAACAACCTGGTGCTTGGGGGCTACTCATGGATCAAAATTTAAAGAAAGGCAGAGGTTTTTAAGAGTTTTTAGCTCCGAGTCGTCACAGGCTAACAACCCGGTGCTTGGGGGCTACTCAAGGATCAAAAATTTAAAAGCAGATGAAAGATTTTCAGAGTCTTCAGCTCCGAGTTGTTGCAGGCTAAAAACAACTCAGCGCTTGGGGGCTACAGGCATGAAGTTCAAATTTTTCTCTACAAAGATGACAGTAAAGCATGAAGCACCTACCTTAAGTCCCAAGTCACCACAGTTAGGTGCTTGGGGGCTACTGGTATGGTAAGAGACAACAATTTATAAAGGAAAAAGTAAAGGACTTACAGCATGGATCATCTTCAGGGCCATTAAGCTGGCCAGCTCCTCGCCCTTCACCCTGGCGGCTTCCTCATTCCACTTAATGGCCTCATCCCATGCATCTACAAATGACTTGTTCTCCCCAAGACGGAGTCGGCTGTAATCAACAGTGAGGTCCGGGGCAGGGCCTGCAGGTTCCTTGTTGGATTCAGAGAGAAGCATTTGGGAAGTACTCGTCGTGGTGTGCTCAGGTTGGGCCGCAGGTTGAGGCTTAACGGCAAGAGAAGAGTGGGCCCGAGTTATTAACTCGGCTTCAGGAATTAACGGAGGCGTGATGCATCTAAAATGCATACATGAACTTTGCACTATAATAGTCATATTCCAATCATATTTGCATAATATAAGGGGTATATTACTGTTATTTAATGATTTTTGGTAATTAATAATGATTTCCCCTTTTTATGGAATTAATCCTGCGCAGGCAGAAAACCCCTATTTCTTTCCTTATTTGTTTCAGGACCTTAACGACGTCATAATGAGCTATAAATTTACAGGGGTCATTATTTTGGAAGGAGAAGATTTAGAAGCGAAAGAAGTCAACGAACGGAGGCCGGAGGACCAAAAGGGTGGGTCCCACGCGGCCAGGTACTGTAGCCGCGTGGGCCTATCCCAATTGGCCCTCGTGGCCCCGTTTGCATCGATCCTTCGCCCAGAAGCTTCCTCATGACCTAAAAACGCCTATATAAAGAGCCCCCCGACGTTCTCCGAAGGGAGAGCCGCCACACGAGAGAAACAAGAAATAGAGACCAGGAGGCTGCAGATTGGAGGGGGAAAACTCCGGTGGAACCCTGCCGGAGAGGTCTCCTTCTTCACCATCGACATCTCCACCGTCTCCATGATGAAGAGGGAGTAGTCCACCTCTAGACTATGGGTTTGTGGCAGTAGCATATGTATCTCTCTCTCTCTTGAGCTTCACTAATTAGCACTGTATGAGCTGCTGAACATGATTACGGTCACCTTTGTATTACCATTGTGGTGGATCTTTCTAGGAGTTAATATATGTTGCGATTGCAATGTTATATTTCAGTTATGAAAGTAGATGCATATTATGTACCCCGTTCTTATATCCTTGTTATGATCAAGCATGTTTATGAGAGCGTGTGTGGGGGAACGTGTGCATTAGTTGGAGTAACGGGGGTGGTGAAGTGATAAGCTGACAACTTAATGTCATGATCCATTGGGTGTTTACCTTACTTTGTTACCTCACTAGGGATAAACCAAAATACCATGTTGTAGGGTAGGAGGAGTGACATGCCTCTACCTAAGACTAGATCCATCATGTGTTTATTTTCACTTCATGTCATTAATCTTAAAGCTATACTCTGATGTAATCTTAATTACTAAGGTGCATGATTTAGTTCACATCTTTGTGGAGTATAAGTGAGACTAATAATCAAAAGGTCTCTATGTTAGGACGTGATGCCCATATAATTAGTAACATGTCATTAACCTTGTTTGCAATCTCATATGTTAAATCTATGTCTACTCATTTGCCACACTATATTAAAGAGAGAGTGCATGTGTGAAACCATGAACCCCGGTCCATTTTTAATCATAAGAAACAACTTTCCAACCACTTTTAAGCATCTTTTACATTCAGCCATTTTAAAATAAGAAAATACAAAAACACTTTTACTTCTTGCATTCACATATAAAAACCCCAAAAATACCATCCATCATCATTACTATCATCCTTGCATACTTATTTACCACCATTGCATATTTATTTACTGTTTTGCATTCATTATCATCTTAATATCATTCTCACACCTTGTGCTTGACAACCACTTGGTGAGGTTGAGGGCACAAAGCAATCTATTTTGTTTGCAGGAAATCTAGAGAATGACAAGAAGATAAAACCCACACTACTGATTCCCCGAGAGTTCGATATTAAACCCTCAAGTCACCTTCTTGGGGAAAAACTACCACTTCTACATACTCTGCACTTGGAGGCTCAACCTATCCCTAATATATTATCTTCCTTTCAGGGTATCAAGAGTACTTGTTGGCGTTGTTGATGGAGAAGAACACTCTCATCAATCCCGTCATCAAGGCGTAGCAGCAATGGTAACCCCAGTGGAGGTGGCTACTGAGGGAGTCGTCTTCGTGCTAGTAGAAGTCGACAGTGTAGGTGGAGCTTCAGCCTTGCGTGCTGAGGTTACATCAGTTGCATCAGAAAGCTTTGCAACCTTAGTCGAAGGGCGAGCCCTAAAAGAAGAACCAGAAAAGTTAAAATCATGAAAGATGCATAAAAAGGAAAGACAAACAAGTCGGGAAGGTGGGGCTCGTCCGCAGGGGATGTGTCCTTGTAGTAGAAGTAAGTTTTCTGCCAGTCCTTGATATGACTCGGCAGAATTGGCTTGGGAAAGAGAGAGCCCTGGCGGCGCTGCAGAGCAACGGCTCCACATTTGAGAAGTGGGCCGCCAGAGTACTCGGGCTGGGGATTGCAATAGAAGAGTTCCAGCCAGAGGTCCAGATCCGGCTTGATTTGAAGATAATCCTCACAGAGAGTGACGAAATTGGAAAGATTTAAGATGGAATTGGGGGCGAGATCGTGGATTCTGAGCTTGTAGAAGTTAAGGACTTGGCGGAAGAAGAGATTGCCGAGGGGAGTGAAGCCGCGGAAAAGGTGCTCACCAAAAACGACGACCTCCCCGGCGGCCGGTGAGGGCTCCGTTTCCTCGCCGGCGGCGCGCCAGGAGATACTGGCGGAGATGAGTCCAGACTCCACATAGCCCTTGAGGGTGTCTTGGGTCAGCAAGGATCTGCCCCAGTTGGCGGATGCGGATGCAGCAGCGGCGGCGGCGACGGCAATATCGACCACCGAGCTCATGGCTTTCTTCCCCTTGGTAGCCTTGGAGATCTTGGTCCCCCCGCTTTAATAAAGAGGATAAGTGGAACCCTAGAGAATAACGGTGCTGTCTGTTGCGCTGCATGCGCGGGAATCTCGGGATGTATCCGTTGCAATCTTGCCGATCAAGATACGCGGCGAAAATTGAGGCATCCCGACAATCACGGTCAACGGATGACACGTGCGGAAATGAGATAATAGAATAATTTTGAAGGGCCGACATGTTTTTAAAGACGAGTCCTCAGTATAGATAAGTAAGAAGTCTGTCCTCCTAGCCAACTCGTAAAGGGCTATAGCCACATGGCCAACCAGAGAGTGGGGGTCGAGTGTGGGGGCTTGAGTAAAGGAGAGGGCCGACTTGTTTTTTGTCAAGTTTGTTTATGTTTATGCAGGAATTCATCTTGGAGCCAGCAGCAGGCGACTTACGAGTTGCCAACTTCAATAAACAGAAGTCGAAGAAAAGGGAGCCGGACGAATATGCCAAAGTTGCGCCCAAGATAAATTCGGGGGCTACTGATGGGGGGATACTTTCCGGGTAGGCCCATGGAGCCGGAAAGTGGACCCGCCAAGACCAAGGAGGCCCAAGCCGGGTTACACTTCAAGCAACATGGGCTGGACAAGGAACAAGTCGGCCAGCCCGTTACGAGTAAGCACAAAGGAAAGGACACGACAAAGACTGGAGTCCTAATACAACCCGGAGTACTGACTTGGAAGATGAAGACCTAGAGAAGGACTCCGTATTCATGTGTAACTCGGTACAAGTTGTAAGTCCAGGGACCCGGCCACCTTTATAAGGAGGGCCCTGGACCTTAGATCGATAAGCTCTCAAGTAACACCAATCCCGTAGTCGCCGACTCTCAAGTTAGAGGAGTCGGAACCCTGTAATCAAGATCAAGTACACAGCAATAAAGAACAAGCAGGAAGTAGGTCTTTACCTCTAAACAGAGGGGCCAAACCTGGGTAAACTCCTTGTCCCCTCGTCGAGATTAACCAACTCCTGTGTCCTAGTCGCCAATGGCCCCACAACTTAGCTTCCCGGAGGAAGTACTTGCCGTGACAACCCCACGACAATAACCTTGGTTTTGTAATCAAGGGAAACTGCTGCTTTGCTGCATCATACCTTCCTCTTGGGGTTCCCCAGCGAACGTGTGATCCACGTCATCAAGGGTTCATATGAAAGGTTGTAATCCTGTTAGCATGCCATTATCAACCTTAGAAAACTTTCGTTGTTGACACGCCTCAGCCGGTTATTCCAACCGTCTCCAGCTCAGAGTCTCAAATGTGAGGCTCCATTAGAGCGGGTCCCAGGAACCGTCTGTAATGCTCATAGCCATCAGACGGACGCGAATAAGAATTGTCTCCAATAAGAAATACATCAGAGGCGGCCAGGAATAGCGGTCGTCTGTAATGATAATCCGTTGCAGATGGCTGCCATTGTTGGCCGTCGTTAACATGCAGAGGGTCTGGGTTTCCTATCCGGCCAGGTTAACATGCGGAGGTTCCGGGTTTTCTCTCCGGCCGGGTTAACATGCGGAGGAATATTCATGCCCTCCGGGCGATTTTCTGGGTGGTCTGAGTACTTCGTAATGTTATACCAGGGAATAAATCAGGATTGCATCAACAAAATCTGAACCAATTGTTAATACATATAAACCATAACCAACTGCTAGCATACATATATGTAATAACATGTCTCTCCAACCATATTTTTTGCAAATTAGCAAAGTACCGCGCTAATAAGTTGTTCACATACGTACCCCCTTATTGACAAACTACATAGAATTAGTTCTATATGAGATGTAACTCAATGATGAGCTCCAAGCTGAGGTCATAGGTCTTCCTAAGAATGATCAAAACAGGTTGACCAATCGCAAAATTCTTGCCTTCCATGAAGTTCTTCCACCCCAGTTTGTCAAAGTCAATGCGGCCGTCAGTTTTCGTGTTGTATGTGATGATGACGGTTGCCCCTGCTGCTCCAAGTCGCAGTCCTCCATTGCCCTCAGTCGGTATGCCAGCCTCTTCTGCTATCATAGTCCTCTGTTGCCCTCAGTCGGTATGCCAGCCTCTTCTGCTATCACAGTCCTCCATTGCCCACAGTCCTCCATTGTCCTCAGTCGATATGCCTCCAAGTCGCAGTCCTCCATTGCCCTCAGTCGGTATGCCGCTTAACAAATTGTACGGACAAATTATACCGGGATGGAGGAGGGCGGCGAGGCTACGAATTTGCAGCGGCAGCAACGGAATGGAGGAGGACGGCGATGCTAGGGATTTGCAGCGGCAGCGACAATGGAATGGAGAGGAGGGCGGCGAGGCTCGGGATTTGCAGCGGCGGCGACATAATGGAGGATGGCGGCGTGGCTAGAGCTTTGCATCGGCAGCAACGGAATGGAGGAGCGCGGCGAGCCTAGGGATCTGCAGGGGCGGCGATTCTACTGATTTGCAGGGGCAGCGAGGCTACTAATTTGCAGCGGCGGCGAGCTAGGGATTTGCAGGGGAGGCGACGGAATGGAGGATGGCGGCGAGGCTACTGATTTGGAGGGGTGGCGAGGCTACTGATTTGCAGTGGCGGGGAGCTAGGGATTTGCAGTGGAGCGTGACAGAATGGAGGATGGCGGCGAGGGTACTGATTTGCAGTGGAGGCTAGGAGTTTGAAAAGTGGGAGGGGCCGCTGGGGCGTCAAATGGGGAAATATCCCCTCCCCGTTACCAATTGGACCCAAAATTTTGACTTTGCCACCAAACGCTCAGTAGCTGGATTGTCCGAATAAGTCTGTGCACTCTGGATATTGTTTTGTATAGAAAATGTTAAATATAATCAAAAGTATTAAAAAAAACAAATGAAGGTGTATATTTGCTTGTTAGTGATGAATGAAGCTCCAGATAAAAAGGTAAGTCCATACAATGAAGAGATTATATAATGTAGTACAAACTTAGGTGATTACATGAAAAGGCCAGGCTTTACTCGTGAGGTTGCATACTCGTCACGATGCAACTTCAGTGCACTTGCATTGGCATTGCATAATATACTCACCACGCCTATCTAGTTGGTCTTATATAATGAACAGATGGAAAGTTTCATAATCTTTTCACATTGTTTACATATATTATAGAAAATAAAACCATTAAATAGCTAGAAAATTTAAATGCAAGAAAATTATAAAAACAATTATAAAAACTCGGCTTGCGCGAGGAAGTACTGGTATTCCAGTGGTCCAGGTATGGATCGATCTAGTACTATTCCCCTGTTTAGTCAGTTTTTCCCCTTTCGTACAAAAATGCAATGTATTTACATGTTTGTTACTTAATCTACTGTAGTAATAACAAAGACTGTCCGGCGCTGTTCAATTTCCTTAGTGCCAAGGAAATAACATTTGCTGGCGTCTGATACGTCCATTTTGCATCACTATTTTATATCATAATTTGCTGTTATTCATGGATATATTTCATATTAGAATGCAATACTTATGTTATTTTAACTTATTTTGCATGATTGATGATTGTTGGTGATTTAACTGCCGGAGCCCAGAATCAGCTGGAAAAGGCACCGTCAAGATACTGTACCTCTACATCGCCAAAAATTCCAGAAAAATTCGGAGATTATTATTTTGCCAGATGACAGAAGGAGCCAAAAGGGCGACCAGAGGGGAGCCACCAGGACGCCAGGTGGCACCTGGCCGCGGCCCACCCTTGGGCCGCGCCTGGGGCCCACCTGGAGGCCCTGGGTCGCCTCCGGCTCCCCCCTTTCGCGTATATCACCCCTCTGACCTAACAACATCGGGGGACGCTTCGAAGAAATAATCCGCCGCCGCCACGGGGGCGGAAACCACAGAGAGAAAAAGCTCTCCGGCAGGGAGAAATCTGCTGGGGGAATTCCTTCCCGGAGAGGGGAGATCATCGCCATCGTCATCGTCACGGGCTTCATCGGGATCATCATCAACATGATCCTCACCGACAGCACCATCACATACACAGCTCCACTCTGTTCCACTGTTGCATCTAGAGTTGTACTTGTTGTAGTTCATTGAGATCACTTTTCCGGTGTTGATTGCCCTGTGTAGTTGATGCTATTGAGTTTTATCGGTGAAATACTTTTATGACCAGATTGTTAATCATTCATTCATCACCTCTGATCATGATCCATATGATGTCTTGTGAGTAGTTTGTTTAGTTCTTGAGGACATGGGGAAGTCTCGTTGCAAGTAGTGGAATTATGCTGAGTAATATTTAATGGCTTTGATATTTAAGTTGCGGTGCTATTCTTCTAGTGGTGTTGTGTGAATGTCGACTACATGACACTTCACCTTTATGGGCCTAGGGGAATGCATTGTGTGTTTAGTTTTCTTGTGAGGTGGTTGCGGGATTGACAGAAACCTAAACCCCCACCGGCAAACTAGTGCATGAGGGAGTGTAGGATCTCAGAGTTTAAGGCTGTGGTTAGTTAATTCTTAAATAATTCCTTGCAGTTGCGGAAGCTTGTAGGGAAGTGTAATCACAAGTGTGTTCTAGTCCAAGTAAGGGCGGTTCATTAACATAGGTTCACCCACACAACACTTAGCAAAACATTAAACATTAAGCAGCCGTATGAAGCGAAAGTGACTTGACGTAATTCCCATGTGTCCTCAAGAGCGTTTAGCCATCATAAGTAGAACCATCAGCTTGTCCTTTGTGATAAAAAGGATTGGGCCACTTGCTGCAATGATTACTGCTCTCTTTTATTTACTCGCACTCTATTTATCTGTTACTATAAAAACTCATAAAAATCCTTTTGTTAGTGTTTGCAGTGAAACCTTGCTCGTATCTACAAGCCAATACATTCTGCTCCTCATTGGGTTCGACACTCTTATTTATCGAAAGTACTGTGATAGATCCCCTATACTTGTGGGTCATCAAGACTATTTTCTGGCGCCGTTGCCGGGGAGCAAAGCGTTATTGGTAAGTAGAATTGGTAAGGAACACTTTTACGACAAGTGCTGTTTTTATTTTCACATGTTGCTGTACTTCATTGTGGAGCCTTCTGAGTTTGAAGCAACATTTGGAGATACCCTCGCTGCTGCTCTTGTGGCAACAAGAAGGCCTCCAACCATTGAAAACTTTCCATTTAAAATACCTATGGGAATTGTTGATCGTGTTATGAGTAACCGTGATGCAGGAGATGGAACGGTTCATCCTGGTTATCACTTGCTATTTATGAGAGAAATATGTGGTTTGTTTAAGATTGCAGGTGTTTCTATAGAAGTAATCATGCGGAAATTGTTCTCATTGTCATTGAAAGACAAAGCTATGGAGTGGTATAGGCTATTGGATGATTCTCATCTTCTGGATTGGGATAAAATAGTGCCTCTCTTTTATGCTAAATTTTATCCTCTGCATGAAATTCACCAAGACAGGAATTTTATTTATAACTTTCGGCCTCGCAAAGGAGAAAGTATTGCTCAAGCTTGGGGAGATTGAAAGCTTTAATGCTTAAGTTCCCTATTCATGATATTCCCAGAATCATTATAGTCACAAATTTTTATGCAAGGCTTTCTCGTCACGACAAGGACTTGCTTGATGCTTCCTCAGCTGGATCTTTCACAAATAAGAAGATTGACAATAAATGGGACCTTCTTGAGAGAATTCAACGCAACACTGAAGATTGGGAAATAGATAAAGGTAATGAATCAGGTATAATTTGTGAGTATGAATGCATTAAATCTTTTGGTGAAACTCCTGATTTCCATGATTTTAGTGCTAAATATGGTCTTGATTCTCAAATCATTGTTGATCTCTTTAATGCTTTTGCCTCTTATATTGATATTCCTAAGAAAAAGTGGAATAAATTCCATGAACCAATTAAAGAAATCGAAATCACTCCTATCACTAATGCAATACAAGTTTACACTCCTTATCCTATTTTGCCTGTTCCTTATGTTGAGAAATTGCCTTTCCCTGGTAGAGTAAAAGAGCATGCTGTGATCACTAAAGTTGTTAAGAAAAGTGGAAATAAAGCTAAAGAGCATTATGAACAACTTAAAGTTCAACCTGCTGTAGCTTTAGTTAAGGATTTAACAGGAGAAAATGTAGAAGGAGGCCATATAATCTTTTGTGAAGAAGCTTCTAACATTGTTAAACCTCTAAAAGGTAAAGTTAAAAAAGGTGGTGCACCTGTTATATCTGTGAAAATTGGTGATCATTGTTATTATGGTTTGTGTGATATTGTGCTAGTTCCAGTGCCATACCCTTTTCTCTATATCAAGAAGTAATGCATGAAATTGGGACTTGCGAAATTGAAGATATTGATGTGGTTATTCAACTTGCTAATAGAGATACTATCTCTCCGGTGGGAATTGTTAGAGATGTTGAAGTTTTATGTGGTAAGATTAAATACCCTGCTGATTTTCTCGTACTTGGTTCTGTTGCTGACAATTCTTGTCCAATTATATTTGGACGTCCTTTCTTAAATACTTGCAGTGCTGTTATAGATTGCAAAAAGGAAAAGGTTTTTACTAAATTTGGCGGTGAAAGTTATGAGTTTAATTTTTCCAAATTTGCTAAACAACGTCATGAAAAAGAATTGCCTAATGAAGACTGTAAAATTGAAAAGCTTGTTGCTATTGCTGTTGCTCCTAAAGATCCTTTGCAGCAATTCATGGAGGACCATGAAAGTGAAGTTTTTATGCAGGAAAGGAACGAGTTGGAGGATATCTTCCTCCATCAGCCGGCTATTCTTAAACATAATTTACCAGTGGAATCCTTAGGGATGCCGATCCCTCCTAAGGGAGATCCTGTTTTTGAACTTAAAACTCTTCCTGATGATCTTAAATATGCATTTATTGATGAGAAGATAATTTATCCTGTTATTATTAGTTCTAAACTTTCAGGACAGGAAGAGGAGAGATTATTGGAAGTACTTCAGAAACATCGAGGCACGATGGGCTACACTTTAGATGATCTTAAGGGGATTTCTCCTGCTATATGTCAACATATAATTAATCTCGAGCCTGATGCAAAACCTGTTGTTGATCATCAACGGAGGTTGATCCTGAAAATGAAGGAAGTGGTAAGGAATGAGGTGCTCAAACTCCTCGAAGCAGGTATAATTTACCCTATTGCTGATAGTAGGTGGGTTAGTCTTGTGCATTGTGTTCCTAAGAAAGGAGGTATTACTGTAGTTGCAAATGATAATGATGAGCTAATCCCTCAAAGAGTTGTAGTTGGTTATAGAATGTGCATTGTTTTTCGAAAATTAAATAAGGCTACAAAGAAATATCATTATCCTTTGCCTTTTATTGATCAAATATTAGAAAGACTTTCTAAGAACACTCATTTTTGTTTTCTTGATGGTTATTCTGGATTTTTATTGCTGTCGGACACCAAGACCAGGGGAAAACGACTTTTACCTATCCTTATGGAACATATGCTTATAGACGTATGCCTTTTGGTTTATGTAGTGCACCTGCAACCTTTCTGTAACATCCCAAGATCTTCAAATTTTTGAAAAATCAGAAAAATCAAAAACTTTTTGAAAATTATTATATTTTGTTTTGGAAATCCAAAATCATGCATGCATTCATCTTTTTCTTGGCTTGTTACTTTTAAAATTTCAAAAGTTGGAAATTCTATTTCCACTTTAAATCCTATTTGAGAAAATGTTATAAGTGGGCCTTATTAAGCTCTATGTTTTATTTTGATCTTTAGTAATTTATTGGTTGACCAAAATAGTATCTAAGTTTTCTATTTTAAAATATATTTTTTCCCTAAAAACAGAAATATTTTAGATATATTTTCTTTTAAGAACAATTGCCTTTAAAAGCCATCTAAATGCAAGTGGCATTCCTGTAAATAAAAGTGTGTAAAATATTTTCCAAATAATACATTCTGGTAGAGTTTTTAATTTCAAACTTTTAGAAATTTATTTCATTATTTTTGGACCTATATTTTAAAAGTTATTAAACAATTTCAGGAAAGAAAAAAAGAAAAAGAATAAAAAAAGTGATGATGTCATCGTCTCTTCCCCTCCCGTTGGAGGCCATCAATGGCCGGAAATGGTAGCTCCACTTCCCCCTCTTGATTCGGGCTTTCAAGCCGCACTCACTCCCCTCCACGACGCGCCTCTTAAACCCCTCCCTCTCCTCGTCCTTTCCCCTCTTGTCACACCCCACGACCGCCCCCAGGCTGCTCATATTCGAGGTCGCAAAGTCGCCACGGCCAACGGCCGATTTCTTCGATTACGGAGAAGTCCGGAGTCCCCGCGCCATCTCTCCACTCCCTCACACTTTCTTTCTCCCTTGCACACCTTTTTGACAAGGTTCGGAATTATTTTCGCGCACAGGATTGACGCGGGCATTGTCGATCGACGCCGTCCGCCGCCCGCTCCAACTGCGGTGAGCGATTGGAGCCGAACCAGGGCACCTCGACTCCGACCACCGCACCACCGAGCCCGCCTAGTCCTCCTCTCTCCAAAGGTACCAAAAGCCCCTTCCCTCTCCCCTTCCTCTCACCGGAACACGCCATGCCGAGCATGTCGCCGCCGCGGCTGGTCACCGGCTAGGGTTTCGGCCATCCCGCGCCGCCCAATTCGGGCCTATCTTTTTCGGGCCGTCTGATCTAGATCCGGCGGCTCCTTTTTAATTTAATTACCGAATCAGTATCGGCCAATCGGGAGCCGCCAGGTGGCCCCGATTTCTTTTATCTTTTCTGTTTTCTGTTTTTAGACAGATTTTCACCAAATCTTGTAAAATTCATATCTCCTAAACCACAACTCCAAATTTAGTGAGTTTAATGTCTACGGATTCAGAAAAATGAGTAGAATCTAGTGGTACAGGTTTTGTTAATTTTTGTATCGTGCATAAACTTTTTAATTGCAGATCCTTAAATAACTTGTTTGGGCCATATCTAGAGTTTTATAAATCCAAATTGAGTAATTCAAATTGCAGAGGCTTTGTAATGATGTCCTCTGTCCAGTAGATATGTTTACCAAATTTTATAAAATGTTTTTATGCAGAAACATTAGAATTTGTGTTAGTACCTTTGTTTTAGTGTATTGGATTTATTCCTAATAAGTAAATTAATAAAAATTGATTAGTGGCATCATGCATGTAGAACAACCAGAGAACAGAAAGTAAATTTATATTAGTGTTGTTGTAAAATTTTCACATTCGTGCCTGGCATAATTTCTGTATTGCCACTTTTGTGAATTTGTATGTTTATTTGGGTGTTTATATTTTTGTTAGACTTTTCGGAGAGTCACGAAGACTTTGGTGGTTGCTACTCCTGTTCCTCTTGTTGCCAAGGCAAGTGGCACACTTGCATAAGTTTTCTACTATTTTGTTTATATGCATGCTATAGTTGTACTTAGAAAAATGGCATGATAGGTTATTAGTATTGGTATGCAAAACATGTTTAGAATAGTACTACTATACTAGTTGGTCTAGAATCCTATTATAACTTGGTAGAATTATGAAAATGCTATGCTAATTACTGTTTTGTGAAAAAGTAATATTCTACTAAGTTAAAGAAACTCCTGGGTGGATGTGGTATGTGGATGGAGGTTTATAGTTGAGTGGCTACTCGGGGCCATGTCTATGGTTTTATCCGAGTATGTACACTTGTGGATGGCCACCCAGGGACAAAGAGACCGATGTTACTCCGAGTTTTAGTTAGCTTACCATGCAGCCATAAGTCATATGGGCTCTGACTTGACTAAGTATGTTGCGTGGAACCGGCCCGGCTTGACAAGCAGATGTAGGGGATGTAGGTGGAACGGGTCAAGATGGCAGTGATCAGGGAAATGCTTCGGAACGGTCTCGGCTCCATCCTCTCCTTTCTTTAAACTTCAAGAAGGTCAAGGTCAGAATGGGTTGATGGAGTCTTATGGTGAAAGTGCACAACCTCTCGAGAGTGTCAATCTACGTACTTAGCCGTGTCCCTGGTTACGGACAATTCTGAGCTGCTGGACAAAGACGTCAACGGAGGATCTCATCATTCTAATTTCCTAAGTAATATTTTGAAGGGTCAACCAGGGTAGTTGAGACAATGGTTGTCATACCATACTTGTCTCATTTAGATGAAAAAGTGTTTTGAAAAGAGATAGGAAAAATTGGCTTTATGCAAATCAGCCTTCAAACTCCACAAGCCAAATATGCATATAGGTTATTAGAGTTTTTCCCATATGAGTCCACAAAGTGTCACTTGCCAGTTCCATTTTATATGGTTCTGACCCACCTTGTTGCAACATTCTTATTGTTGCAGGATGCTCCGACGCTGTGTGAGGTTTCGATTAAGGGTTTCGAGTCTGCAACCAACATGTTCGCCTATGGCACATGAAGATGATGGAGGCTCATTGCTAATTTTATTTCCGCTGTGCTGATCTTTGTAAAATGTTAGCCTTGAGCTATGCAAGTTGTGATGGATATTTGAAAAATGTGGATCATTTGTGTAATAAATTGATACAATATTAAGGTATTCATCATAAACTGTGTGTGCTAGCGATTCGATCCAGGGACTAGCACTATACACAGGGATCTTGCCAAATTTTAAGTGCAGGTCCGCTACAGATGGTATCAGAGCACTGTGTTGCCTGTAGGCTCGAAAACTTTAGGATTGGATTAGGAATAGGAAAGACCATAGGAACAAATGTTATTTTTCTATTGTCCAAAAGTTTCCTAATATCCTTCTTGTAACTTTCTCACCTAATTGCTTTCTAAGTTATCTTATCTTTTTTATAGATGACCATAACTCAGAAATGTTTCCAAAGACGTTGAAGATCAACATGACAAGTATGAGAAGCCATCAAGTGCCTTGAAAGAAGACTTCAATTTATACTTCATAACACCAGAAGTACCTTGACGAACTCAAAGAAATAGAAGAGAATGTTGAAGCACTGAAGGAAGAGATAGACTAGACCACCATTTTACCTGAATAACGTTATCGTAATATTGTATTGACTTACTAAATTGTGGTATGGCAGTACTATCGTGTCTATTTTGAAAAACCTTTGTTCTGTTTGTTGGTTATCCAAACTATAATTTCTATAATTAAGTAGGAGAAGTTGTTTTTATCTCTATTGGTTGTTTTATTGTTGCTTGATGCTTGTTAGATGTTGTTTGTAGGAAGTTTTGTCTGATCTGCTGTGTTTGGGTAGAGATTCTTTTAGTTTTCTTTCTATCTCCACCCAATCTCTGCTAAACCCAACCATATACCTCACCAATAAGCCAACCGAAGTGACTTACCTATTGGATTGCAACGACCGATAGCCACTTCCATGCAAAGGTGCAACAAGTGATCCAACAACTCAAGCATAGTATGGAAAGCCTACTGCACCGAGGAGAAGGATCAAAGAAGCTATAGCTTGTGAGCTATCTTTGTGTACGAGTTTACGTAACCCAATAGTTTTGAAGGGTCGATAGGTTACTTCAGGTTGTCTTGCAGATTAGAAACTTTTCTGTCAGACAAGTGAGGTTGACCGAGTGTTAGCTTACGAGATTCACCAAACCAAGTACAAGGTAATGATTGGGTGCGAAATGGATTGGACCCCATGGCGACTACCCATTTCATTCACTTTGCTATGAGGAATGGTAAATCTGAGTGACATACCTATAAGAGAGACGACGTTGATAAGCCTGATCTGTAGGAGGATAATATATTATAACCTATGTGAGGCAAGTGCTGCCAAGACGTACGATATATGGTAAGGATAAACCTGACATCTCGTGAAGAAGAACAGATCGTGCAATGGAAGTGTTTGCCTACAATGAGAGTTCGTTAGAAATGGCGTAGTGTTTGCATTGAAGAAGTCAACCATGAGATGAAGCCTACAAAGAAATTAACAAGAATGATGAGCTGATGTTACAAAATCCGGTTATCTTGGTCTTCTGATAGACTCAATGAGTGACCCTTCAATGTCTGAAGTAACTCAACCTACTACTTATGTGGTCTACAGTTCTATCGTGAAGGAAAATTCTACTCAAGACATCTGGAGGAGGATTGTGCAAAGGGACATCCACCTATTGGAAATGAAGATTATGATACAAGGATCCCAATGTATCACTTAAGGATGAAAGAATCACCAATTCCTTACGAGGAGCTAGTACGTGCTATACAAGTGGATTCAAGAAGATGAAATACAACTCAGGAGTGGAAGATATAGTGGAATCAAATGTGACATAAAGAATTACCAGATAGACACCAGCCCGAAGTCGAGAGTTCAAGACTTCCCACAAAAGTTTCTTTTAAGGGTGGAAGCCCACCTAGTTGTCCAAAACCCGGATAACCGAACCCATCTTTCTTTCTAGCCTCTTCGAATCTCGGGACGAGATTCCTTTTAATGGTGCTAGTATGTAACATCCCAAGATTATCAAATTTTGAAAAATCATAAAAATCAAAAACTTTTTGAAAATTATTATATTTTGTTTTGGAAATCCAAATCATGCATGCATTCATCTTTTTCTTGGCTTGTTACTTTTAAAATTTCAAAAGTTGGAAATTCTATTTCCACTTTAAATCCTATTTGAGAAAATGTTATAAGTGGGCCTTATTAAGCTCTATGTTTTATTTTGATCTTTTGTAATGTATTGGATGACCAAAATAGTATCTAAGTTTTCTATTTTAAATAAAAAATTTCCCTAAAAACAGAAATATTTTAGATATATTTTCTTTTAAGAAAAATGGCCTTTAAAAGCCATCTAAATGCCAGTGGCATTCCTGTAAATAAAAAGTGTGCAAAATATTTTCCAAATAATACATTCTGGTAGAGTTTTTAATTTCAAACTTTTAGAAATTTATTTCATAATTTTTGGACCTATATTTTAATAGTTATTAAACAATTTCAGGAAAAAAAGAAAAAGAATAAAAAAAAGTGATGACGTCATCGTCTCTTCCCCTCCCGTTGGAGGCCATCAATGGCCGGAAATGGCAGCTCCACTTCCCCCTCTTGATTCGGGCTTTCAAGCCGCACTCACTCCCTTCCACGACGTGCCTCTTAAACCCCTCCCTCTCCTCGTCCTTTCCCCTCTCGTCACACCCCACGAGCGCCCCCAGGCTGCTCATATTCGAGCTCGCAAAGTTGCCACGGCCGACGGCCGATTTCTTTGATTATGGTGAAGTCCGGAGTCCCCGCGCCATCTCTCCACTCCCTCTCACTTCTTTCTCCCTTGCACACCTTTTTGACAAGGTTCAGAATTTTTTTCGCGCACAGGATCGACGCGGGCATCGTCGACCGACGCCGTCCGCCGCCCGCTCCAACTTCGGTGAGGAATTGGAGGCGCACCAGGGCACCTCGACGCTGACCACCGCGCCACCGAGCCCGCCTAGTCCTCCTCTCTCCAAAGGTACCAAAAGACACTTCCCTCTCCCCTTCCTCTCGCTGGAACGCGCCATGCCGCGCGCGTCGCCGCCGCGGTTGGTCACCGGCTAGGTTTCCGGCCATCCCGCGCCGCCCAATTCGGGATTATCTTTTTCGGGCCGTCTGATCTAGATCCGGCGGCTCCTTTTTAATTTAATTACCAAATCAGTATCGGCCAATCGGGAGCCGCCAGGTGGCCCCGATTTCTTTTATCTTTTCTGTTTTTCTGTTTTTAGACAGATTTTCACCAAATCTTGTAAAATTCATATCTCCTAAACCACAACTCCAAATTTAGTGAGTTTAATGTCTACGGATGCAGAAAAATGAGTAGAATCTAGTGGTACAGGTTTTGTTAATTTTTGTATCGTGCATAAACTTTTAATTGCAGATCCTTAAATAACTTGTTTGGGCCATATCTAGAGTTTTATAAATCCAAATTGAGTGATTCAAATTGCAGAGGCTTTGTAATGATGTCCTCTGTCCAGTAGATATGTTTACCAAATTTTATAAAATGTTTTTATGCAGAAACATTAGAATTTGTGTTAGTACCTTTGTTTTAGTGTATTGGATTTATTCCTAATAAGTAAATTAATAAAGATTGATTAGTGGCATCATGCATGTAGAACAACCAGAGAACAGAAAGTAAATTTATATTAGTGTTGTTGTAAAAATTTCACATTCGTGCCTGGCATAATTTCTGTATTGTCACTTTTGTGAATTTGTATGTTTATTTGGGTGTTTATATTTTTGTTAGACTTTTCGGAGAGTCACGAAGACTTTGGTGGTTGCTACTCCTGTTCCTCTTGTTGCCAAGGCAAGTGGCACACTTGCATAAGTTTTCTACTATTTTGTTTATATGCATGCTATAGTTGTACTTAGAAAAATGGCATGATAGGTTATTAGTATTGGTATGCAAAACATGTTTAGAATAGTACTACTATACTAGTTGGTCTAGAATCCTATTATAACTTGGTAGAATTATGGAAATGCTATGCTAATTGCTGTTTTGTGAAAAAGTAATATTCTACTAAGTTAAAGAAACTCCTGGGTGGATGTGGTATGTGGATGGAGGTTTATAGTTGAGTGGCTACTCGGGGCCATGTCTATGGTTTTATCCGAGTATGTACACTTGTGGATGGCCACCCAGGGACAAAGAGACCGATGTTACTCCGAGTTTTAGTTAGCTTACCATGCAGCCATAAGTCATATGGGCTCTGACTTGACTAAGTATGTTGCGTGGAACCGGCCTGGCTTGACAAGCAGATGTAGGGGATGTAGGTGGAACGGGTCAAGACGGCAGTGATCAGGGAAATGCTTCGGAACGGTCTCGGCTCCATTCTCTCCTTTCTTTAAACTTCAAGAAGGTCAATGTCAGAATGGGTTGATGGAGTCTTATGGTGAAAGTGCACAACCTCTTGCGAGTGTCAATCTAAGTACTTAGCCGTGTCCCCGGTTACGGACAATTCTGAGCTGCTAGACAAGGACGTCAATGGAGGATCTCATCATTCTAATTTCCTAAGTAAAATTTTGAAGGGTCAACCAGGGTAGTTGAGACAATGGTTGTCATACCATACTTGTCTCGTTTAGATGAAAAAGTGTTTTGAAAAGAGATAGGAAAAATTGGCTTTATGCAAATCAGCCTTCAAACTCCACAAGCCAAATATGCATATAGGTTATTAGAGTTTTTCCCATATGAGTCCACAAAGTGTCACTTGCCAGTTCCATTTTATATGGTTCTGACCCACCTTGTTGCAATATTCTTATTATTGCAGGATGCTCCGACGCTGTGTGAGGTTTCGATTAAGGGTTTCGAGTCTGCAACCAACATGTTCGCCTGTGGCACATAAAGATGATGGAGGCTCATTGCTAATTTTATTTCCGCTGTGCTGATCTTTGTAAAATGCTAGCCTTGAGCTATGCAAGTTGTAATGGATATTTGAAAAATGTGGATGATTTGTGTAATAAATTGATACAATGTTAAGGTATTCATCGTAAACTGTGTGTGCTAGCGATTCGATCCAGGGACTAGCACTATACACAGGGATCTTGCCAAATTTTAAGTGCAGGTCCGCTACAAAGATGCATGTCTGCCATTTTCCATGGCTTTTGTGAGAAAATTATTGAGTATTCATGGACGATTTCTCCGTCTATGGGACTTCTTTTGATAACTGTCTACACAATCTTGATAAAGTTTTGCAGAGATGTGAAGAAACAAACCTTGTTCTTAATTGGGATAAGTGCCATTTTATGGTTAATGAAGGTATAGTTCTTGGACACAAAATTTCTGAAAGAGGCATTGAAGTCGATAGAGCAAAAGTTGAAGCTATAGAGAAGATGCCTTGCCCAAGAGATGTTAAAGGTATACGCAGTTTTCTTGGTCATGCTGGTTTTTATAGGAGGTTTATTAAAGATTTTTCTAAAACTTCTAAACCTCTTACTAATCTTTTGCAAAAAGATGTACCTTTTGTTTTTGATGATGATTGTAAAGAAGCTTTTGAAATTCTTAAGAAAGCTTTAACAACTGCTCCAGTTGTTCAACCCCCGGATTGGAATTTGCCTTTTGAGATAATGTGTGATGCTAGTGATTCTGCTGTAGGTGTTGTCTTAGGACAGCGCATTGATAAGAAACTAAATGTTATTCATTATGCTAGCAAAACCTTTGATAATGCTCAAAAGAATTATGCTACTACAGAAAAGGAATTCTTAGCTGTTGTTTTTGCTTGTGATAAGTTTAGACCTTACATTGTTGACTCTAAAGTAACTATTCATAATGATCATGCTGCTATTAAATATCTCATGGAAAAGAAAGATGCTAAGCCACGACTTATTAGATGGGTTCTTTTGTTGCAAGAATTCGATTTGCATATAGTTGATAGGAAGGGAGCTGATAACCCAGTTGCTGATAACTTGTCTAGAATGGAAAACATTCTTGATGATCCTATTCCAGTTAATGATAATTTTCCAGATGAACAGTTGGCAGCCATAAAGGAAAACACCCGTGAAAGTTCTTGGTATGCAGATTATGCTAACTTTATTGTTTCCAATTTCTTGCCTCCAAATTTTACTTATCAGCAAAGGAAGAAATCCTTTTATGACTTGAGGCATTACTTTTGGGATGACCCACATTTATATAAAGAAGGAGTTGACGGTATTATTCGGCGTTGTGTTCCGGAGTATGAGCAAGAAGAAATTTTGAGGAAATGCCATAGCAGTCCTTATGGTGGACATCATGCTGGAGACAGAACTGCACACAAAGTGCTACAATCAGGTTTTTATTGGCCTACTCTATTCAAAGATGCAAGAAAATTTATTTTATCTTGCGATGAATGCCAAAGAGTTGGCAACATTAGTAGACGTAATGAAATGCCTATGAATTATTCTCCTGTTATTGAACCTTTTGATTGTTCGGGATTTGACTTTATAGGTCCCTTCCCCAGTTCGCATGGTAATACTCATATACTTGTTGCTGTTGATTATGTCACTAAATGGGTAGAAGCAATTCTTACTCCTAGTGCTGATCATAAAACCTCTTCGAAAATGCTTAAGGATGTCATTTTTCCGAGGTTTGGTGTGCGTAGATATTTAATGACTGATGGAGGTTCTCATTTTATTCATGGTGATTTTAGAAAAACTCTTGCTAAATATGATGTTAATCATAGAGTGTCTTCACCTTATCATCCTCAAACTAGTGGACAAGTGGAATTAACTAATAGGGAGATTAAGTTAATCTTGCAAAAGACTGTTAATATATCTAGAAAGAATTGGTCTAAGAAACTTAATGATGCTTTATGGGCTTATAGAACTGCTTTTAAAAATTCCATGGGCATGTCTCCTTATAAAATGGTTTATGGAAAAGCTTGTCATTTACCACTAGAATTAGAACATAAAGCTTATTGGGCAACTAAAGAGCTTAATGATGATTTTAAGCTTGCCAATGAAAAAAGACGGTTTGATATGAGTTATTTAGATGAGTGGAGGAGTGAAGTTTATGAAAATGCCAAATTGTTTAAAGAAAAAGTTAAAAGGTGGCATGATAAACGGATTTTGAAAATAGAATTTAATGTAGGAGACAAAGTTCTATTGTATAGGTCTCGTCTCAGATTTTTTGCAGGAAAGCTCTTTCAAAATGGGAAGGTCCCTTTATTATCGAAGAAGTTTATCGCTCCGGTGCTATCAAAATTAATTCATTGGATGGAGATAAACCACAAGTGGTTAATGGCTAGAGGCTCAAGCATTACATTTCTGGTGATCCACTTGGAAAAGATGTTGATATAATACAAGTTGTGACTCCGGAAGAATTCATCAAAAATAAATACCGGAAGGATCCAGAGTCAGAATTGGAATAGGTATCAGTTCACGTAAGTAAACTTCCTCGTAAAATTCCAGAAAATTTATATTCGTTCTTTTTAGGAAATATCATAAATTACAAGTCAAAGAAGAGATGAAGTCGGAGTCCAGGGCGACCAGGTGCTACCTAGAGCCCCTGGACACCGCCTCCGACTCCGCCTTTTCTTCTCGCCTTCCTTTTGTTCGGAATTTTTTGCTATATATTTACCCGGATCTCTCGAGGTCCGTATCTTGTATTTTCGACGCTTTTTGTTTTCCAGTTGTGTCTGCCAGGTTTTCAAGCCCTAGATCGTGATGTCTTCTCACAAGGGCGATGAGAAGGAAGCTAAGGAGCTGAACAGGGGCCAAGGGGATGTCAAGCATGGAGAGGAGGAGTCCTTGGAGTCTTTTGAAGATCAAGAAGAGGAGATATAAGAAGACCATCGCTCATATCCTCGCGCCACCATCGCAAGCATTAAGGTGAAGGCGAACCCTTTCAAAATCGGCGCAAGGATGAGGACGGGTGGTTAGGTTCCCCGCGGAAGCTTAGCTGAAAGGAATTCTTCTCCATGCTTGGAAAAACCCTTTCACAACCTTATTCATAGCCATCAGCTCCATAATACACCAAAGTCAAAATTGTCTACCTTTTGGAATTTGGATCGTTCTGATAGTGCAGGAAAAGGAAGTTTTGGTCCAGAAGCCGAAGAAAGGTGGGGGGATGGTTCCAAGGATTGGGACTCTCCTCTAGACCGCATCATTAGCCGCATTGAGAGTAATACCGAGATGATTCGTAATCTTGGTTATAAGGTCGATGAGCTTAAGGAAACAATTGAGAAGCTTGTGGAGAGATCTCCATCACCACCGAAGGAATAATTTGGAATGGCACTCCCTTAGCTTGTTTCAAGCTTGGGGGAGTGCCTCGGTATTATCATTATCTTTTATATTTTTATCTTTTAGTCGTGTGTCATGTCCTGAGTAGAGAAGTTATCATATGAAATAGTGTATGCATTGTGGTCGTCATCCTATCATGTATTAGCTTTGTATCCGTTGGTGTGGTTGTCGTTATGGAATATTAATGAGAAGTCTTGTTTTTACTTTCTCGCACTATTTTATTCTAGCTTGCAAGTAATCTCTAGATCTCTTTGGAAGAGTGTTGGCCTCACTTTGGGTGCAGTTTTGAAAATCTTTTTGGGTGTTGGCAAACATAGCATTGGTCAGTAGCAACAATTCTTGGACGTTTCAATAGAGAAGAAAGTTTCACTTGCAAATATATTATCTTTGATATCTTACAGATTTTTCGGTTTCCAAGCCTTATATTCTTGAATAAGAACTTTATACTGACAAGGAAGATGGCTCCTTAAGGTATGATCAATGTTATCGCTAGTAATATATATTGTTTGTATCTCTCAACACTTATGTTTGCTATAAGCCTTGCTAGCCAAAACCTTGCATTGAGAGGGAATACTTCTCGTGCATCCAAATCCTTGAGCCAAACACTTTTTCCATTTGTGTCCACCATACCTACCTATATGTGGTATTTCCCTGCCACTCCAAGTAAAATTTTCATGTGCTATCTATAAAACTTTCAAAAATTTCCTTT
This sequence comes from Puccinellia tenuiflora, assembly GCA_012064385.1. NCBI lineage: Eukaryota > Viridiplantae > Streptophyta > Magnoliopsida > Poales > Poaceae > Puccinellia > Puccinellia tenuiflora. Next base: position 696,050 of record QRDG01000449.1, on the reverse strand, counting down.
TTTGTGCCCCTGTTTTAAAGCTCGTGAGGAAGCAGTGGGAAGCTAGATATAACATGTGACAAGGAAGGTCATTTCCCCCCTTTTCACCCGGTGTTGATGGTTTACGTCCTCACTTGAATAAACCCGAGAGCGGCTTAAACAAAATATAAATATAACTCACCATTCTCCTCTGAACAACGAAGCCTGAGAAATTAGTTAAAACATTGGTTAGTGGTGAAACAAAGGAGAAATAGGAATGTACTCGTTCCTCTAAAACCAGCCGCTCTCAAAAGTCTAAAAGCCTTGCTTGAAGTGGGGGACTAGCTAGCTTCTCTACTGTGAAGTCGTTGACGAAAGCATGCATATCTCAAAACTGTTTTACTTCTGTTTCAAAAATTAAAAAGCTCTAGCACATGACTAATCTCTGCTTCCCTCTGCGAAGGGCCATTCTTTTACTTTTATGTTGAGTCAGTCAACCTATTCCTTCTGTCCTTTACTAGCAAACAAATGGTGTTGAGTTGAGATACAATCAATTATATTGCAGCTATATGCTTGATCATGTTTTATTGCAGTTGACATTACCATTTTGGTGAACAAGTTGAAAGTTGAGCTTTGCTGAACAATCATCTTCCTCGTACAGTATTTATACTTTTATTGCAAGAATATAACTCTTGGAAGTTTACAATGATGCATGGAGTCTTTGATATTTAAACTTGTGATAGCTCCTAAATGATGGCTCTTATATAGATTCTCCTCGAAAGATAAGTTTGATATGTTAGATGTTCTCTGACCAAGAACACAGTTTTCCATCACTCAATTATGTTTTTCTCTGTGCACCTCTATATGTGATTGAATCATCACTTGTTCTTTAAGTTTGATATGAGAAAAAGTTGTTGTTTAGAATGAGTATGTGCTTGTTTAGTAAATACTGATGCTTCTTGTCCGTATTCGTTATTATCGACACTTCTTGTTTACTGAGCTCAGTATTCGCTTGGGGACAAGCGAGATCTAAGCTTGGGGGAGTTGATACGTTCATTTTGCATCACTATTTTATATCATAATTTGCTGTTATTCATGGATATATTTCATATTAGAATGCAATACTTATGTTATTTTACCTTATTTTGCATGATTGATGATTGTTGGTGATTTAACTGCCGGAACCCGGAATCAGCTGGAAAAGGCACCGTCAAGATACTGTAACTCTACATCGCCAAAAATTCCAGAAAAATTCGGAGATTATTATTTTGCCAGATGATGGAAGGATCCAAAAGGGCGACCAAAGGGGAGCCACCAGGGCGCCAGGTGGCACCTGGCCATGGCCCACCCTTGGTTCGCGCCTGGGGCCCACCTGGAGGCCCTGGGTCGCTTCCGGCTCCCTCCTTTCGCGTATATCACCCCTCTGACCTAAAAACATCGGGGGACGCTTCGAATGAATATTCCACCGCCGCCACGGGGGCGGAAACCACAGAGAGTGAAAAGCTCTCCGGCAGGGAGAAATCTGCCGGGGGAATTCCGTCCCGGAGAGGGGAGATCGTCGCCATCGTCATCGTCATCGTCACGGGCTTCATCGGGATCATCATCAACATCATCCTCACCGACAACACCATCACATCCACAGCTCCACTCTGTTCCGCTGTTGCATCTAGAGTTAGACTTGTTGTAGTTCATTGAGATCACTTTTCGGTGTTGATTGCCCTGTGTTGTTGATGCTATTGAGTTTTATCGGTGAAATACTTTTATGACCAGATTGTTAATCATTCATTCATCACCTCTGATCATGATCCATATGATGTCTTGTGAGTAGTTCGTTTAGTTCTTGAGGACATGGGGAAGTCTCATTGCAAGTAGTGGAATTATGCTGAGTAATATTTAATGGTTTGATATTTAAGTTGTGGTGCTATTCTTCTAGTGGTGTTGTGTGAACGTCGACTACATGACACTTCACCTTTATGGGCCTAGGGGAATGCATTGTGTATTTAGTTTGCTTGTGAGGTGGTTGCGGGATTGACTGAAACCTAAACCCCCACCGGTAAACTAGTGCATGAGGGAGTGTAGGATCTCAGAGTTTAAGGCTGTGGTTAGTTAATTCTTAAATACTTCCTTGCAGTTGCGGAAGCTTGTAGGGAAGTGTAATCACAAGTGTGTTCTAGTCCAAGTAAGGGCGGTTCATTAGCATAGGTTCACCCACACAACACTTAGCAAAACATTAAACATTAAGCAGCGGTATGAAGCGAAAGTGACTTGACATAATTCCCCTGTGTCCTCAAGAGCGTTTAGCCATCATAAGTAGAACCACCGGCTTGTCCTTTGTGCTAAAAAGGATTGGGCCACTTGCTGCAATAATTATTGCTCTCTTTTATTTACTCGCACTTTATTTATCTGTTACTATAAAAACTCATAAAAATCCTTTTGTTATTGTTTGCAGTGAAACCTTGCTCGTATCTAAAAGCCAATACATTCTGCTCCTCGTTGGGTTCGACACTCTTATTTATCGAAAGTACTGTGATAGATCCCCTATACTTGTGGGTCATCAGCGTCGACATCAAGGGTGATAGGAGGGCCATGTACAAAAGTTGGGGCGGCTTCGAAATTCCAGAAGTGTTCCACGTTGATCTTCAGATGCTTTACCATGTGGACAAAGTTGATAGAAGTGGCATGGCTGCCATGGCAGCCGAACTGATCTCCGATCACTACAAGAAGATGAAGAGCGACTTCCCAAGTAACCAACACGATTTTTGGGAGGAGTCCTCACTTAATGGATTAAACCTGCATTATGAAGTTGTCGATGGCTATGTCTCGTACGAGCTTTACCGTAAGATCAAGAAGATCACGGTGGGTGTTCAACTGCCATGGACGTATTGCCCCGGTTGCCGATCGAAAGAAAGAAGAACGACAGCGTCGATGAAGCGCAATAGAATCTGGAACGACGACTACAACCGTATCGAGCAGGGCGATGGCTCTGGCTGGACAACGACGTCAACGACAATGGCGGCCAGGGTGCAAGTGTGTAACATCCCAAATTTTGGAATGTTAAAAATCACAAGAAATTAAAAAAATTTGACAAAGAAAGAAAACTTTTGAGAATTGCTGAAAAGAAAATCTTAAACTATAAGAAAATCTAAAAGGTAAAAGGTATTATGACCTATTAAAAAGTGTTTTGGGTTTTCAAACATTTCAAACAAATTATCTATTTCTATTTCAAAGTTTTGAAGTTAAAATGATTACTTTGGGAAAAGATAAACCCTAAAAGTATTTCTGGACGTATTACCATATTGTTTTGTAAAAAGGTTTCCCAAATTAGTATCTTGAAGTTAAAATTATATTTCTAAGCTTTATATCAAATTGATTACTTTTGATAATCTATTTTTTATTTTAAATAAAAGGGTATTAAAATAAAAACCCTAAAACCTATATTGATTTTTGGCATAAAGGTGTCATATATGTCAATATGAATATTTTGAATTCCATTATTTTGTTTTAAATTATAAAATACCAAAAGGTTTAATATATAACAAGCTTTCCAAAAAGTATGTATTTATAACTGTCTGAAATCGTTTCAATCAAAATTGAATTCAAAAGTGAGTCCAAATAATAAAACTAGAAAAAGAAAAAGAGAAGAACAAAAAAAAAGGAAATGAGCCCAACTTGGGACGGCCCAGATAGGAGCATTCCACCGCTGCCCATCCAGCCGAACCGACCGAGTCGTGCTGCTCGTGCTCGTCTTCCTCATGGCATTCACGTACATAAACTGTATGCATGAACACCATCTCTTCCTCTCCTCTTTCCATCAATCGAGCGACCCGTTCTCTTCGACTCCAACATGAAACTTGGTGCAAATTCAATAGAGCTTCCATTCAGACAACTATTTCTCCACTTCATGGACTTAATTGTGCAAACCCTCTCGGTGAACCAAATGCCATTCGTTGGCATCCATCTCCCGATCTCCCCCGTCAGCCCCTATAAAGATGAAACAATCGTGTCACTTTGGGCCTCTTGGCCTCCTCCACCACTTTTCTTCATAAACTTTCTTCAGAGGATCTCTGTACTGTCCGTTCTCTTGACGTCTTCTTTTGGATCTCGGCGAGTTCATCTGACCGGTATGTCTCATTCGTTGGTTCTTTATACAATTCCTTCCACTGGTGTATTCTCCTAAATCACTTCTACCTCCTAGACATCCTCCCAGCGCTCAAGGTCTCCTGGAGCGAGCACGCCACGGTAGCCCGACATCACCTCCGCCGTGACCACGATCCCGACGAGGTGAGCATCTATTTGGCGCCAGAACCATGTCCATCATGTTCACCATTTACTCGTGCATCTGGATGAACTCTTTATTAATTTCTTAGCACAGTCAAGCGAGGAGAACGTCTGCCACCCGAAGTTCACGATGGTGCGATCCACTCTAGTCGGTAACCAACACTGCTCAAGGACGCGCGTGTTATTCCTGACGAATTTCCTATCTTAGATTCGACAAGGATAACCCCGTCCACTACTTCTCACACTCAAATGACGACCGCAGCGACAATATCATCCACGACCGAGACGCCGTCGCCACGACGACCTTTTTCGGCGAACTTTCCCGGTGAGCCACTCTCCTTCTTTCTTGGACCATCGAATCTAAATCGTATGGCCCTGTTATAATCAGTTAAATGAATCATTATCATTCAACCAGCATCTACCGTATGTTAGATCATTTTCTTTTTCGTCCATTTTGGATGGAAATTGTATCCATCTTCCAAAATTTATATCTTTTAATCTGCTCATCCAAATTTAGCAAATAATATATCGTTGAAATCCTTAGAACATATAGAATATACTTCTATCATTTGTTTCAAGTTTTGACAATGATAAAATATTCATATTTCGAATAAGAGATATTGAGTATTATGTCATAACTTAAATTCTACAACTCCTTTTTAATCGATTCCTTGGTCAAATAGTGAACTTTGTGATCATACCTATCCACCAGTACCATTTGAACTTTTCCCAAAAAATGTCCAAGTCCTTGTGTAGATTATCCTAAACCCAATCACATAAATTCTTTTGCATATTGAATTATGTGATAATCCTTGACCAAATCTTTTGTAAAGACCTTATTATGCATGTTTGTTTTGTTATGCTATGATTGTTGTATTATTTGATTATTGTTATTTGTTTGCATTGCATAGATTGAACGGAGAGCTACGAGCTACGTTGAAAAAGAGTGTGTGAGCAACGACAAGTTCCAAAAGGCAAGTGTATACACCCTTTCATGAAAGACCTACTATTTTGTTATAACTACACTGTAGGATATTTCAGTAGTATGCATGATAGGTGTACTACTATATTGCTATGCAGACCTGTTTAGTATACCACCCTTTATTCCAGTTGGTCTAGGAACCCATTAACTTGGTAGAAGTTAGAACTGCAATGCTGAAATGTTTTATTGTAGCATGAAAGGATAAAAATTCTACTAAGTTAATGAACTACCTGGGTGGCAATTGGTTTTGCTCTATTGGAGGTGTCTAGTTGAGTGGCTGCTCAGGGCCATTTCCATGGTTATACCTAAGTACGTACACTTGTGAACGGCCACCCAGGAACAAAGAGATTTAAGTCACTCTAAGTTTAGATTGGTTCCAGTGCAGCCACTTGATATATGGGCTATGTCTTGACTAAGTAAGATCTAGGAACCTGATTCCGGTATTTCTGAGCGGATGAACATGGGTCTGCCAAAGGAACAGGGGACTGTTTCCCAAATGTCTCGTCTCAATCTTCTTTTTTCCTTTTCACTAAATTAGGGCTAAGGATGGAATGGTGAGTTTTGGGGTGAAAGTGCACAACCTCTCGAGAGAGTAAAAACTATGATCATATCCGTGTCCCCGGTTATGAACAATTCTGAGCAGCTGAACAAGGATGTCGATGGAAAATCTCCTCATTCCAATTTCATAAATAAAATTTGTTAGGCGAACAAGAGTAGAAGAGACACTGGTTTTCATACCAGTTCGTCTTATAGATAGTTGAGAAATAAAAAAGCTTTATGAAAAGTAGGACAAAATTGGCTTTATGCAATAGCCTTCAAGTCCACCAGACAGATATGCATATAGATTTAGACTTGCCATTTTATATTCCACCAAAGTATCACTTGCCGGCCTGTCATAAGGTATTGACCCAAATTCCCTGGGCTGCAACGTTAATGTTGCAGGTTATTACGATGAAGAGTGAGGACGCCTCTTTCAAGCTTGCAACCAACATGAATGCCAGTGGCACATGAAGATGATGAAGCTCTCTGTGCTACTTATATTTCCGCTGCCAAACTTTATATTCAAGCTAGCCTTGGCTATGCAATTTCTAAAGAATATTTTACTTATGGATCTTCCGATGTCATAATTATTTGACATTGATGCATGGTATTGCATCTATTTGTGAATTGCTATCCGTACTCGATCCAGGGAATAGCATATTTCACGATGTGTCATTGCTTTTCTAAGCAAGGGTGCTACAAAGTGCCTGGGGCGCCGGCGACGGCAAGTGACGGTGATCACCAGCGCGGCGCCGCCTATATGACACACTACGCGTTTTTCATTAGTGTGTACTATTGTGCTGACTTTTGTTGTAATTATTATTAGCTATAGCCTGCTGCTTGATCGATCGATCGATCTCTGTTTTTGTGTCTATTTTTGCTTGTATGTTTGCACACGATCGACCAATCTGTTTCTATTTTGCCTTATGTTTGCGTCGATTGATCGAGCTTACCTAGTGGCGGTTACATTTACAGGCCGTGTCTAATATTTGCAAACTGCGACGGCCACAAATATCAACCGTCGGCAATATTTCTGTAGCCGGGTACTCTTCTTGGCCGTCTCCAATGTACATATAATTGGAGACAAGCACTAATAATAACCATCGCAAGTACCTTTAGAGACGGTAAGAAAATATTAGCCAACTGAGTTCTTAGTTCCGAGACGGCGTATTTTAGTTTTCTTCCAAACGGCTCAAGGTTCCGTCTATTAAAGTCAAGTTTGTACTAGTGCTAGGTATAGGACTATTGTTGGAGTATTCCAATATTTAACTCTTGCTACCCCGGATATATATCCTTCTCTAACAATAAAGTTTGTCAGTTTCTGCATTCATGCACTACCTTGTATTGGTCGATTGTGACTAGAATCTTGAGATGTCTCCAGCTTACATCATCTCTTCATATGCTCTTGTTAGTGCATTTTCTGTTGTAGATTGGGCTGGATGTCCGGATGATAGGAGATCTACTGGTGGATTTGCTTTGTTTCAATATTATTTCTAGGAGTTCACAGAAATAAAACACAATATATAGGTCCAGTACCGAAGCTGAAAACAAGTCTTTGGCAAATGCAACAACTGAGATAATGTAGGTTCAAACATTATTGATAGAAGTAGGTGTTGACCATCATGAGGCGGCATCATTATGGTGTCATTATCTTGGTGTCACTTATTTATCTGTGAATCTAGTGTTTCATGTCAAAATAAAACGCATAGAAGTTGACTATCACTTTGTTCGAGAATGAAATGCAAATAAACTCTTGAAAATAAGATTCAGAGCTGCATGAGATAAAGTTACAGACAGTTTACTAAACCGTTTTCGGTAAAGCAGCTTGAAGCTTTTCGATTGCAATCTCAATGTGGATAAGTTGTGATTGAGAGGAGATGTTGAAATACTTGGTACATGTACATATGCATGTTATTATATGTGTAACGTGTCATTAGATAAGTGTTAAGGTTGTTATTTCATTTAGTGGTTGCTTAGCTGTTTGTATAGATAGGTATGATGTAATTAAACCGATATGATTCCTTGTATCTAAAGCCAATACGGTTGTTTACATGGGGGAAGCCTTAACGTGCTTAAATGGACTCGAATCAGCCAAAACAAGTTCTTCTTGCAATTTTCTTATGGAGACAGACGCACAGTCTTTGACGGATGGCTATTAATTGATCTCGCTGTTAAGTTGATTTTATTTAAAAAAATATTAGTCTTGCGTGCTGGGACGCACATGATTGGAAAGAAATGGCAAAACGGGCAGCTTGCCGCTAACATCGATGGCTACAGGCACGCTATCGTGCCTCGTTCCATCATTCCATTTGATCTAGAGGCGGGCGACTGCTGGAGCGCCGGCTCCGCTCTTTCTCCTCCCTTCTCTCTTCCAGGTAGGATCTTTACGACATGTGGCATGTAGTATAGCTTGATGGGTCGATCCTATTGTATTTGATCTAAATCGCTGGGGCGTACGTCAGCTTTCAGATACAGTCCCACGTCAGCACATAGCCCTATTTCATCCCGTGGGTGTAGCATTATTGGGCCTAGGCATGCTAGTCGACTTGTCACTGTCCTTGAATGTTCATCTCCATACGTTGCTCTCGACGGGGCCTGTAGATTAGAGGAATGTGTTGCAGAAAATGTGGTGTATTGCTCCTAATTTGCCACTCGCAAGTCTCAAGTGGGCAGAATTTCTAGGTCTACTCTGTCGTCTAGCTTGGAAAACACTGATGCCTGCTGCTCCATGTATTCTCTTCGCCCCGTTACAAAAGGGTGCATGTCAAGCACGTATGCTGTTATCAATCAAGATTCAGAAAAAGAGCAATGGCTGTGCTGAAGCTACGCTTGTGCAGCTCAAGTAGAACAGCGACTGATCTACTCGTCTTGTGCTTCTTCCTCCTCTATGTGCATGTCCATCATGCGACCGCTCTCTCCTTCCGATACGACTCCTTCAGCTCCGACGATTTCAAGGCGGAGGGCGACGCAACAGTCACCGCCGGCAGGATCGACCTCCTAGGCGACGAGGCAGGCGACTGTCGGGAAAGGGGCCGCGCGCTGTACAGGGAGGCGGTGCAGCTCTGGGACGACGTCACGGGCGAGGCGGCCAGCTTCACTGCCACCTTCAACTTCAGCATCCAGTCTCTGCCCGGCCGGACCGGTAGCACCGCCGGACACGGCATGACCTTCTTCCTCGCTCCGTACATCAACGAGTTGCCGCAGGAGTCCTTCGACGGCTGCCTCGGGCTCTTTGACGAGAGCCAGGTGCACAAACACGGCGTGAAGACGATGTTCGCCAATGCGTCCGGTAGCGCCAGGTTCGTGGCCGTGGAATTCGACACCCACCGTGACTCGTGGGACCCCAGCAGCCGACACATCGGCGTAGACGTGAACAACGTCGACTCAGGCGTCAATTACAAGATCTTGCCGGACGACAGCCTCGTCGACGCCGGCGTGATGTCTGCGACGGTGAATTACAATAACGCCACGACGAGGCTGGACGTAGTCCTCACCGTCAATGGCACCAATTACACACTTGCCGCCACCGTCAACTTGCAAAGCTTCCTGCCACCGCAGGTCTCGGTAGGCTTCTCGGCAGCCACGGGAGACGTGTTCGGCAGCAACCACACGGTGCTCTCGTGCTCCTTCTACTCCACGCTCCTGACAAGGAACGAAACGTCCCTCCCATCCACCTCGTCAACCAACAAGGCCACCGTACAACTCAGTGCGGCGGTTGCCTCCGCCGCCGCCGTTCTGGTGCTCCTGATCGGCGTCGCCGTGGCGGTGCTGCATCGGCGCTCGAGCAGGAGAAACAGGCGACCGGACGACAAAGATACGCTCGCCGGAGATATGACTCCGGACTCCCTCGACATCGACAACAACGACGACGAGTTCGGTTCCAGCGCGGGACCCCGTCCCATCCCGTACGCGGACCTAGCGGCGGCGACGGGTAAATTCTCGGAAGACGGGAAGCTGGGGCAGGGCGGGTCCGGGTCGGTGTACCGGGGTCACCTGAAACGGCTCGGCGGCCGCGACGTCGCCATCAAGGTGTTCTGGCGGGGGGCGTCCACGGAGGGGAGGAAGGAATACAGGTCGGAGGTCACTATCATCAGCAGACTGCGGCACCGGAATCTCGTGCAGCTGATCGGTTGGTGCCATGGCCAACGGCGACTGCTGCTCGTCTACGAGCTCGTGCACAACGGCAGCCTCGATGGGTACCTCCACAGCAAAGACGACACCGCTCTGACTTGGAAAGTTAGGTATGCATGCTTGGATTATCCATAGTTCCATACCAGTCGTATTCTTAACTTGTTTCTTACCATGACTAAATGCATAACCCTAGTAATCTTATGCATTTAGTCAGGTATGCATGCTTGGATTATCCATAGTTCTATGGATAATCTAAGCATGCATACCTAACTTTCTTACATGCTTGGATTATCCATAGTTCCATACCGGTCGTTATTCAGTTTAATTATATAGGTTCATTTTCATCAGGGCCGCAATTTGGCAACCTAGTAATCTTTCGAGTACATCAATATTGTATTCCAATGCTAATCGTCCTTAAGTATTTATATAAATACAATTTATTTTTCTCAAAATATAATTCCATCTGGTGCAAAGAAAAAGTTATAATTCCATGAACTAATCATTCTGGATCAACAATAACCACAATGAAGAATTGACTATAGTTCATTTGGTATGGTAAGTGGATGTACAACCCAGTACCACGGTTCAACTCTTTGCGGTAGTATAAAACTAATTTAATACAATGACTAAATGACCCTATTGTGTGCCTCACGGGCAATAGAACTACAAATCACCGTATATATGGCTGAACTTTCTTTTTCTAGATTTGAGTCCAACTTGATTTACTAGGCGGGGAAATACATGCGTGTGGGCCAAACTATAGCATTACTAGAAAATAATTCAACATCAAAGACATGTTTATGTACTTGAAGACATTGAGGAGTAATAATTAACAAACACAGGGCACAATCATCCAACCAGCTTCATGGTGGAGATCCAAGAATGATAACTAGTGTAGGATACTCACCATTATGATCAATATCAATCACAAAGTTCCCGCGTACATTCGGAGGTTGCGTACAAGAAAACTAGAACTTGATATGAGCCAGCTCAAAGTAAGTCAACTCAGAGTCTCAATCCATGTATTGCCGAACTTGTCACAATGGTGAGCCACAAAATTATCAGTTCACCTAACAAATTGAATAAGCAAGAAGTAAGCTCATCAATCTCTTCTAAAAATCGACTCTACCACCAATTGGAGATAGCATTGTGATTTCCAAAGCTTTCAAGTAAATAGGGAATCACTCTAAATGGAGTAGTTTGCCAAAAAATTATATGAATTATTGCCATTTCGGTAAAGGCCAACTTGCTTTATTGGAACAATTTCAAATGCAATCCCACTCAACCGAACATCGGTCAAGCATCTTTTTGTAGACAAGTCTAGCAACCAGTGGTGGAATTTTTTTAAAAGAACTACTATAGAGGAGTGATAACCCACAAGTGTAGGGGGTCAGTTGTAACCTTTTCGATAAGTAAGAGTGTCGAACCCAACGATGAGCTAAAGGTAGGATAAGTATTCTCTCAAATTATATCAACCATTGACACAACTCTACGCACACCGAAAGTTTGCTCTATCTAGGAAATAAAACTATAGGAAGAAAAAGGGTATGAAAGGATAGTTTTGTAAGATGTTAAATTACGAGAAAGTAAAAGTTAGTTGTTGTAGCAATAAGGTAACATAAAGTGACATAAAGTAACAGAACCATGAGTGTGGAAAAGTGGTGGAAGGCGTGGTGGAATTGTCCACAATTAATTAGTGAAGCTAATCGGTTCATTGTTTTCGATGCATTTTTCTATGTAAGAGAGGCAAAGCATACGCGTTCTCAACTACTTGTGATTACATGTACTGTATGATTGGAACATTAGCAAGCATCCGCAACTACTAACATTCATTAAGATAAAACCCAACCATAGCATTAAGATCATAAGGTCCTCTTTATCCCATACAATGTCAAAAACCGGGATAGGGCTCAGGTTTTTGTCACTCCGGCAGCCCTAGCCCCCGGCCTCCTTCACATACTAGAAACCCTATGATGTGATCCATGCGCGCACAAGTATATAATGGGCACCATAGGACTGTACCATATCAACATACAACTCGAATCAACCAAATATTATTTAATAATTCAACCATAGGACAAAAAGAACTACACAAACATGACACATATCATAGGATAATAATTTATAGCATCAAACACCATGTTTACATAGAGGGGTACAGAGGTGTGTGGGAGGATGAACCACTGTATACAATGAGGAATTGACGATGGAGATGTCGATGGAGGCGGCGGCCATGGAAGAAGAGGCAAAGCGGGGCGGCGGCGGCAGCCGGCGGTGTGGCGCAGGGGGCTCCTCCTGCGCCGGCCGGCCACAAGGGGAGCACCGCCCCTAACCCCTTTCCTCCATGACTTCTTGGGGCTGTAGATGAGCCCTCCCCTTTTATATATGAGAGCCATGTAGGAAGCAAATTCGTGGCTTTTGGTGGCTGCCCAAAAAATTAGGGTCTCCTCTCTTTATATAGGTGGAGACAATGCTTCTCGGCCTTCCGATCGATGTCTCTTTGATCCAAGGGATCTTGGGCACCTATAGAACCTTCCTAGGGATCCCCTCTCATCCCTAATGAGGCCCCAAAGTCGTGGCGTGGCCGAATCCTCCAAGTTTTGTAAGAGTTGGAGTTAATCACGTCACAAAATTTCGGAATCCCGTGATCAGATATTTGGTCTTCAGTAAAACGGGTCCTCCGGGAGCTTCGGACCTCCGATTGGGCTGTTCTTGGGCTTAAAATGAAGGTATAGAAATTTCCCACCACTTTGCAGAATCCTAAATGTTTATTTGATGTTGTATTCAGTGGTCAAACTGACGATCTCCAAAATATGTAGGGTGGACATATTTCAGAAAAGTCAGAGTCCATCTCCAACAAGGCTCTTTTTGCGTTTTTGTCAATTTCCAAGTAATTCATACACATCAAAGTGTAAAATAAGAACATTGTGCACTTTTGCAACTATTAATAGATTAGTCCAAATAAATCATAAACTTAATATAAAAACAAGTGTCAAAAGCATAAAAGTAGCATGAAACAATAAAAAATTATAGAAACGTTTTGACACGTATCAGGGAGCCCCCAAAGCGTTTATTACTCAAGAAATATATTTACAGACAATTTGCATATTCACTGCAAAACTAAGGAAGACTAATCAGCCATGAATGAAGAGGGGATCTAACAGCACCTTTCACCCTATGCCCAAGCAAGATGGCATCACAAACAAAACCAGCTTTCCATCTCCTGAAAGTAGGCTTGATGTTCTTGAAAATACAATCATTACTTTGCTTCCAAATGTTTCAGCAAGCTAAGATAACAATTTTGTAAAACATGGACCATGAGAAAGTTTCCTGCCAAAGCAAGACTGCCAGTGATAGTATTAGCAGTCCATTGAATCTGAAGTTAATTCCAAACCTTTGAGCTAAATATGACACTAGAAAAACAGATGGCACCAAATGTTCCAAAACATGTCCATGATATAACACACAATCATGAGTGTACGTAACATTCCAATCTGTGTTGATCAACATATCCTTAGCATTCAGCCTATCATACAAGAGCAACCAAGCAAAAAACACATGTGCTTAGACATATATTGGGATTACCAAATCCAAGCAGATAGGGTATAATTGGGCATACTAGAGAATGGAAGTTGATAGAAATCACAAGAAGTGTAAGATCCTTTCTTTAATTCACATTGCCATGAATCATAACTATCCTCAAGCACCACATCCGCCAAAATGAACTGCAACAAAGGGTGGAACATTGTTGAGACCAAGGGGGCCATGGCCCCCTTGCTCATCAAAATTTACCGTGATATTGCTGCATATATAACCCTGTTTCATCCCATATTAAAAACAACATGTTAAGTTGGCCCCATCGACTCTTTGTAGAGACTTTTGACCATAAAAAACATGCTTGATCGAGATTCACAACATGGCCAATGATTTTGACAGCATCGATGCTGCGACGGTGAGTTCGGGAAGAAGGCCTTCAAGTCTATCACAAAGATAGCTTGTCTCACATCAGAGGGTACCTAACCGTACAATTGTTGGAAAAACTCCTCCGATAAGGTTACATCCCATTTTGTGATCATCGACGAATATGAAGAAACTACCACAATAAAATGTTATCTGATTGAACATGGTGATGGGTAGTCGACATGTGGTCGTTAGAATAAAAGGCCCAAGTCGGGACTTCCAGTACTACTCCGAGGGCATCTTCGTCCGGGCTAAATGGGCACAGTACGAGACTACAAACCTGGGGCATAGCTTCCTTGGGGAAAAAGTGGGCCTTCGTTGGGGCTAAACTCGGGCACATTGTGATGGTGGTGGGGTACGTCACTACTAACCAGGGGCGGAGCTCCCTTGGGAAAAAGTGCACCCCCCTCACCACCCCCCCCCCCCCCCCCCCCCACACACACACACACACAAACATACACACTCTATAAAATGTGTAAGGATCTCCTTAATTGTCAATCTTAAACACCAAAATGTTGCTTAATTTTAAGCATAAATTGCCTCCTTGCCCCCCTCAACCTTGTTTGCCACCTCAACATTCTCTTTCAAGCTCCAACACTGCTAGTACCTACGGTGGCAAAGTGGTTATACTCATGTCATTATGATTTTAAGGCTCTGACCTACTCACAATGTGTTTTGTCCACTTTTGGATTACATTTCCGTGGTGTGGACCAAATGTTGTTCATCTTCTGCACTAGAGAAGAAGGATGTGAGCTGAAGACGGTAACAAGCATCAATGATACCTAAATATTAGGAATATCCGCTGTCACTATAGTTTGGGAAATTCAGCATGACCATCTACTGTTCTATTGTGTATTTGCGTTACTTAGCCACGCTGGTTGATTTGTGATTTATAAGATGATCTTCGCATTAAGAACCCATGAGCAAACCCTGCGTCCAATTTTCAGAATTTTGTGAAATTCCTATTGGGTGGATAAATATAGTATCAGATATTTTGTGAATATGCGAAAAATAGCATACCATTGCGTTCGCTTAACATTGTTATTTTGGGCTCTCCTCCCTAGTTTGTTTTTGGCCTATATAGAGATTAACTACTGTTCGAAAAACTTAGCAACTCGTGATTCATCCAACGGCGACATACATGATTTGTGTTCAGAGCTTTGTTAGACTTTAGTTTTGAAATAGAAATTTGATTTTTTTTAAACACCCTTGGCATTGAGTGCGTATCCCGCTCGTGCTCATATTATCCATGGTTCCACATTCGTACACTACTACCTTTGAAGCGTTGCATTTACAGCAACCAGTTCGATTTTCGCAGAAGCCTTCAGGCAAGGGCGCATTGTTTGGTCCTTCGGAGTAAGTCGGAGTTCTTGGATCAGATATGATACTAATTGATTGTGACCTGATTTTTCTATCAGATACCAGATAATTCTTGGATTAGCGTCTGCCGTGCTGTACCTCCACCAAGAATGGGACCAGTGCGTCGTCCACGGCGACATCAAGCCGAGCAACATCATGCTGGACGAGTCCTTCAACGCCAAGCTCGGCGACTTCGGCCTCGCGCGGCTCATCGACCACGGCGTGAGCCTGCAGACGTTGACGGCCATGGCGGGCACCCCGGGCTACCTCGACCCGGAGTGCGTCATCACCGGCAAGGCGTCCACCGAGTCCGACGTGTACAGCTTCGGCGTCACGCTGCTGGAGATCGCGTGCGGCCGCCGGCCGATGGCGCCGCCAAGCGCCGGAGCCAAGGACAACCAGGTGTTCCGGCTGCTGGAATGGGCGTGGGACCTCTACGGCAGGGGCGCCTCCCTCGACGCCGCCGACGCGCGTCTCGGTGGCGAGTTCGACCGGTGGGAGATGGAGCGGGTGCTGGCTGTCGGGCTGTGGTCCGCGCATCCTGACCCGAAGATGAGGCCGGCGATCAGGCAGGCAGCCGAGGCGCTGCAGTCGAGGAAGTTCAGGATGCCGGTGTTGCCGCCCAAGATGCCAGTCGCCGTGTACCTGCAGCCTTTTGGACCTTCCACCATGGAGTACGGCGACAGCACCACCACTTCCGGGTCGGGAGCTACCATGCAGTACTCGTCGACGGCGACGCAGTCGTCGAATTCTAGCGTGCCAGCGGCTGTCGGTGAGCAGCTGAGCCCAAGAGTATAGATCAGGAGACGTCAGTTTGTTTCAGTTTGTCGGCTGAAAGTGAAGCAAATGTCGCTCGAGAAAATTTGTATTACCGACTTACTGAGGGATCGATGCAGTCCGATGCTACAGTTTCAGATTCAGAGGTCTACCTTGGATTTCAGTGTTTTAGTAGTTTGTCTCGTGTCAAACTGTCTGTATTATGTTTGCGCGCAAGCACCACGTACAGTAGTGATGTGAGACGTTGGAAATTGGATGCTTTTTTAGGCCTTGTTTGGATGCATAAAATTTGTGAACTAAATATCGGTGGCACACAAATTTTACATACATTTCAAACATGTCCTAATTGGTCTAGGTTTCCTTCTATAGATATGTTTTCAGGTTTATTGTACCCTGGAAAATAGGAGTAATCTCGGGTAGTAGATTCGGCATGGTTTCAATTTTGCAGGATCCCGTCCATCGAGTCCAAGCACTACGGGAAAATTCATCTCCGCCGAGTGGTCCGGCCTTCGCCGGGTGCCAAAATGCGGGGCACCTCGGCGAAAAGGCCCTAAGCCGGTGCAGGGAAAATAACACTCGGCGAAGATAGGACCTCTCGGCGAAGGATATCTTTGCCGAGAGGGTACAGAAAATGCACTCGGCGAAGACAATTCCGTCGGCAACGACGCCAAAAAGCACTCGGCAAACATGACCTCTCGGCGAACCGTCCAGCCACGTGGCACCTGACAATCGGCCCCACGAGCGCCGTGGCGGACCTTCTCTTCGCCGAGCTGGACATTTTCTTCGCCGGCCCAACCTCTCGGCAAAGTCTGCGCGCGAAACTATTCCGTTTTGCCGCCATTTTCGCCGAGCTCTTTGCCGAGTATGGCGTCGGGAGCCACTCGGCAAAGAAAGCGCGCGCAATTATTTTTGGTTGGCGCCAAAATTAAGCCCTCTTTGCCGAGTGTGTCGGTGCAAAGCACTCGGCAAAGGGTAGGGCGGGAAATAAATTTTTGGGCCGCGCCATTTCTTCGCCGGGTGGGCGTCTTCACCGAGCAACCCTCTCGGCAAAGACGGTGCGCGGGAAAAAAAAATTCGCCCGCGCCAAATCTTCGCCGAGATTACGTCTGGGCCGAGTGCCCTGTCTCGGCAACGACGGTGCGCGGGAAATAATTCGGCCCGCCGCGCCAAAACGTCGCCGAGATGTCCTCTTTGCCGAGTGCCCCACTCGGCAAAGTTTGCATTTTTTCCCTCTCTTCCTGGCGCCTGTTCTCACCTATAAATAGACCCATTCACACAGATTGCTCACTCAACTCACTCACCTCTTATACAGCTGAAACACAAAACATCCGGTCTCCCTAGCTGCGCCCAACAGTGAATGCAAAGGTGTTCGACCGTTAATATCACTGTTGGGCTGTAGCTAGGGGAAACCTGGTGTTTTGTTTCGTAGATAGTCGTCGTAGCGCGTTCTCTTTGCCCTGTCTCTCCTCCACGCACTGCTTCTCCTCCGCGCCGGCCTTTCCGATGCCCCTTTTGATCAACCCGGATGGCGATGTCCGGGACTGGCATCCGCCGGGCTGGCACTGGGAGAGGTTACCTTCCGGGGCGGGGACCTTGGTGAGGGATTCAGGTCGCATCGTCGATCCGGATCTTCTTTGGTGGTATTGGCCACGGAATGTGTTCAGAGCGCCGGCCCCCGAGGAGGTGGTACGTCGCCGTATTAGGGAGGAGGACGAGCACGTCCTTCGCTACATGTATTTGTTCAATAATCCAAGTAACAGGCGTTGGTCGCTACTTCAGAATCCTTATGACGCGAGCGTGTCTCTCATGGTTCCGGCTCTTTGGAAGCAGAGCGTCCGCGGCTCAGCACCGCGCGGCTTAGGACCTGGTCGTAGTTAGTTTGAGTACCTATGTTGAGTACTGTGTGTGTTCTCATTTATATTGAGTACCTATGTTGAGTGTTGTGTGTGTGTGCCCACCTATGTTGAGTACTGTGTGTGTTCTCATTTATGTTGAGTACCTATGTTGAGTACTGTGTATTTTCTCATTTATGTTGAGTACCTATGTTGAGTGTTGTGTGTGTGTACTCATTTAGTTTGAGTACCTATGTTGAGTACTGTGTGTGTTCTCATTTATTGTGGAAACTCCCATTCCGGATGGAACCGATGGAATCATGTGATAACATGTGCCCAAATTGGGTCCCTTATGTTCACATGGCCCACCCTAACACAACAAAGTACAAAAGTCCTCGGAGCTACCCCCTTTCGACGCCCGTGGAAGGGGTAGACGACACGGGTGACTTCCGGTCGAATCCGGGGTGGGGTTCGACACGGGAGGGGGGTTCGGTGTGTCGGAACCACACCAAAACCTAGGTGATTTCATATAACATGCATTAGAGTGTGGTGGCGGGTTGTTAGAGACACCTTGAGACTCCGAGGTGTGACCCGCTTCACACACCGCACTTACCCCCCTCGAAGGTTCAGCTCTTCCAGGTGGAAACTCCCATTCCGGATGGAACCGATGGAATCATGTGATAACATGTGCCCAAATTGGGTCCCTTATGTTCACATGGCCCACCCTAACACAACAAAGTACAAAAGTCCTCGGAGCTACCCCCTTTCGACGCCCGTGGAAGGGGTAGACGACACGGGTGACTTCCGGTCGAATCCGGGGTGGGGTTCGACACGGGAGGGGGGTTCGGTGTGTCGGAACCACACCAAAACCTAGGTGATTTCATATAACATGCATTAGAGTGTGGTGGCGGGTTGTTAGAGACACCTTGAGACTCCGAGGTGTGACCCGCTTCACACACCGCACTTACCCCCCTCGAAGGTTCAGCTCTTCCAGGTGGAAACTCCCATTCCGGATGGAACCGATGGAATCATGTGATAACATGTGCCCAAATTGGGTCCCTTATGTTCACATGGCCCACCCTAACACAACAAAGTACAAAAGTCCACACTCCGGTGGATGGTGAAGGAGGAGGGAATGGTGGAGATGGGGCAGCAAGCCCTTCGTCGGCGCCATCGACCTCCAACAGGCCCGAGTGACGACTCTAGGTAAGCTCAAGGTCCCAAATACACTTCATTGCCCACACTCCACATCCCACACCCAAAACTCTAATTTCTATATGTCAATACTTGCATACACATGTTTTGAAACTAATGCTTATAGTTTTCAAACTTGTAGGATTGCATCGACGAGGCCTTCGGTGACTTGAGGACTTGTGCTAGCTCGGATTGTGCCATTTTATGCTAGCTGTGAACTTGTGAACTTGAACTTGTGGTGTATATACTTTGTGAAACATTTGAACTAGTGTTTTGTGTGTATATATACTTGTGAACTTGTTGTGAGTGACATTGTGATGAATTTGAGTGATATTGTGATGATTCTGAGTGATATTGTGATGAAATTGGTATATTTGTGAATATTTTGTTTAAATGCAGGGTTTTCACAAAAAAACAGGGAAAATCTGGAATTTTTTGGTCATTTCGCCGAGTGTTTTACTCGGCGAAGATCCCTTTGCCGAGAGGGGCACTCGGCGAAGAGGAGTTCCATCTCGGCGACGAGGTGTTCCCAGGACCAAATGGTCACCTGGGATTTTGCTTCGCCGAGACCATAATCTTCACCGAGATGTAGTCTCGGCGAAGAAGCTTCCCAGGTGACCATTTTGTGCGTGTTTGCCGAGACTCTTTCCAGCGCGAAAGCACTCGGCGAAATCGCCACTCGGCGAAAAAATGCCACCTCGGCGAACATGTCCACTCGGCGACCTGGATGCCCGGCGAAACGTGGGGTTTGGTGTCGGCGACACGGCACTCGGCAAAGAACCACCTCGGCGAAACGCGAGTCGGCCTCGGCGAAGATGGCACTCGGCGAACTCTAGCACACGGCGAATATAGCTCCCTCTCGGCGAAGAGGGCACTCGGCGAAGAAGGCACTCGGCGAAACTCTATACGGCACTCGGCGAATAACCATCTCGGCGAAGTTTGAAACTTTGCCGAGGTGCCTCGTGTCCACGTGGCTTTTTTTGCCGAGATGGCCAGAGGCCAACTCGGCGAATGTCTGACACACGCCTGCCACACATCTGACAAGGGGCGGTCCGGATCGCCTTTTCTTCGCCGGGTGATCAGCAGAAACAGCTCGGCGAAAGTTTGCCGAGATGTCCCGATGAAAAGCACTCGGCGAAGGGCTCTTCGCCGAGGCGAATTTCGCCGAGACGGTGCCGCCGAGTGCCAACCTCGGCAAAGCCTTCGCCGAGCTTGATTTCGGCCTTTGCCGAGTCTTTTGGCCACACGGCGAAGCAGTGTTTTCCCGTAGTGAAGCAGGGCTGGGCTACCGATCGAGCTACTCCTTCCATGTCTTAATATATAAGACGTTAAAAGGTTTTTATGTACAAATATTTTCACGTTACGCAAATTTGTGAGTTTCCCGTATTGCCACTCGCGTCGCTCTCCCTATCGCATGGCTCTCATCACCGACATCCTCTCTCCAACTTGCTCGCCTATCTCTCTCGTTCCCCATCGCCCATTCCCTCTAGCTCGTTGCTGCCCTCTCATGTCGCTCCCGTCGATCCCCACCGCCGCCAACATCTTCCTCATCGCCGCCTTGCCCACTACCTCCGAGTAGTAACCCTAATCCTCCTCACACCCCGGCACCCCGCCAACACCAGAGATTTGAGGTCAAAGGTTGCATTTTTTGCGCCGGCAACGTGCTGCTGGGCGTGGAGGTCCCGGGTCTGCTTGCATGTGTCGGTGCTGAATGTCCACGCGTTGGCGTTGGATTTACTTTCTGGAGAAGAGATGTGGATCTGATTGGGCGTCGGGGCGGAGGATCTGGAGCGACGTCGGAGCAGCTGAGACGGCGTCGTCATCCTCGCAGTGCCCCTACCATGATAGCGCGGGCCCTGCCCTACCACGCAACGGTGTCACGGTTCTGTGCTTCAGGCACTGCTTCCTCTCTCTTCTCCGTGCTTTGAAAAATTACTCATGATACTGTGTTTGGAAAAGAGAGAGGAAAAGCCAGAGATTTGAGGTCAAAGGTTGCGTTTTTTGCGCCGGCGAATTGCTTGAAGTTGCAAATTTCTCTGGATTTCAGTAACACACAAATACTGTAAAAAAATCTCTGAATATTAGTACCACACAAATACACCTTGTATTTCTCTGAATTTCAGTAACACACAAGAAACAATAACTACAATAGATTAACTGAAACAATAACGATTGAAGCAATAGTAGTAGATTAACTTAAACAATAACTACAGTAGCTTGCTTGCACTGCTTGCAGTGCTTTCTTGCACTAAAATATTCTGTAGACTTTCAGTAGCACAAATACACACAAACACATAACAAATTCTCAAACACATAGACAAACAAATAAATACTTCTTGGACATGAATCAGTGCACATCTTGGCCTAGAATGTTTTAGGGCATTAGCATAAATTTCTGGAGGACATGAGATCCTTTTTTTAGATAAAAGGTATTTACTGCCCGTCTTTAAATTAATAAAGCAGAGGTTCCAAACGAGGATTACAACGTTATTACAGACGGCTGGCAGCTCCAGCTAGCATGAAGTTTAGGCAAAAGCATCCAGGCCAAACACAAAGGCAACTGGAGCAACAAGGTAAGCACTAGGAAGCAGAGTAGCAACAGGAAAAAAAACATAAAGCTAGGTGCTTGGTGGTGCTGAAGAGCGGGTGGATCGGTAAAGGTTGCGCATCTCTGAGATCAGCAAGTCCACCATCTCATGATCTTTAGTCTTGAATAATGGCCTCCATTGCTGCAAGAGTAAACCAGTTTTGAAGAAACAGTCAGCAGGTTGCAATGGAAAGATCGCTTTGATTGTAAACTTGTTGCGGATATTCCATAAAGCCCAGCATTGGGCAGCAAAGAGAAGCCACACAAACTTCCTTGCTTTATTGTTTAAGAAGTAGATGATAAGCCAGAATTGATCAAAGGTCTGCAGGTTACACTAAGCCTTTAGACTTTGTCTGATACCACTCCAAGCGAAGGTAGCTAAAGAACACGAAAAGAAAACATGATCGGTGTCTTCCTCAGAACCACAAAGAGAACAAAAACCATTTGAGGGACCGTGGCAAAGCACGAGTTGGTCCCCCACTGGGAGCCTACCTCGTGCCATTTGCCAAATAATTTTTTGATTTTTTGGGGAAAACTTGCAGACCAAACAAATTTAGGAACAGCATGATCAGAGACTTGAAGAATTTTGCGGTAAAACGATCGAACCGAGAAAAGACCGGATAGGTAGCAACCCTATCCTTTCCAGGACATGAGATCCTTGTAGGTAGTAACCCTAGCCTTTGAAGTCTTGAGTTGTTGACATGGGGAATTTCGTACCCATTTCCTTCTCCATGAATCATGACTTCAAGCATGCATGCTTGTAGAGTTAGGAAAATCTTATTTAACTTGGAAGGTTCATATACATGAAGCTCTTAATGCATGCCTTTAATAAGATCTTGTAGAGTTTTAGGGCTTAGACAATCTGTTAGAGATTGTATAGGTCTAAAAAAACCTAGATCAAGGACATTGAAATCTGGACTATGGTGGATCCCGGGGCGGCGGCCCTGGACGGTGGTGGACGTCGAGGCGGCGGCCTCGGGCTCCCACGCTGCGACGATTCTATGAGGCAGGGCCGTTGTCTTGCGCGGATCTGGGTGGCGACCTGGATGAAGACTGCGCGGGCAGAGGGTTCGTCGACCCGACTGGATCGCCTTCGGGCAATGCGAAGGTCGATCTGGTTGCTAGACCGGCGGTGGCCCCAAAGCAGGTGGATTTTGGTGGTGTCCTGGTGCTGAGACTGGTTCGGCTTCGGGCAATGCGGAGTTTCGTCCTGGTTGCTACGTCGGGACGGCGGCCCCGGAGCAGGTGGTGTGTGTTGTGGCGTTTGGCGACTTGTGCCGTGTGGGTGGCGGGTCATCTCATCTGTGCAGTTTTTTGGCCATGTTTTTCTCATAAACAGGGCATTGTACAGTTTGTATGGTTTTTGGACCCAGTTTTCCTTATACACTGGGTCATCTATTCTATCTATTCGGCGGTGGATACGACCACTTTATGCCCAAAAAAATCTGGACTATTTGCTAGGCGTTGCATCAATTTGATGTCCAGTCCTGTATTGGCCACACTTCTGTAATGTTGCGTCGGTAGGCAAGATATGTGGCCTTGTATTGTCTTGCTGTATGAAAATACTTTTTTCCGCATCTGACAAAACAGCTTGTATTGTAGGTAATAACTTATCTATGAAGTATTCTCGCATCACTCCGTAGTTATTATGAGTGACTTGGTCTCTAATTTCTCTTTTTCCCTATTTCACTTCATTTAGCTGCAACAAATGGCCACATACCTATTTTTTCTAGAAAATTCGTGTTGCCTTCGGTGTCAGATGTTGGTCTCTGGCAACAACGGTGAGGAACATGAATTTTCCGATACAATTGCTAGGTAGAGGTCTTATAGGATCCTCCTCATCAGGCAGCAAGTAATATGTCCTGTTACTCTTGGTCATGTTAAGTCATTTTTCATCATTATGCACAATACTGTGCATACTGATAAAAAGTGGTTCGGCACATTTTTTAGTAGTCCATCATGCATTGATATGCAAATCTTCTGATCCTTTTCATGTAGTACTGGCTTTAGGGAATTTGAGTGTCTCCTTATCTACTTCAGTTTGAATTTTTTATATAACTAGGAAACATGCCCATGCATTGCAACGGGAGCAACATATTCCAGTGCACTGTAACATTTGGCACCGTCATCAATTTTGTGTACGTTCCGACACCATGCTTCTCTCCCCAAAAGTCTTTTTTATCCATGAATTATTACAATTTTAGATGTGATTAATTTTGACTCATGAATCGACTAAAGATTTATGGAGGGTGAGTTGGAAAATAATTAAAGAGCTAGAGAAAATTTTAGCTGATGAAGTTCAAAGAATATTTGGCCTTTTCTTCATCATTGAATTGAAGTAAAGCATAAAAAAAGGAACAGAAGAAGATGATTTTAAGCTTGCTGTGTAATGCAACCATCTAAATGTGTGCATGGCCAAATAAGATTAGAGTTAAGTAGAATGGTAAAGAAAACTGTTGCCACTAACTGAAATTCTCTTGCCAGACTACGAATCCTTTCAAGGAAAACTCATGGATAATTTTACATAGCGTTGCTATAGTTATGACTTCATTACATTCGTACATGCACTGATGGACCAAAAATCACATGAACATGTTACTGTGGGCTGTGTTGTCAATATATACTCCCTCCGATACATAAAAAAAGTCGCCCACTTGGTACAAAGTTTGTACTAACTTAGAACAAAATGAGCGACATTTTTTATATATCGGAGGGAGTAACTAAAATAACTAAAGTAAAACCGGAAAACATGAACAAAATATTACACATGCTAGCTAGAGATTCGGCCTTCACACCAGAAAAGAGCACTTCTTACGTACGTAAATATGTTGAACTTTACAACAACAGCCGAAGATGGTTACCAATAACAATTGCTGGTTACTGATTTCGCTTCCTGAATGGCTTTGAGAATATTGTCATTTGTTCACCCAGATAGTGTGCCACCCAAGAGCTTCAAATCATGAACTCAATTCCTCTATAAAAGAAATCTCTATGAATGGAAATGTGTTTGTCATCTATATGTCCAGGAACCGGATCGCGTTGACCGACATGTCTTCGAACTGCAATTACAAAAAGCTATCACATTAGAGAATGACATGAAGACCAACTGAATACATATTATGATGGCTCATATGCTCTCCTGCAGGTAACACTTTACCGCTCTATCAAAGACAAAATAGAATACTCAATGTAGGTGACTTCTTCTCTAATCGTCTCCAACTTTTGTTCTTAAAATAGTCAATGCACTGAAAACGGTTATCTGCTCTCTCAACATTTAAAAAATTAGTCTAAGAGAATTATACAAACAACATGCAGAATCGTATATGGCCTGCAACAGTTTGCAGATGAGAACATATAAACTTGCTTTGTTATTGTCGAACTAACTATAAACATTTTGATCTGATACGAAGCAGACTCCTAGCTTTGTTGCAAACGCAAAAAATATCTGCTGAAGTACATGGAACAGTCAAGATCGTGATCAATAAGTGACCAGAGGGAGTTAGGACCACAAAATAGAAGATAAAAGATTGTGAAAACATCAAACATAAAACTATGAATCAGGAAGTTAATGGTTGCGGTTTATCCATCATCACTTGAAGCTAAGGGAATCAGGAAATGCAAAAGATGCATTGGAACCACGAGTAAAATAGTAACAATTAGAGTAAAACTTCATCGTTGTGCAATCTATAAATCTCAACACTACCTATCCTCCCAATATACCCTCAAACCAAAAAAGAACTGAAGATAGAATACAAAGGCTAATGGGTAAGATATACAGACTGTCTTCAGTACATCAACATAAAATGCACAACCACAAAGTGTGCTGAGGTACCATCAGAGACTTAAATACTAAGAATATGAGGAGCATATCTCCATCATATACCACAAAGTTTTATATGGCGGCGAGCTCGTCTCTATTATTACAGTGGTCTTTAAATTATCTAATATCCTTCTTTGTTTCCACTGCCTAATGCAAATATGTAAATTGTTGAACTTGAGGAGGCAGTATAACAGCACAAAAAGATCTGAAGGCCATGCGTGCACAAAATAGTTCAACAAGTCTTGAAAGCGTCTTGCCCCCATGTATCTCGACTCTAATTCTACACCCTCATCAAATGTACACATGCAAATCATATAGTTGCAGATAAGCACACCATACCACAGCTTGGTAACTTCAAATAGCATTCAGAAAAGTAAGAACACACACCTTACATGCTCACTGATCTCTTTTTCTAAACCTCAATGTACTAAGATGTAAAAAAAATGATACTATTTTACACATCTAATGATATTTACAAATCTGCTTTGGACAAGTTCAAATGGTAACGGATCAGTTTCTGAAAAAGATAAACAGTTTATAGCTTTATGCCTCTCAAATATCTTGATCACTATTTCACATGATATTAAAATACTTTATGTGCTGAACTACTAACATACAGTACAATTCATTCAAACACTTGATATACATGATATTCAAATATACTACCAGAGCTTGATGACTAAAATTCAGTATAGTCCATTCATAATCGCAGATTATGGCGTGCAAACTTTTCAGAATAACATGCCTAATTTAATACAGTTCAGCTATGCATCATCTATGCATTTGATTTCTCAGGACATAACTCATTGTCCATTTTTGTATTTTACCAGACTGCTAAAATTTGATAAGCTTCTTCCATCAGGTCTTGCTAATTACGAGCTATATTTCAAAATTCGAAAATTTGGGTGCCAAATTACATGCTGATATACTGCTCGTCGCAAAAGAAAAAGTAATTTAATGCCCCAAAAAGCTGAAGAAGAAAATTTCAGGTCATATCTTAGACATCTATACAGGAGTAAAGAACCAACTGGATCGAATACTTGCCCACACAGCATGAAACTGAAGGAAACGAAGTAACTGACCTTGGATAATTCTGAGACTCGCACGTGAAGAACACTCGTGGAGTAGAGCTGGTCGGTGGCGACCTCGGCGTCGAAGCAGAGGCGGACCACAGAGCAAGATATATATCATTATTAGAAATAATTGACAACTAAATGCTTGATCAAATTGGCTGGTGGTTGGCAGATGGTTTTCTTGACATGGAAGTCGAGAGTAAACGTCACACCACTCCGATATTGGCTGTCCTGTTGAACATGATTATCACATTCAGGTCAGGCGACTGTGTCATACATCATTTAATTAGTAGCAAAATATATAAAACAAAATATGAAGTTCTCGGCTAACATTGGTGCTGACGTGGGGTTACCACGCCAAATCCCTCGGATGACATCCTTGGGTTGAGAGAATAGGAGAAGAAGATGGTGGTACTGGTGGATCCGTCGGCTGACAAGCTGGATTTACCCAGGTTCAGGCCCCCGAAGGTAAAAGCCCTACGTCCTGCTTGTCTGGAATTGATGATGAACTTTACAGATCGATTACAATGGCGAGATCGTGAGATGCGATCTCGCTAGGGTTTCTGGTGGTGAATATGAGCGTACCCTAGGTCGGCGGCCCTCCCAGTCCTTAAATAGTGGGACTGGGTCTCGGGTCCTATACCGACTAGGTTTACATCTGGGCCTGCCGACCTAATATTTCTAAGTCTTTCCTTCGGGGCCTCCTTCCTGGGCCTTATGACCGACGGGCCTTTGACCTTTCCCGCACCAGGGTAGTCCACGGTGGCACACCCGAAAGGTGTACCCACGTCAGTAGCCCCCGAGGACCTAGTAGGCTTGGAGAGTCTGGTAGGGACTCCTCCGCATTCTATCGTCCTGGTGCGAGTCGTGCCTTTAGCGATTCATTCGTATCCGTGTTTCAGGACGCTTAGTGGTGGATCTCGCACAATAAGCCTGGTACTCTCGACGGATCGGGACCAGTTTAGTGCTCTTGGGCACAAGCATTATTAGCGTACATCAAACTCGAGTCCCTAGGCTCGAGCTTGGAGGCTAGTCCCTTCAACTCCAGCCGCTTGGGATCTTACGGAGTCGAATTCAGCCTGAAAGGGTACCCAACGCGTCCGTCGGGATTTTTCATCACACCTGCTGGTGCGGCATATCTGTCAAGCTACCACGGCTGCTGCCAGTGGGCCTGGCCCTACATGACAGATCGGTGGGTCTTACCTTTGCACTACGGAGTGCAGCATCCGAGGGTCAGCTATATTTGATTCATCCCGGGTATGTTGCTCGGGTTAGACCGAAGTCGATAACCTTTCGAGTGTTGCACAGTTGTGCTTTTATCGAGTGCGCGGTGGCGCTCCTTAGGGGAGTGTTCCCCAAAATTATGCTGAATTATTTATAACTAGGGATATTCTCAACCCATTTATTTTGCCGTAAACCGAGGGATTTGTTTTGCTCCCGATGGGAGTGAGCAGATGCAAATTTGTTCAGTCTGACAACATATGGGAGTCGATACTTTGTCGAGTAAGACCGTGCCGAAGGCAGTCTGTAACTCCTGCGTCATGAATGACGTCACACGTGTGCACTGTGCTACCGAGGCGCTCTGTCGTTTGGCGTGCCAGAAGTGACAGTACGAAACGTCACGTCGGTTTGACTGGTGGGCGCAAAAATTTCGCCACGCCATGATGATGGCCTCCTCATTTCTCGTGCGTAGTGGGCGACGCGGCCGGCGACGGTTGCCCTCCGCACGCGCCACGTGTGGGGTTGGATGTGCTCCGTTTTGCTCAATGAATATCGGACGGTACGCATCGCCCAATCCGATGGATAAGTAGGGGCGCCCCGGCGGTGAAAAAGGCACAATCCCCATTCTCACCGCCGAAGTTGTTCTCCTCCCCTTGCGCTCTGCCTCTCTGCATGTAGCCACCAAAGCGTCCATGTCCACCTCCGGCATGAAGAAAATCTCCGGAAAGAAGCGGTCCACCGGTGCCGCCGCCACCGGCTCCGGCACGGCCAGCGGGCTGAAGAAGATTCACGGCGATTGGCAGAGGTTGTCCATGGATGAGCGCCAGCTGGAGGCGCTGCGCCGCGATGGCCTCCTGCCGCCGTTGGAGAAGATGGCGATGCGGGCGCCCGGCGACGAGGTGGCCCCTCTTCCCCGCGACGACGAGCGCGTGGTGAACAGGGGATTCGCCTTCCCTGTTCACGAATTCGTCCGGGGGCTGATGTACGCGTACGGCGTCCAGCTCCACGACTTCACGCCGAACGCCATCCTCCACATCAGCTGCTTCATCGTCCTGTGCGAGTGCTTCCTCGGTATTCACCCGCACTGGGGGCTATGGCAGCGGATCTTCAACGTGAAGCGCAACGCCGGCCCTCGCGGTGTTTACCTCGTCGGGGGTTTCGGCATTCAGTCCCGCGGGGACATCGAGTACTTCAACTTGAGGCAGCTCGAGTCCGCGCAGAACTGGAGGAAAAAGTGGTTCTACGTCACCGACGTCCACCAGCCCGGGCAGAAGTACGGGGTTCCCCCGTTTCGTGCTGGCGTGACCGTGACAAAGAAGAACTCCTGGACGCATCGCCCCGACGCCCGAGAGATCAAGGAGTCCGATCCCCTCATGTCTCGGGTGTCGAAGCTGCTGAAGACCGCCGGCAAGGAGGTAAGTGGCATTCACCTCATCGCCACTTTCATCAGAAGGCGGGTGCACCCGATTCAAGCTCGGGCACACCCATTGTTCGAGTTTGCCGGAGCCGCCGACATGACGCGTACGTCCGCGGAGGAGTTGTCCACGGGCGAGGTTGAGTCTCGTGTTTGCGCACTGATCCTGCTCAAGGTCGGCGAGGCGAAAGTCCTTGAATCGCCCGTGGTGCCCTTCAGCCTCGAGAACCCTGTTCCGGAGGTATGTGCTTTGCTCTTGTGTTTCTTTTCTCTGTTTGCTATGTTTGCCGAAGTTTTGATTGCTGAGAGAGATGCTTTGTTTTTTTGCTCGAAGGGCTTCTCGACGTTTGTCAGCCTTCCTCCTCTTCCTGAGGAGAAGGGGACTTCTGCGGCCCTGACTTGCGGGATGATCCTGACGAGCAGGACATTTCTGTCTGTTCCGCTGTGTCGGTCGAGGATGCAGAGGCTGCAGATAGTGATGAAGTTCCTCTCGTCCGCCGCAAGCGTGTCCGCGACGCTGGCTTCAAAGCAGCGGGGAAGTCGAAGCAGGATCTCGTCGTGGAGGGTTCCAATTCCTCGTCGCCTCCTGCTCGTGCCGATGAGGAGGTCCCTCCGGCGCGTGATCCCGTGGAGCCTCCGCCGAAGAAGACTCGTGCTGCTCCGGACTGCTACGACCCTGCCGCTCTGATGACAGCCCTTATTTCGTAAGTTTTCAACTGCTGCTTTCCCTTCCTTGTTGGTTAGAGTTTCTATTTGAAATTCTTGGCTTATCGTGCGCTCATCTGCAGGGACTCTTCCTCTAGTGCGACTCTGCCGCCCAATGCGGGCAAATGAACGGACGAGGGCGACAGCGTGGAGGCCCGTCGTGCGGAGACAATGGCTCCTCCACCACCGTTGGACCCCGACGTCGCGCCGGCCACAACTGCCCTGACTTTTGGCGGCGCCCTTGTCACCATCGCCAGCGCTCCTCCGCTTGCTTCAGCTGAACATGTAAGTAGTGAATACTTTTGTTTTGCATCGTGTGCGCGACAGCGCTCCCGATGGGAGTAGCCCCCGAGTCTGTGGGCGACTGAATTCAGTCATGTACAGACTCAAGTTCTTCCACTGACTCTTTGTTCTTCGTTTGGTTCAGCCTATGGCGCTTGAGCTGTTGGGTATCGGCCGCCGTTTCGTGGCCATGGAGGCGGAGAAAACTCGCCTGGAGCGAGAGTCCGCCGAACTCCGAGGTTTGTCCTTTGTCTTCCACTACTTGGGCATGTTTTTGTTACTATTTGTTTGAACGCCTTTTGCCTGCAGAGTTGTTGGCGCAGTCGCGACTCGAGAGTGAGAACGCCTCGCAACAGGCTGCTACCCTCAAGGAGCAGCTGGACACCGCCGCGGTCGCGAAGGAGGCGGCTAATGCCCACAAGCAGGCCTTGGTGCAGCGCCTCCGCGCTGTGAGCAACTCCTTGTTGGGTAAGTGTTAACTCTGCTTTTCTCCGTTCTTTCTGCTTCCTTTGGTTTAACCGAGTTTCTTTTCTGCTTTCTTCAGGTAACCTTGGCACTGTGGCATGTTCCAGCGCCCAGGCTGCCGTCGATGACTTGGACGGCGCAGTTGCTGCTGTAGAGGGTGCTGGCCAACAGGCGGGCGGTCTCCTGGAGAAGGCTACCGGCGCGCTGATGAACTTGCACGGCAGTCTGTTTCCCAAGGGGCAGCCTCCTGCTTCCCTCGGGGAACTGGCTGAGCTGTTTGGCCCTGACGGCTCCGCCATTGACGACTTCAGACGCGAGCACACGGTACGTGGCTCGCAGACCACCCTCCTTATGCTGCTGGGGCACGGCTTCGAGGGTGACTTCGACAAGGCTATGTCTGGGCTGCCCCGCGGACCCTCTGGCAAGCCGGTGGCTCTTGGCAATTTCGCCGAGCGGTCTCGCGAGTTGGCACAAAAGCTGACTGAAACCTTGGAGAAACAGGCTGCTAAGCGTGCGGAGAAGGCCAAGAAGTCCGCGAGCTCGCAGTAGCTGCTTGTCTTTGTATTTTTCATCTTTTGTAGTTTATCCGTGGCGATGCCTGTCGCCCTTTTGTAATGGTTGTGCCAGTTGCAAACTTTATATAAGATTTTACATCTGTCTTGATGTCTTTGTTCTTTGCGACTTCTTCCAGCCCCCGTGCCTTCTTCAAGAAGGATGTCTCATACTTGGCTGCCTGGCTTGTTAACAGGTAAATCCCACGATTGTCGCTCCGCCTTCTGATGCCGCGCCACATGTCCACGCGGCCGCGACTGCTGGTTGTTCTTCCAGAAACCGCGACTCCGGGGATTATCGGCTCACGATGCTCCGGGATCGCTGCGCTAGGCTTGAGCAAGACCTGCGAGTGGCGCAGGGTGCCTTGGCCGTACTTAAGTCAAAGCAGCCTCGCCCCGCTGAGGAAGCCTTCCTTCTTGAGGAGTTGGAGAAGGCCAATAATGACTTACTGTGTACGTGGCTGCAAGCCCCCGAGTCTTTTGGCCTCGCTCGTTTCCTTAGTTGCTTCATCTTTCCTTTGTGTGTAGGTGTACAACAAGACCCTCAAGCTGAGGCCGGCCGGGTGGATAGTCGGCTTCGCCATGTTGCCGAGGCTGTCGGGCGTGACACCACTTCGTTCTGGTCAGACCCCTCACGAGGTCGGGTGCTGGCTGTTCTTCAGGATCGCGTAAGCCAGGTGACGTCCTTCGCCGGGGCGTGCCGTTCTGCCCTGGCGCTTGTGTACAAGGCGTTGTTCCCTCTGGATCCGCAGCTGCAGGGACTTGGGGCTCTCATGACGCATTCCGAAATGGCAAGGCTGCGCAGAGTTTTATCTGGACGCAGCTTGTCAGCGGTGCGACGTACGCCTTAGCTTTTGTTCGCCGGCGGCACCTGTATCTCGTCCTAAGGGGGATAGAAGAAGTCCCCGACAGGGAAGACGGGGAGCCTACGCCGATGGAAACTCACTATCGCGCCATAGAAGATGTAGCCGTCAAGTTGATTAGGAAACAGGAGCGTGATACCGAGATTTACTCGGACTATGTGGCGTCACGGGTTCCAAAGGACGAGCCTGTAGACTGATTTTTTTGTTTGTGCAAGCACATTGTATATTTACAGAAAACTTGTATGCTTGCTCTGTAAAGCTTAGAGTTGCTTTGTATATAGAGTTTGTTTTGTTTTGGCCTAAACAACGCAGCCCCCGAGTATCGGGTGCTACGGAGGAGATCTTCCTTGCTTTTGTTTAGCTCAACAGCGCAGCCCCCGAGCGTCGGGTGCTGTTCCGGTAGAGAATGATTTGTGCTCGAACGGCGTAGCCCCCGAGTATCGGGTGCTACGTCCGGAGCTGGATATGATGGTTGCCCTTTCGGGTGTTTATTTTGTGCGCTGTGTGTTGGCTCATATAGGAGAGGAACATTGCACTTTATTGCTGGAGACATGGTCTCTAATGTTTACAGAGGTGGCTGACCAGCCTTTGATAGTTGTGCTACGCGTAAAAGCGTCGCAGTTGCGCCGCGTTCCAGGGGTTGCGGATGAGTTCGCCTGTCTTCGGGTCCTTCAAGCGATACGCGCCTCCACCGATGACCTCGGCGATGATAAAGGGTCCCTCCCATGGGGAGGCGAGCTTGTGCACCTTCTTCTGTTTGAGCCTGAGTACCAGGTCTCCTTCGACAAAGGCTCTTGTGCGTAGCCGCTTGCTGTGATAGTTGCGGAGGTTCTGCTGGTAGATAGCCTTTTGGGAGAGTGCGATGTCCCGGGCCTCATCCAGCAAGTCTACGTCATCCTCGAGTGTGGCTTCAGCGCCATCTTCGTCGTATGCGACGATGCGGGGTGCATCAAAGCGTATGTCATGTGGCAGGACTGCTTCTGCTCCGTACACCATGAAGAATGGGGTGTACTGGGTTGATCTGTTTGGCGTTGTGCGCAGGCTCCAGAGCACAGATGGCAGCTCCTCCACCCAAGCACCCGCCGCGTGCTTGAGTGGCACGAAGAGGCGTTTCTTGACTCTGCTGCAGACAAGGCCGTTTGCTTTTTCCACTTGTCCATTGGACTGCGGATGAGCGACCGAGGCGTAGTTGAGCTTGATCCCTTGCAGAAATCTTGGAACTCTTCGGCGGTGAAGTTTGTTCCGTTATCGGTGATGATGCTGTGAGGCACCCCAAAGCGGAACATGATGGACTTGATGAAGTTGACAGCTGAGGTAGCTGCGCAGTTGGTAATTGGCACAGCCTCTATCCACTTGGTGAATTTATCGACAGCCACGAGTAGATGTGTGTGTCCTCCTCGAGAAGACTTGCGCAGTGGCCCGACCATATCGAGTCCCCACTGGGCGAAAGGCCACGCCAAAGGTATTGTCTTCAGTTCTGACGCCGGTGCATGAGGCTTGGTGGCGAACTTCTGACAGCCGATGCATCGCCTGACGATGTCCTCAGCATCACGGAGCGCTGTGGGCCAGTAAAACCCAGCTCGCAGGGCCTTGGCGACTAAGGCTCTGCTGCTAGCATGATGTCCACACGTGCCAGCGTGGATCTCGAGGAGCATGGCCTTGCCGTCCTCTGATGCGATGCACCTCTGGAGGATGCCTGATATGCTGCGCTTGTACAGCTCTCCGCCGATTATTGTGAATGCTTTGGCACGGCGAGTGATACGCCGTGCTTCGACTGTGTTCTCTAGAAGCTCCTGCCGGAGCATATATTCCAGGAATGGCTTTGTCTAGATAGGCTCGACGAGGAATACTTCGACTGAAGGTTTTGCTACTGCAGATCGTCTTCGCTTGCAGCCTCAGTCCCGGTTGCCGGTGTAGAGGGAGCCACAGGCTGCTTGACCTTGATAGATCTTTTGTTTATCTTCTCCAGGAAGACTCCGGGGGGCACCTTGAGTTTCAAGGACCCGATGTTGGCGAGGGTGTCTGCCTCCTCATTGCTTGCTCGCCCGACATGGCGGAGCTCGCAGCCATCGAAGCTCCCCTCCATGATGTTATACAGGTTCCTGTATGCTATCATGTTCTCTGTTGTTGCATCGCACTCCTTCATGGTCTGTTGCACGACCAGGTTCGAGTCTCCATATATCATCAGGCGATCAGCGCCGCACTCCTCAGCCATCTTCATCCCATGGATCAGGGCTTCATATTCTGCTTCGTTGTTGGATGGCTTCTCGAAGTCCATCTGCAGCATATAACGGAGCTTGTCGCCTTTGGGTGTTATGAGGATAACACCTGCTCCTGCGCCTTCGTTCCTCTTGGACCCTTCGAAGTACATGGTCCATGAGCTGGACGTATCGGGTACCGATGGCAACTGCATCTCCATCCACTCCGTAGTGAAGTCACGGAGGACTTGTGCCTTGATTGCTGTCGGGTGTTTATATGTTAGGTCTAGAGGACCTAATTCGATGCTCCATTTGGTGACTCTGCCTGTCGCTTTGGAGTTGTTGAGTATGTCGCTTAGTGGAGCCGCGCTTACCACCGTAATGGGGTGCTCTTGGAAGTAGT
This sequence comes from Puccinellia tenuiflora, assembly GCA_012064385.1. NCBI lineage: Eukaryota > Viridiplantae > Streptophyta > Magnoliopsida > Poales > Poaceae > Puccinellia > Puccinellia tenuiflora. Next base: position 661,457 of record QRDG01000449.1, on the reverse strand, counting down.
GTGCCACCTTGCGCGAGGTCATGAATACCCCATACGCCAGCTTCTAATAGTGCGGGTATCTCTGCTTTGACTGAGACAACACCTCGCTGAGGTAGTATATCGGTCTCTGCACGCCGTGAGCTTTTCCTTCTTCAGCCCGCTCGACTACCAGCACCGTACTGACTACTCTGTTTGTGGCCGCTATATAGAGATACAGCGGCTCCTTTTCGTGTGGTGCCACCTGGACTGGTGGCATTGACAGGGTGCGCTTGAGGTCGACGAAGGCGGCTTGGGCTTCCTCGGTCCACTCGAAGCGGTCCGTCTTCTTCATCAGGTGGTAGAACAGGAGCGCCTTCTCCCCAAGCCTGCTAATGAATCGGCTGAGTGCCGCTATCCTTCCAGAGAGCTGCTGCACATCCCTGAGCTTCGACGGTGCCGGCATCTTCAGGAGCGCCTGTATTTTCTCCGGGTTTGCTTCGATGCCTCGCGCAGATACGCACTTAGTAGGGTTCAGCTTGATGGTGTATTTCTTCAGTGCGGCGAATGTTTCGCGGAGGTCGTCAAGGAGTGTGTCTTCCTTCTTGGCCTTGATGATGATGTCGTCAACGTACACCTGGACATTGCGTCCGATCTGCTTCTTGAGGCAGTTCTGCATCATACGCTGGTACGTGGCACCCGCGTTCTTCAGCCCGAAGGGCATCGTTGTGTAACAGTAAACACCAAAGGGTGTGATGAATGTTGTTTTCTCTTCGTCTTCCTTCTTCATCCTGATCTGGTTATAGCCTGAATAGGCATCCAGGAAGCAGAGGCCTGCGCAGCCTGCAGTCGAGTCGACAATTTGGTCGATTCGAGGCAGTGAAAAATGATCTTTTGGACAACACTTGTTTAATGAAGTGAAGTCGACACATATGCGTAGTATGTCTGTGTTCTTCTTTAGCACCAAGACTGGGTTGGCGACCCAGTCAGACTTCTTGATCTCCCGGATGAAGTTGGCTGCCAGGAGCCTATCGATTTCTTGCCCGATGGCGAGGTGCTTCGGCTCCGCAAAGCGGCGCATCGTTTGCTTGACGGGCCTCGCATTGGGCAGGATCTGGAGGGCGTGCTCGGCGAATTCCCTGGGTATGCCTGGCATGTCGGCTGGACACCAGGCGAAAATCTCCCAGTTCTCACATAGGAACTCGACGAGCGCGCCTTCCTATGCGGAAGGCAAGCTCGTCGATACGAGGACCGTCTTTTTGGGGTCCGTCGGGTGCACCTGGTGCTCCCTTGTGTCGTTTGTCGCGTTGAAGGCAGAGCCTGACGCTGATTGTTTTCCCTCGGGAATGAGGGTGAGGTCGTCGGTGAGTGCCAACTCGTGTAGCTGCTCCTGCGCCCCGAACGACTCAAAGATCGTGTTGAACTTGCGATCGCACTCATCGGATCGTTCGAAGTCTCCGTTGACGGTGATTGTCCCGTAAGGTCCCGGCATCTTCAACTTCAGGTAGGCATAATGCGGCACCGCCATGAACCGTGCGAACGTTGGTCGTCTCAGGATGACATGGTACTACGACTTCCAGTCAACCACCTCGAAATCTATCTTCTCCTTCCGGAAGTTGGCTGGCTCACCAAAGATCACGTCGAGTGAGATCGTTCCCAAGGGATAGACTGGTCTCCCTGGTACTATGCCGTGGAAGGTGTTGACGGAAGGCGCCAGGTTTGTCGTCAGTATGTTCATTCCGCGCAGCGTGTCAGTGAACATGATATTGATTCCGCTGGCACCATCCATGAACACGCGGTTCATAGCGAAGCCTCCTATCTACGCATCCAAAACAAGGGCTGAGTGGCCCGGCCGCGGGACTTGAGGTGGATGATCGTCCCTGGTGAATGTTATGCTGGCCTGTGACCAGTTGAGGTACTCTGGTACCGCGGGTGGTGATTTGACGGCAAGGTGGACCTGCCTTGTTATGAGCTTTTGGTCCCGATTTGAGGGACGTCCTTTCTGGATCATGAATATGCGACCCACAGGCTTTGGGTAAGCATCCCCATCAGATCTTGGCTCTTCTACCCGTGGCTGGTACTGGACTGCACCAGCCATGTGTCCCGGAGGTAATGGTGGAGCGTGCTGCGCTCCCACAGCCAATGCCCCAGGTACTTCCTACACCTGCTGTTGCTGTTGCAGGAGGAGCTGTGCGTACTGTCCGTGGAGGATATGAAACCTCTCACAGTCTTTGAGGAGGTGCTTGGATGTGAGAACACCATTCTCATCTCTGAACATGTGGAACCGGCACGCGTCATGAAGCGTTGGGGGAGGTCGTGGCCGCCATTCGCGCTTGACTTCTTTGTTGCCCTTGTAACCGGTTGTTCGACTGTCGCACTCATAGCGACTGTCGTCACGGTTTCTTTGCTCGCGGCTTTCAGGAAAACCTGCCACCACGAGTTCCATGCCCTCCGTGTCCTCGTAGACACGCGACTTCCGCTTGCGGCGGCGATCGCTGCTGCGGTGACTCCAGTGGCCTTGGTCGCCGTTCTCCACGGGTGTATCGTTGCGCTCGTTGCGTATAGAGTCTTCTCCGTCTGCCCACTCATTAGCGATTTGCATGAGGTGAGCGATGGTCTTCGGCTTTATTCTTCCGAGCGTCTCCTTCAACTCGAGTCGATAGGCACCTCGGGTGAACGCGTATATCGCATTATCTTCTGAGATCCTCTATGCCGAGTTACGGAGGAGCGTCCACCGCTGAATATACTCGCGCAGCATCTCACCCGATCGCTGCTTGCAAGCTCGAAGTTCTTCGAACGAGGCGGGTCGTTTGCATGTGCCAGCGAAGTTGCGGATGAAGTCCTCGCCGAAATCTTCCCAGCAGGTATATGCTCCCCGCGGCAGGCTTTTAAGCCAGGCTCGGGCAGACCCTGTGAGCATCAGCTGAATGTATTGCATGGCCGTGGGCGTGGAACCTCTCTGGCAAGTTGCTTCCGTGAGGTAGTCCTCCAGCCAGGCAGAGGGTTCTTGTAGGCCATCATACTTTGGGGTCTCAGATGTTATCTGAAACCCTTCGGCATTCTTGCCTCTCGGATACGACGACTAAAGCAGAGTGCTTCGCAAGGTTCGAAGTCTTCTTCGGAGTCTGGATCGTCGCCGCTCGTGTCGTGTGCAGCCCGCCTCGTACGGTTCTTGTTGACCCTGTTCTGCGTGATGACGTTGCGTGCATCTTCGCCTTCGTTGAGCTGGTAGCGCTCCTCATGCCTGCGATTGCCGCGGTTCCGCCGGTCACGGGCGACACGGTTGTCTTGGTCTGGAGCTGCTCGCTCATTGTTGCCGCGAGTGACGCGGTTTTCTCGGTCATGAGTGGCACGCTCGTTGTTTACACACACGATGCGATCCTCCTGATCGTGAGCAGCGCGGTCGCCTAGGTGGCGGGTCCGCGGTTCATGCCGTGGGCTTTGTTGTCGCCGTGGAGGCGCGTTGTTGGCAGTCACTGCGGCTGCGGTTGGTTGTGGCGGTTCCTCTGGTATCAGCTCCGCACCCGCCATGCTGACGAACTTGATTTGCTGACGGTGCAAGGCCGCCCGAGGGTCGCCCTCCGGTGGTTGCGTCGCTTGCAGGTATGTGGCCACCGACATGAGGGCGCCGGTAGCTGTTTTGGGGATTGGTATTCCTCCGTCATCCTGGGACATGAAGGAGTCCTCCAAGTTTCGGGTGACGGTAGTTCTGACCCCCTCCGGCATACGCAGGTAGCGAGGCCAATCGCGGGAAGGTTGAGATCGTCCCGATGATTGGACGGATAAATCCGCCCGTCACGCGCTTGATAGGCTAGCTTGCCTTCTTCTTTCGGTAAGGACCCTCTCCTGCTCCTTTAGCTTGATACCTTCCTTCCATAGCAGGTACTGGTAGCATTGCAAGTCTTCAGCCGGAGCGCCATCCGCTACAGCCTTTATCGCCTTTTCACCCATAGCTTGGGTGATGTGCAGTTGAGTTCGTCCGTTCTGCAGAGTTACTGTGAACGGGTATGTGCGCGGCTCGGGTGGGGCGCTTGGTGATGCTGCCGTTATGATAGCCGTCCCTGCGGCCGGTCCTGTGGGTGGCGCCGCGGGTGCCGTCATGTATACTTGCATGGGGAGGATGCGCGGAACCTCCTCCGGGTCCGAGTCGTCTCCGAAGACAGACTCGAAATTTTCTTGATTTCCGCCGGCAAGATCCGAAGGGCTTGATGACGGAGTCGATGTAGCATAGGGCACGACTGCCCATTCAGTCGTGCGCGCGAAAGTGATGTTTGGCGATGAAGATCGCGTTGTCGCAGTCGAGAACGACGCGATCTCCTTGAGCGAATTGCCCAAGAACTCGTCGTCGGAAGACACGGCGAAGGCCGATGCAGCCGATGACGGGGCGGACTCTACCGCGGCAGTCGATGAAGTAGCAGGTGTTGTTGCCGCAGGGTGCGGTGCGTCCGTGAGGCGGAGAGTGCCCCACTTGTTGACGAAGAAGCGTAGCTCGCCGAAGCTCACCTCCACGCCAGCTTGCAGATCCTCGAAAGCCGGTTGCGTGACCGGCGAGTGTGGGCTGAATCCCAGGGAGCCGAAGAAGATCGGCGATTGCAGATCCGGCGAGTTGCCGATGGTCGCTGATGAAGCCGCCGAATTCGTAGATCTAGCACCAGTCTTTCCCACAGACGGCGCCAATTGACGTGGGGTTACCACGCCAAATCCCTCGGATGACATCCTTGGGTTGAGAGAATAGGAGAAGAAGATGGTGGTACTGGTGGATCCGTCGGCTGACAAGCTGGATTTACCCAGGTTCAGGCCCCCGAAGGTAAAAGTAGTACGTCATGCTTGTCTGGAATTGATGATGAACTTTACAGATTGATTACAATGGCAAGATCGTGAGATGCGATCTCGCTAGGCTTTCTGGTGGTGAATATGAGCGTACCCTAGGTCGGCGGCCCTCCTAGTCCTTAAATAGTGGGACTGGGCCTTGGGTCCTATACCGACTAGGTTTACATCTGAGCCTGCCGACCTAATATTTCTAAGTCTTTCCTTCGGGGCCTCCTTCCTGGGCCTTATGACCGACGGGCCTTTGACCTTTCCCGCACCAGGGTAGTCTACGGTGGCACACCCGAAAGGTGTACCCACGTCAGGTGCTAACATTAATATAATCAGGAAATTACATTTGAAAAAAATCTAGCAAATGCAAAAACAACACCGTCTTGTGAAATTAAGTGACATATTTTCTCTGAAAATATCTAGTACTCGCCTATACTCAGTACTCTGAAAATCATACCAGGAAAAGCTAACTGACCAAAACAACACCATCTTGTAAAATTAAGGGATGTATTTCCTCTGAAAATTTGAAGGCACCTGCCCATCTTTCAGCGGCAAAAGCCGCCCTTGCAAATGAGGTTCTTGTCGCTGAACTGCCGGTCGCCTTCTCCATCTTCTTGAGGGTGAACATCATGGAGCAGTTGCTCTTCCTCCAGGGGCAGCGGTTGTCTTGCTCCTTCAGCTGTCGCAGCTCGGTTGTCTTGTACACCCCTGCCAAAGCAAAGATCAGATAATCAAATTACTTGAGAAGTTTCACTGAAGAGATGATCATACAGTGACAAATGACATGATGAAAGAAAGGGTTGCACTCACAAAGGATTTAACTGATCAAGTGGTTTGCTTCTCCTCCTCTTGTTCCATGTCGAGACTATTTTGAACATCTTGCCTCTAGGATTAAGCTTTTTCCTTCTAACTAAAAGTATACAAGTCCAATATACCTTTCCTTGATCAAAGGGATGGAAAATATTCCTTGCTCCAGTTAGCCCAAGGCATACAACCCCCCTCCTGCACTCCCTTTACAAGAAAAAAGACATGTGCTGGGATGATTTAATGTAGATTGGAAAATATGACCTTCACACCAGGAGAGACTAACGAATAAACAGATGTATCCTTCACACCAGGAGTACAGACTTCTCCACTGCTATGGAAACCTCTAATAAGCATGCACACACAAGATACAAGGTACATAAGTCTCAACTACTTGTTCGGATCAGTTAAGAGACAATTTCAAGCATACAACAGAAGTAAGCACAACAGTAAATCAATCACCTTGAGTTAGTCAATGAATTGGTCAAAATGCAGCCACACTACGGGGAGCAGTTCGTGCACATACTCGTTGGACTTGGAAGGGGATTCCGGTGTCCTCGGTGATGTCGGACCTGACCTTGGCTTCTGCCCAATCACATCGATGCCATAGGCGTGGGAGAGCACGTACCCCGACGCGGACTCGGAGAGCAGGTAGAGTGTGGAGGTGTCCCTTGTCCGCGGCCAGGGCGGAGTCGTTGTCGGCGGGGAGAGTCCCGAGCGCCCACGGGGCATGCTCGGCGGAGATCTACAGCGCCTGCTCCCCGATGCCGCGACCTTGCCTTCAGCTGCGCTAGCGTCTGTGTGAGTGTTCCCTCCGGGAAGACCAGCTTGGGGATAGGCAGGAGCCCGTGCTCGAAAGAGTCCTGACGGCCGGGGCCGGAGGACCGGGGATGTGGCCGCCGCTCGGATAGGTGCGGGCGCGGGTCGCATGGAGAGAGAGGGGATCAGAGGAGAAGTGCAGAAGTGTGCGCCTTCCTGGATGAAAATGGAAGAAAACGACCTTTCGGTGGAGCAAACACCGGCAATTACGGGGAGGATGATTGGTCGAAACGTATGCAGCCCACATCTCGGCGCGATTAGGGGAGGATTAGAGATCGACTCGAGCGGAAGACATGATGCGCGACGAAAGGGAAGCGAAACGCGGACGAGCGACATACGACAGAACCAAATGTTCTTTTTAGGTAGTACTAGCTAAATGCCCGTGCGTTGCAACGGAGAGAAAAATGTGAGTCACG
>QRDG01000449.1:612907-654567 GCA_012064385.1 Puccinellia tenuiflora | reverse complement strand
AAAGAGAGGGTGGGTGGGGAAAAGAAGAAAAGAGAACAGAGTTCCTACTCTCGCATATAATTTTTCCTGAATAGCTACTAAAGTAATTTCTAGACTCAACTACGACCAGTAGAAAAAGGCTCCTAAAGGCGGTCCATGCTCCGATACCAATTTATAAGCCCCACCTAGCGGAAATGAACATTTCGCCAAGTAGAACCACAATTGGATTACATCACATGCACAGTACGACACAAAAAGATAAATAAACATAGTTCGAAATACTTGTATTACATCACAGGGGATCATACGTCCCGAGTACAGCGGAAGCAATCAATCGTCTGAGTACAGACTACACCAAAGGCCAAAGGCCGGAAAATAAAAGAGGGGACCCGCCCACGGTGGTCTCAGGCTGCCGCCTAGGATCTAGATCTACTCGTCATAGTCAGCATCGAACTCTACGTAGTAGCCACCATCTGGATCGTCGAACTCTGCTGTCGCTCCTGCATCGGTGAAAACACGGGCACCGGACACCCGATGGTATGAGTACGGGGGTACTCAGCAAGTCTTACGCACAAGGGTAAAAGAAGTACGGTGCACATGCATTGGGGTTGAAGAGGGGCTGTATGTGGACTTGCAGCAGCAACACCTAACAACTACAGAAGACACGCTACAACTTGCGTCTAATTAGAATAAGGGAAGAGAGCTCTTGCGCTACTGGGGTAAACTACTCACCAAGCAATACCCGTCCTGAGACAACTCCATCGTATCATATACCCACGAGGAAGAAGTCTGGACACTCACATGTTGATCAAATTTTAGCAGGTTTATTATTCGAATATGGCTATTTACTAGTCAATTTAGCTATTTATGATATACGGTGATGTCTATGATCTTTTTAGCCAGCACATTACCCAAGTCGTCCATAACCGCGGACTCGGCTTTTCGAAAAGATTTAACCCTGCAGGGGTGCCCAAATGTAACCATACACGTTCAATCAACCACATGCCACAGAGGCATTTAGGTATCTCAACACGACCTCCCCTTCACTACTACATTGAATAGAGAGCCACCTATCTGAGACTGATCCACGTGGGGAGCCTGGCCGAAACTCCTTTGCGGGCCCAAACGTTGCGTGAACGGCTTTGGGAGGATAACACTCATACGATTGCTCCTCCGTCCACATGCGATAAACGCACGGTCCGCAAACCTATATGCGCCCCCCATAGTTGTAACCTCTCATCTTCATCATGCTTGTGCGTATGCTCCAAATGGTAAACACCCGAACTACTTTGTGGCTCCCTAACCAATATAGGAGATCCGGTACTAAGTTGCGGGGGGTTCCATAAGTCTTCCCACGTGTGGGTAGGGCGCTCATTCTTGGATAAGCGGAAAAGAACGGTTTTTCCCTAGGCGACACTAGCAGAACAAATCACCATAATTGGCCTTCCACCGGTGCCTTATCATTAATATAATAAAGTGATTCCCACATAGCAAGTCTTCAATTATTAAGATATACCAGCTAAACATGTGATAGACCACAATCAACTCCTAAGCATGCTAGTAGATAGTAACTGGAAAACAAGCATAGGATATAGGTAGGCATATCAGGAATATCTAGACTTCTAACAGGCTATGCAATTCTAATAGGAATTGTAAGACACAACAGAACGGAAGTCCTAAAGCATGCAAGACAAGAATAGGCATCACATGAGAATAAATTTGGACAGATTGCAATTTTAGCTCTAATTTGATATAAAATTCATAATTTTTGGAGGTGTGGTTCTAAAGTAATGAATTTTAGAAGTTTTAATTATTTGCAATAGATTTGATTATTTAAAACATTTAAAAAAATTCTAAAATTCAAACAAAATTCATATTCGGTTGGAATTTGAATTTCTGGGTTGAAAACCATATTTTATTGTAATTTTGACAAAAGATTCATGTGTTAATTAATTATTGCAAAAACGTGACAGAAACATTAAAGCAGGGACTTAAATGTAAAAGATTTTCAAAAGCTGGGTTTTTTCTGGAGAATTCCCAGATCTGAATCTGGATCTGAACTTTTTCCACCGGGCTGTGTTCTACTCCAGAGTATGACGTGTGGGTCCCAGGGGCCCACCTGTCAGTGACGGGTAAAAAGGGAAAAAAGGGGGTTTTTATTCGGCCCAAGGGGGACTCGAACCCGGGACGCTGTGACAGGAACCATTTGGGATGTGCGCGGAATCTTGACAGAAGAGGGGCACGATGGTCTAAGAGGTGACTGAAGATGTTAACTGAACCTGAAAACTGAACACAAGGTTCAGGCTTCAGAGATCGGCAACGACGGTGTCGATCTGCAGCGACGTGCTGGGTTCCGTGCGCGTGTGTGTGGCTCCAGGGTGCCGAATAGGTGTGTGGTGCTGGTGTGTGTGTGTGTGCAGCGTGCGAGGGCATGGGAGGCGCAAGGTGCAGGAGCCCGAGCTCGTGCTTGTGCTCGTGCTCGTATGCATGTGGTCGCCATGGCGTTGGCCTCGGTGGAGCCGCACGAAGGCGGGCAACCCAGAGCAAAGGGGGAAGGAGAAGCAGGCTTGCCCGAGGGCGGTGGTGCTCACCAAGATCATCGGAGGGAGTAGATCGGCGAGGGGGACGAAGAGGAAGCAGGTAGACAACGTAGACCGGCCGTAGACGTCGTGGTGGAGGCAGAGGAGGCAGTCCCTGGATTAGACGTACGGCTCCAGCTCCACGTGTAGTTGACGTAGGCGTAGCAGAGACGAGGTGCACCTTCTTCGCTACCCCGGTGCGGCCTCCATGGCGTTGATCTCCGATGATGAACCTTCCCTGGCTGATTTTGGGTGGCTCGGTGACGGAGAGAGGAAGAGACAGGGGGAGAGAAGAGGTGGCAGCGGAGAGGAGGAAAAGGAGGGAGATGGGCTAGGGTTGGAGGGAGGCCTCTCCTGGGTGGTGGCTTTATAGGAGGGAGCCGGGGTGGAGCGGGTGGCGTCGGAAGTGTCCACAGCCACAGCGACGTCGCGCTCTGTCGTATGAGGACGATGGCCAGGACGAAAACGGGCCAGTGGGCCGGTTCCGGGTGAAGTAGCTGGGACGGGAAGGAAAAGAAGAGAAGGATGCGTCCTGCTTTCTAGTTTTTTCTTCCTTCGTTTTTTTTTCCAAAGAAAAGAGAGAGAGGGAAAATAAAAATAAAGGCCATTTTATTTATACCAAAAATAATTATTTGCCACTTGTATATTTGTTTGACAAAACAAAAGTAGGGTGGGTTTTATTTTTGGTATAAAATTAATTTGGTTTGAAAAAATTAATTAGAAGCACATGTGATGACAATAAACCAATTATCTTTTTTTTGAATTTTGTAAAACCACAAATGCAACCAAGGTGGCATGATGATGTCATGATGATGCAGCAATTAAATTTACAAGCAAGAAAATAAAAAGGGGATTACTTTTGGGATGTTAGCTGTTACCCCTCGTCATCCTGAGGATAACGATAATATTTTTAAGCACCAGATAAAGATGACAGATTTTTCGGAAGGATTAAATAGCAACAGACAACATGGATAGACATTAGATGCACCGTAAAAGATTCAACACCAGAGTAGGGAAACAAAGATGAAGTGACCGAAGAAACATTTCTTTCACCAATTCACGAGTGCAACCTGAAGGTACTACGGAAAAACCCCAAACACGTGAAACCCCAATTTTGAAAAATTAGGAAAGGAGAGAAAAATTTGTTTCACTTCCTTACCAAAAAAGGGGAGGGTGGGTGGGGAAAGAAATAAAGAGAACAGAGTTCCTACTGTCGCATTTAATTTTTCCTGAATAGCTACTAAAATAATTTCTAGACTCAACTACAACCAGTTGAAAAAGGCTCCTAAAGGCGGTCCATGCTCTGATACCAATTTGTAAGCCCCACTTAGCGGAAATAGCATTTCACCAAGTAGAACCACAATTGGATTACATCACATGCACAAGTACGACACAAAAAGATAAATAAACATAGTTTTAAATACTTTTATTACATCACAGGGGATAATACATCCCGAATATAGCGGAAGCAATCACTCGTCTGAGTACAGACTACATCAAAGGCCTAAGGCCGGAAAATAAAAGAGGGGACCCGCCCACGGTGGTCTCAGGCTGCCGCCTAGGATCTTGATCTACTCGTCGTAGTCGGGCGTAGTAGCCTCCATCTGGATTGTCGAACTCTGCTGTCGCTCCTGCATCGATGAAAACACGGGCACCGGACACCCGATGGTATGAGTACGGGGGTACTCAGCAAGTTTTACGCACAAGATTAAAAGAAGGTACGATGCACATGCATTGGGGTTGAAAAGGAGCTGTATGTGGACTTGCAGCAGCAGCACCTAACAACTACAGAAGACACGCTACATCTTGCGTCTAATTAGAATAAGGGAAGAGAGCGCTGGCGCTACTGGGCTAAACTACTCACCAAGGAATACCCATCCTGAGACAACTCCATCGTATCATATACCCACGAGGAAGAAGTCCGGACACTCACACGTTGATAAAATTTTAGCAGGTTTATTATTCGAATATGGCTATTTACTAGTCAATTTAGCTATTTATGATATACGGTGATGTCTATGATCTTTTTAGCCAGCACATTACCCAAGTCGTCCATAACCGCGGACTCGGCTTTTCGAAAAGATTTAACCCTGCAAGGGTGCCCAAATGTAACCATACATGTTCAATCAACCACATGCCATAGAGGCATTTAGGTATCTCAACACGACCTTCCCCATTTCTACTACATTGGATAGAGAGCCACCTATCTGAGACTGATCCACGTCGAGAGCCCGGCCGAAACTCCTTTGTGGGCCCAAACGTTTGCGTCTGCGCACTAGGTGGCACAAACTACCATGAGCTGGCCACTTCGCATCATACCGCACCTATATGCGACACTAATCCTCATCATGCTTCTTCTGTGATATGCTCAAAATGGTAAACACCCGAACTAATTGTGGCTCCCTAACCAATATAGCAGATCCGGTATAGAGTTGCGGGGGGTTCCATAAGTCTTCCCACGTGTGGGTAGGGCGCTCATTCTTGGATAAGCGGAAAAGAACGGTTTTTCCTAGGCGACACTAGCAGAACAAATCACCATATTTGGCCTTCCGCCGGTGCCTTATCTTTAATTATAAAGTGATTCCCACACAGCAAGTCTTCAATTATTAAGATATACCAGCTAACCATGTGATAGACCACAATCAACTCCTAAGCATGCTAGTAGGTAGTAACTGGAAAACAAGCATAGGATATAGGCAGGCATATCGGGAATAACTGGACTTCTATCAGGCTATGCAGTTCTAATATGAATCGTAAGACACAACAGAACGGAAGACCTAAAGCATGCAATACAGGAATAGGCATCACATGAGAAATTTGGGGAGGGGCTTGTAATGCCCCGGGGTTTTTCCCCAAATTAGATTTTGTTTGTTTTTCTTTTTGCATCATCATGACATCCGCATCATCGCATCGCATGTTTTTGGCAACAAAAATTTATTTTTATTAAATCCTATTTTATTTTTCTAAAATTGTCGGAAAAATATTTTATCGAGACAGTCGTCTCCGTTTTCTAAAATTATTTGTCAAAATTAAATTTGCAAAATAAAAATGTTTTGAGAATTGCGAGAGAGCAGCCCAGCTAGCTAGGCCCAAAAGCCCAGCAAAGCAAACCCTATACCAAACCCTAATCCTGCCCCTGCCTTTTTCTGTTCCCACCCCCTGCGTTTTTGCAGCCACCCTCCCCGCTTTTCTGTTTTTTTGCGGGCACGCCCTTCCACCTCCTCTTTTCCTTTTTTTTCCCTACTTCCTTTTCTTTCTTTTCTTTCTCTCTCTCTCTCTTCTCTTTTCCTCTCCTTCCCCTTTTCTCTTTCTTTTTCTTTTCTCTCTTTCTTCCCTTTCCTTCTTCTCTCCCGCAGCACCCGCACCTCGTCGATCCCGCGCCGCCGCCCCAACTCGCCGGCCGAGCTCCTCCTTGCCCCGAGCCGGCCACCTCTCTCCTCGCCTCCCCCATCGCCTCCTCTCTTCTTCCCTCGTCCCCGCGCCGCCTCTGCACCTCTCCCTCTCCCCTCGCGCGCGCCGTGGCCCGCGCCCGTGTCCTCGCCGCCGGCCGTGTCGCCTCCTGTCCCGACCATGGCCGGCTCCTGCGCATGCTCGCCGCCGCTCTCCTGCTCCCTGCTACGGCTCCCCTGCTCCTCCCCGACGCCCACGTCCTCTCTCCCGCACCCTCCTGCCGCTGGCCCAGCTCGGCCCGGCCGCGTCCCTCCACGGCCGGCCTGGCCATGGCCGCGCCCAAGGTCGACCTCGCCGCGGTCGTCCTCCGCTGGCTCCTCTATCCTCCTCCTCCCTCCCTCCGACCCGGCGCCCCACATCCCTGCCTCCTCGTCGGCCCGGCCGAGTCCCTCCCGTGCGGCCAGCTCCCCAACCTCCCGAGCTGCCGTGCCTGCCCGCTGTCCCCTTCCTCTCTCTCCGTGGTCGGCGCCCTGCCTCCTCCCGACGACCTACTCCCTGTGCGGCCCCTCCTCTCCCCGAGCTCCTCCTCCATGCTCGCCTCCTCTCCGGCCTCCCGTGCTCCCCTTCCCCCACCGCGTCCGTCACCTCCCTCTCCAGCACCTCCGCTGCTGTCCCCGACGGCCACGTTCTGCTGCCGTGCTCGTGCTGCTCTCCCCATGATGACCTCCTCCGCCTCCGGCACATGTGCTTCCTCCTTCCCCCGTGGATGCCTGCTGCTATTGCTGTCTGTCCCCTGCTGAGCCCGTGTTGTGCATGAGCTACCGCTGCCGCTGCTGCGTGTGCCTCCGTTGCCGTGGCCTCCGTTCCGTACCCGTGTCGTGGTTGTTCCCGACGTGTTTCCCCGATGTTCCCGACGCCTCCGTGTCGTGTCTCCCTTCCCGCGCATGTTTCCGTCCCCGGTGCAGCCTCCTCGATGCATTCCCGATTCCGACGTCCCGTGCACGCTCCCGTCGTGAAACCGTGTTCGGTTCCCCGATTCCTTCCCGATGCATTTTCCCGATTCCCGTTCCCGACGTGATCCCCGATTCCCGACGTGAAGCCGTGAACTGACGCAAGTTCTCCGCCGTGAACCGCGACGACCGTGAACGACTACCGGTGCCCGAACAACGACGACGCAACGACAAGAACTTCCCCGACCGGAACCCGCCGAGTTCTTCGATGCCGTGAACCCCGAAGGCCGAGTACCCCGACTTCGGACCCCGACGACCCGAAGACCGGAACGCCAAGATCTGAAACCACGACGACCCGAGTACGACTACTTCCTCGACGTCGACTACTTCGACTACTTCGACCCCGGATGGATGACTACCTCAACTACTCCGACTCCGGATGAACGACTACTTCGACTATGACGACTACTTCGACTACTTCCTCTCCAATCTGAAGACGGTGGCTTCCGAATCCGAAGTTCCTCGATCCGATGTGTGACCCCAACCCTAAACCCCTATATGCCATATATATATGCGTATCTTATAAAATCATGCATCATTAATTAACTTCGCACTTTTCCTCCATTTAGTCGAATTAATCCAACTTTAATTATGGGATTTGTCCGGTGCACCTATATTGCGCACCGATCCCATTTAAAATGCTTTGCCATGTGTTAGAAAATAAAATTGGACAACCTTTAATTTGTCATGCATCATATCATCAACATGCCGATTCTTTTGCCATAGAAGTAAAATGCATCTTTTCTTTGCCCAGTGTTCGTTGCTTCTTCTCGGATAGGCCGTTGAGTTGATGTGAGCAACGACAGGTTCTGCTACCTCTACCGGATTGCAGGCAAGTGATACTCCCTTGCTATCTTTGCTTGTTTTCCGTCTCTTACACCTCCTATCTTTTGTTCCTTGCTAGCCTTATGTATCGATGCTTGTGTCTCGATCCTATATGCATGTTTCCCTTGCAGCCATGATATGCCCCACCCCACATCCTATTACCCTGTTGCTTGTTTACCTTGTTGGCCTTGCGAGTCGTAGTGCATGCTTAGGTGCTTTGCTTGAGTCCTGTTATCTCTTTATCTAGTCTTGATAATATGATAGCTAGGCTCACTTAAAATGTTAATCTTTATTTTTCTGTCGCGATGGGAATACCTTAATTAAAGATAAGGCACCGGCGGAAGGCCAATCGTGGTGATTTGTTCTGCTAGTGTCGCCTAGGACCCGAGTTCTTTTCCGCTGATCCAAGACCGAGCGCACTAACCACATGTGGGAGTTCTATGGGCCTCCCCGCAGCTTACTACCGGATCCTCAAACCTGTCCAGATGCCACAAGTAGTTCGGGTGTTTCGTAGATCTTGCGGTACGTTCGTTTATTGAGTGTGGAAGGAGGGGCAATCGTATGAGTGTTCCCTCCCGAAGCCGTCCTCGCATCGGCCAGGCCCACCTCGGAGCTTCGGCCGGACTTTGAAGGTGGATCAGTCCTAGCTAGGTGGCTCCCTGGACTTGTTTGTAGAGAAGGGAAACGTTGCGTCGAAACCTCCACCGGTACACCTCTAAGCGAGAGTTTCGATGCGTGTGGGTTCATTGGTGCATCCCTGCAGGGTTAAATCTTTTCGAAAAGCCGTGTCCGCGGTTATGGACGACTTGGTGAAATGCGCTGGCTAAAAAGATCATAGACAACTTGCACCTTATGATGATAATAACTTGACTAGTAAGATAGATTACTTGAATAATAACTCATAAAACTTGTCCACCGTGTGAGTGCCCGGACTTCTTCCTCGTGGGCTAAGGATACGAGGGAGTCGTTTTAGGGCGGGTTTGTTTGGTGTGTAGTATAGTTGGCTCCTTATGCGCTCTCTTACCTTGTCTCTGATAGACGGAAGTTGTAGTGTGTCTCTATAAGTTGTTAGTGCTGCTTGCCGCCTCAATCGCTAACCCTCTTTCCCCGGAATTCCAGCTTTGATATCTTGTGAGTATTACTTGCCAGTACTGTTTTATAGTACTGACCCCTTCGGGGCTGCTATTCCAATGCAGCCAACAGGTTTGAAGTGTGACGACGTTAGCTTGGGAATCCCTCCGGCTTGGCCTGGGCAGGGATATGGTGCCTTCGTTTATCTTCAGGACTCTTAGTCCAATTTGTATCTTGTCCGTAGTCGGACGCTACCCACTTCCATTGTTATTTGGATCTTTGTATTGTATCTTTGCTCTTGACTCGGTGAGTCGTTGTTGTATATATGTTCTTTGTGGGTTCCATCGAGAACTGTTGTAATGTTACCACAATTCCACCCGCATAACGTGTGTGTTGCGACGTGCACGTTATGCCTGGTGGGCGTCCTTTAGGATCGTTATTATGCGGATTTGGTTGGAATGCTAAACTCTGCATAGTACCGATCTTGGGGCGTTACAGGGCTGCTTGCCTGTTGGCTCAGTAGTCTGGTACTGGGCTAGATCCTCGGAGGTGTCGGGGTACTCAGCAACGTCGTCGTCTACGGTAACCCCAAAACATAACAAAAGTTAAAATCAATACAGATGCATTCAATCAAGCATGATGACATGACAAATTTAATTATGCAGCAATTTAAGTGCTAATCATTTTATTAGGCAAGTTAAAATTAGGGTTTAGCAATTTATTAAACAAATTAGGCATTTAGGGCATTTCATTAATTCAATTAATTGCATTTTCCATTAACCCGAAAATTAAATTATTTAATGCATGCATGTAAAAAATAGATTTTGATAGATTGCAATTTTAGCTTTAATTTGATATAAAATTCATAATTTTTGGATAAGTAGATCAAAAGTTATGGATTTTACAAGATTAACTAATTAGCAAAAGATTTTATTTATTTCGGCCATTTAATTTAATTCCAAAAATTAAACAAAATTTATATTTGAACAGATTACATTTTTCTGGTTTCAAAACATATTTTTATTACATTTTTTGAATTTGAAAAGGCCAGAAATTAAATGTTTTGAAAACAGGGCAGAAACATGTTGGAAGGACCTATTTGTAAAAAAATTCAAAAACTGGGGTTTTCTGCAAGAATTCCAGATCTGGATCTGGATCTGGAACCCTTTGTCACCGGGGCTTGAACTACACTGGTGTATGACATGTGGGGCCTGAGGGCCCACATGTCAGTGGTCGGAACAGAGAGGAAAAAAAGGTTGGGTTTATTCGGCCCGAGGGGGAATCGAACCCGGGATCAAACTAGGTGTGCAAGGAACGGTGACCAGCTGGGTTGTGATTCGGATGATGACAGAAGGGAGGCTCGATGGCCTAAGACGTGTGGCTGAAGATGTTAACTGAACCTGAAAACTGAACACAAGGTTCAGGCTTCAGAGATCGGCAACGACGGTGTCGATCTGCAGCGACGTGCTAGGTTTCGTGCGCGTGTGTGTGGCTCCAGGGTGCCGAACAGGTGTGTGGTGCTGGTGTGTGTGTGTGCAGCGTGCGAGGGCGCAAGAGGCGCAAGGTGCAGGAGCCCGAGCTCGTGGTCTCCATGGCGTTGGCCTCGGTGGAGCCGCACGAAGGCGGGCAATCCAGAGCAAAGGGGGAAAGAGAAGCAGGCTTCCCCGAGGGCGGTGGCGCTCACCCTGGCACAGATCGGCGACGGGGAGAGATGGTTGATGACAAGGACGTAGCTGGTGATGGGGTAGACATCGGTGACCGGAGAGGAAGTAGAGGACGAAGGGGGAGCAGGCCCTGGTGTGGTCGTACTGCTTCCGCTCCACGCGTGTCGAGGACGTAGACGTGCTCCTCCTCCGCTGCTACCCGGGGGCTCCCTCCATGGCGTCGTGCTCCGGTGCTCCTCCAGCTTTTCCAGGTGGGGGCTCTCGGGTGGTAGAGATCGGGGAGGAAGAAGGAGAGGAGATGGTGGCGGCGATGGGGAAAGATGAGGGGTAGCAAGGGTTAGGGAGAAGGAGGCGCCCTGGTCGCTGCTTTTGTAGGAGGGGAGCGAGGCAGGTGGCACCGGTGGTGGCGAGTGGCGTCGGAAGAGGTCGATAGCGCTGGGCGACATACGCGTGCAGGGGTGCGGGAGAGGTAGATAAAGGGAAAAGGCCGGGGTATGGGCCGGCTAAGTGGGCTGGTGCGGGGGGCCAGGAAGGAGAGGGAAAGAGAGGAAGGAGAGAGGAAGGAGCTGGGCTCGGCCCAGCTCTGTTTTTTTTTTCCAGATTTTGCAAAAGAGAAGAGAAGAAAGAGATAAAAACCAAAGTAAATTTTTGGGTTTTGATTTTTCCCAAAATATTTTGTTAATTTGAAAATTCAAAATAACACTAAGGTTTGCTTTGTCCAAAATAATTTTGGTTTTTAAATATTTTGTTTTGCAATTTAGAATTTGGTATTGCATGTGATAATACATAAAAACACAAATTCTTTTTGTTTGTTTTTCTTTTATTTTGCAAAACCACAAATGCAACAACAAGGATGATGTCATGATGATGCAATAATTAAAACAAACATGGAAAGGATTTGAGGAATACTTTTGGGATGTTACAATAGCCAAGGCACTGACTAACCTCCTCAAGAAAAACAAACAATTCGTGTGGACCGACAAGGCTGAAGAGAGTTGAATCTGAGACAGAGAAGATGGTTGGAATTAATCAAAGACTATGATGTGACCCTCAACTATCAGCCCGACAAGGCCAATGTCGTGGCAGATGCTCTGAGCCGCAAGGCCTATTGCAACACCTTGATGGTTGAAAGGGCCCAACCTGCCCTCCATGAGGAGTTTGCCCGTTTGAATCTGGAAATTGTTCCTTCCGGTTCTCTGGCAAACTTAGAAATCAAATCCACTCTTGAGGATGAAATCAAGGCCGCCCAGCAACATGATGCTGGCATCCGCAAGATCAAAAAGAATATTGCAAGCGGGAAGGCCAAGTGTTTCTTCGTTGATGATTCCGGTGTTGTCTATTTTGGGGACCGTCTTGTATTGCCCAAAAGGGGAAATACCAAGGGGTTGATACTCCAAGAAGCACATGAATCTCCCATATCCATCCATTCTGGTAGCACCAAAATGTACCAAGACCCCCGCAGCAAATTCTGGTGGACTCGCATGAAGCGGGAAATTGCCAAGTATGTTGCTGAATGCGACGTCTGTCGCCGAGTGAAGGCTGAACATCAAAGGCCAGCTGGTACTCTCCGCCCCATAGCCATTCCCGAGTGGAAATGGGATGAAGTTGGTATGGATTTCATCAGCAGATTTCCAAGGTCATGAAAGGGTAATAATGCCATCTGGGTCGTCATCGACCGCCTATCCAAGGTAGCCCATTTCCTTCCGGTTCGCGAGGACATAAATGCAAAGCAATTGGCTGAGTTGTATGTTTCCCGCATTGTACCTCTCCATGGTGTTCCACTGAGGATCATCTCAGACCGTGGGAGTCTATTCGTATCCAGATTTTGGCAGATTTTCCAAAATGCTATGGGAACCAGCCTCAATTTCAGCACAGCCTATCATCCTCAAACTGACGGTCAAACTGAAAGGGTGAACCAAGTTCTTGAGGACATGCTTCGGGCATGTGTCATCTCCTTCGGTAAGGGTTGGGAAAAGTACCTCCCTCTCGCCGAGTTCTCCTACAACTACAGCTATCAGGCTAGTCAGCAAATGGCTCCCTTTGAGGTTCTCTATGGGAGAAAATGCCGAACCCCTCTGAATTGGTCTGAAACCGGAGAGAGGCCACTCTTCGGTCCTGATGTGATCAATGAGGCCGAGGAGAAAGTCCGTATCATTCGGGATAATCTCAAGGCTGCTCAATCCCGGCAGAAAAGCTACTATGACAAGCATCATCAAGAGGTTCACTACAAAATTGGTGATAAAGCCTTGTAACGCCCCGACCCCGGAATTATATAGAGAGGCTATGAATCCGACACAACCATCAATGTATAAGACAAAGATCGAGACTTGTGGAACAGAACTGGCACAAAGCATGACTCTACGACACAAAGTATAGCAACTCACATAACGAGAAGAACACAAATATTACACAGCAAAAGGATCACCGATCCAACAATTCATCAAGCGGAAGCGGGTAGTGTTGTCTAACAACAAGAAGCAAATATATGGCCTAAGAGGCCTACAATAAACATTTCCCAACCAGCTTGTTCCACGGTCCCAAGCTGCCACCTGGGAACCCCAGACTAGTAGTCGACGTCAACGAAGAACCCACCTAGTTGCTCGGTGTCGTCCTCCTCTGAAATACAAAATCATAGAGGCAGCAAAGAGAGACTGAGTACGACGTACTCGCAAGTTTAGTAGGGCGATATAGGCCCAATGACTGACGGAGGCTCTAAAGCTTTATATGTATTTCTTTTGCACAAAGCTAAGTTTCATAAACAGAAATATAATTGACACATGGCATTCGTCTACTCAGAATACTTTTCAAAAGGGGTAAGAGAGTAACATTTGTCATAATTGGTTCTCATCGAACCCTTTTGTAATCAACCACTCTCATCTCCCCCAAGGCACCCCCTCGACTCACCCTCGAGGAAGTGAACCTTTATCACACGTTGATTATGCAACCTTTAGCTGCCATATCAATTAGGTTAAAGTTATCTATGAGCTAATCCGCCTTTCCCAAGAGTTTGTCCATAACCGTGGACACGGCTTTTCGAAAAGATTATCCCTGCAGGGGTGTACTATTTTACCCATTGGTACCGTCCGGCTCACCTAGTTGGTCCTCTTCCGGGGAAGACCGGCGAGCGGGCGCGGTTAGACCTTTACAATGCACGAGGCTTACTCAAGGACCATCAGTGGCGGAAGGACAGGTTCAGCGCTCCCAGCGCCCTGCCCCACCGTCACGTCCTACACACCATCATCCTCGTTCCTTTTTCCACTCACACCACACACGCGCAAATGGAAATAGCAAACTAGAGGACCCTTGACAAGCCCCTCACAAATTATTCGGTCAGCGAGGCACCCATACACCCACCAACGGAAGCACGCTCGGTTCTTGGTTCTAGCTAAAAGCACTCTCAACCTAGGCGGCAAGAATGAGGCAAACCACCCTCCCCGAGGGCAACTCATCCAAGCCTTCTTAGCATTTTAATTAAGCACCCCACATATCCACCAAGTCCGCATCATTCCATCTTCAACAACAATTATGGAAATAAACAACGGACATAACTAAAATATTTAACTAAGCATGGCTAAGCATAGCTAAGCATATGAACACATTAATTCTATCTTTATCTCGGGCCAACACTTCAACCCTAGGGTTCATAGGTAGGGATACATGTGATTGGCTCGGGGAAGAACATGCATTCATAGGATATTCTAATATTTACCAAAGAGACATTTGAACCGCATGCAATATTATGGTGGATA
This sequence comes from Puccinellia tenuiflora, assembly GCA_012064385.1. NCBI lineage: Eukaryota > Viridiplantae > Streptophyta > Magnoliopsida > Poales > Poaceae > Puccinellia > Puccinellia tenuiflora. Next base: position 640,300 of record QRDG01000449.1, on the reverse strand, counting down.
AAATAATTTGATAAAAATCATAGGATGCTAAAATGCCAAGAAGGTTAGGTTATCTCTTGCCTTGCTGCCCGGGCGTGAAGTACTGATCGTCGGGGTAGGTAGAGAGACCCTCGACTCCGGAATCTATCGATACCCAAAGAAAAGCAAAGAACACATAAATCACACGAACACAAGATGCAATGCTCAATCACATGATGACATGTCAAGTTGATGCAAAGATTCCATTATATAAGTTAAAGGCACAATTAAAATGGGGAGCCAAATCATTGATGAAGTTATTTGGGATACAACCCCATATTTATCTTAGTGACCACTATTATTATAAATTATCAAAATATTAGAGAAGTGGCTCAAACATGCATGAAGATGACATGATTTGATAGAGTTCGTCATTCCGATCATTTTGGTACCTTATTCATTATTTTCGGAGCACCGATGATTAAATAGCGAATTAAATTAATTATTTGAATTTAAGCCCTTTTCTCAAATTATGAAGAACAACAATTATTTACTTGTGATCATGATGTTATATTGTCATGTTTGGACTGCATTGGTGAAGCTGCTCAAATAGATATAGCATTCATAGGATTTGATTTAACGGTTAACAAGTTATGATTTAAACAAACTTAACACAGTTTTCCGGAAGTTCCGGTAATTGGACCGGTAGTTCCGGTTTGCCGGTAAATAGAGAATTTCCGGTACTTCCGGTGAAATGGCCGGTAGTACCGGTTTACCGGTACTTCCGGTGTCACCTCCGGTTCTACTTCCGCTTAAGAACGCAACTATCCAGTACCGAAATCTGGGACTAGCGGAACTACCGCTGCTACTTCCGGGTTACCGGAACTACACTACTTCCGGTCGTGGAATTTGAGCTCGGCGACGGCGGGAACGCGCGCGGTGAGCACGCGCGCGTCGTGCACGCGCTCGGCGATAGGGTGACTCCTAGGACGCGCAAGTGGACGCACCAGACGCGCGGGGCGACGACGAACCAAAGGGTAGCGGCGCCGTCACCTATTGGTCGCCGGAGCTACGGTCATTACGGTGGCCGGCGGCGAGAGAGAGAAGAGCGGCGGCGACCCAGGGCTAGAGAGGGAGAGGGGAAGAACGACGGCGTCCAGGAGGAAGAGCAGCTCACCAGCAATGCGGCGAATTCGACGGCGAGACTAGGGGAGGACGAGGGCGGCGGCAATCGAGCTCGAACGGTGGCGGCCGGCGGCGGAGAGGAAACGAGCGGCGACGGCGTATTGGGGTGGCTCCGGACGATTCCTTCGGCGGGGAGGGAGAAAAGGATGAGGCGGAGCCGACGGTGGCCTTCAATCGCGCTGGGGCGGACGGGGTCGACGGCGGCGTGCACGGCGGCCACGGCGGCGACGGGGAGCAGCAGGGCACGATCTAGGGTTAGGGTTAGGGAGTGCTGCTCGTGGGGAACGGTGTGGGGAGCGAGAGGGGAGCAGGTGAGGGTCACGGGGTCACTTAACCCTAGGGGGGACACTGCTGTGCGAGGGAGCAGCTGAGGGCGGGCGGCCATGGTGACAGTGGCGCGCACTGTCGCCACAGAGGTGACGGGGCACCGGTACTTCCGGTCACCGGACCGGTAGTTCCGGTGAACCAGAACAAAACAGAAATGGCTTTTTCTGTTTGGAGTACAAAACAATTTCCAGAAAATATACCAAAATTCTGGGAACATCTCCAACAGATAAACTAGCTCAGCATACAATTACTTGAGCCTTTGAGCACCATGACAAGGCTTACTAATGACCAAGGCTATGAACCACATTTAGAGGCATAAATAGGTTGGAAACAAAATTGGAAACCATCCATTTGGTTCTTAGCACTTGAGGTGAACTTAGAGAACTTGGTGAACCATATGGTCACATGTCATGACATGGGTCACACCTTAGCTTACATTTCAAAGGTTATAGCTTGGGGAAGGTTGGGCTTCCCTTTTAACAATGTTTTCCAATTGAGGTTTGTTATCACAAGCAATTTAAAGGGTATGCCATGATACAAACAAGAAAGCAAAAGTGGAAAAATTCTTCGTATTTTTTTTTTCATTTCCAAGCTAGGGCTGTTACAAATCTACCCCCCTTACAGGAATCTCGTCCCGAGATTCTAGGCTTGAGTGAAGAAGGCGGGGTATTCCTGACGAAGACTAGCTTCTCGCTCCCATGTGGCTTCTTCCTCGGAATGGTTGGACCATTGGACTTTGAGAAACTTGATGGACTTGTTGCGGGTTTTCCTCTCCGCTTCATCCAAGATGCGGATAGGATGCTCGCGATAGGTCAAATCCTCCTGAAGGTCCAATGCCTCATGATCAACCCCACGGAGGGGATCCTTGAAGCACCGGCGGAGTTGGGAAACATGGAACACATCATGGACCTCCGGGAAGTTGGAGGGCAACTCAAGTTGATAGGAGAGATCTCCTCGCTTGGCTAGGATGGTGAAAGGGCCGACATAGCGAGGTGCCAATTTGCCCTTGATTCCGAAGCGACGAACACCTCGGAGAGGAGAGACTCGGAGATAGGCCTTGTCACCAATTTCATAGTGGACCTCTTGATGATGCTTGTCATAATAGCTCTTCTGACGGGATTGAGCGGCTTTGAGATTTTCCCGAATAACACGGACTTTCTCTTCTGCTTCATTTATCACATCAGGACCGAAGAGTGACCTCTCCCCGGTTTCAGACCAATTGAGAGGAGTCCGGCACTTTCTCCCATATAGGACCTCGAAGGGAGCCATTTGCAAGCTGGCTTGATAGCTATTGTTGTAGGAGAACTCGGCGAGAGGGAGGTATTTTTCCCAACTCTTGCCAAAAGAGATGACACAAGCCCGAAGCATGTCCTCAAGAACTTGATTTACTCTTTCAGTTTGACCATCGGTTTGAGGGTGGTAGGCGGTGCTGAAGTTGAGACGGGTTCCAAGAGCCTTTTGGAAACTCTGCCAAAACTTGGACGTGAATAAGCTTCCACGGTCGGAGATGATCCTCAAAGGAACCCCGTGCAAGGGAACAATCCGGGCCATATAGAGCTCGGCCAATTGAGCGGAGTTGATATCCTCTCGAACCGGGAGGAAATGGGCGACTTTGGATAGACGGTCAATGACGACCCAAATGGCATTGTTACCCTTTTGTGACCTCGGAAAGCCGGTGATGAAATCCATTCCAACTTCATCCCACTTCCACTCAGGAATAGCTATGGGGCGGAGGGTACCGGCTGGCCTTTGATGTTCAGCCTTCACTCGGCGACAGACGTCGCATTCAGCAACATACTCGGCGATCTCGCGTTTCATGCAAGACCACCAGAATTGAGGGCGAAGATCTTGGTACATTTTAGTGCTACCCGGGTGAATAGAGATGGGTGACTCATGAGCTTCAGAAAGGATCAACCCCCTCATATTTCCACTCTTGGGCACCACTAGGCGGTCACCAAAATAGACCACACCACTGTCATCAACTAAGAAACAATTGGCCTTTCCATTGGCGATCTTCTCTTTGATCTCAAGGATTTCAGGATCATTTTGTTGGGCGGCCTTGATATCATCCTCAAGAGTGGATTTGATCTCAAGGTTAGCTAGAAAACCCGAAGGAACAATTTCCAGATTCAATTTAGCAAATTCCTCGTGGAGAGCCGGTTGCGCCTTTTCAACCATCACGGTATTGCAATAGGCTTTGCGGCTCAGAGCATCCGCCACGACATTTGCCTTGCCGGGCTGATAATTGAGAGTCACATCATAGTCCTTTATCAATTCCAGCCATCTCCTCTGCCTCAAGTTCAGATCCGGCTGGGTGAATAGATATTTCAGACTTTGGTGGTCGGAGTAGATCTCGCAACGGTTGCCCAAGAGGTAGGGCCTCCATTGCTTCAGAGCATGTACCACGGCGGCAAGCTCCAAATCATGAGTGGGATAATTTTGCTCGTGTGGCTTGAGTTGACGGGAAGCATAAGCGACCACATGGCCCTCTTGCATCAAGACACATCCCAAACCTTGTAATGATGCATCGCAATAGACGACAAAGTCCTTGGCGGTATCGGGAAGGACAAGTACCGGAGTGGTGGTGAGCTTGACCTTGAGGGTTTGGAAACTCTCTTCAGCCTTGTCTGACCACACAAATGGTTTGCCTTTCTTGAGGAGTTCAGTCAGCGCCTTGGCTATCTTGGAGAAGCCCTCAATGAATCAACGGTAATAACCCGCCAATCCAAGGAAGCTTCGGATATCTTTGACGGATTTGGGAGTTGGCCAATCCAGGATTGCCTGAATCTTGTCGGGTATCACCGCTACTCCGGCAGCGGACACCACATGACCGAGAAAGATGAGCTCCTTCAGCCAAAACTCACATTTAGAGAACTTGGCATATAGACGGTGATCTCGAAGCTTGGTTAAAACAAGTCTGAGATGCTCAGCATGTTCGTCTTCGGTCTTGGAGTACACAAGGATGTCATCGATGTAAATGATGACGAACTTGTCGAGGTACTCGTGGAAGATGGAGTTCATTAGCCTCATGAATGTAGCCGGAGCATTTGTGAGGCCGAAAGACATGACGGTGTACTCATATAACCCATAGCGGGTAGTGAAGGCCGTCTTAGGAATATCCTCCTTCCGGATCTTTATCTGATGGTAACCTGACCTCAGATCCATCTTGGAGAACACAGTGGCTCCAGCTAATTGATCGAACAAGTTGGTTATTCGAGGAATTGGATACTTGTTCTTGATGGTCACCGCATTAAGAGGGCGGTAGTCAACGACCAGACGAGGAACATTTGTATCCCTCTTCTTGACAAAGATAACCGGGCAGCCCCAAGGCGAGCTACTCGGCCGGATGAATTCTTTTTCCAGCAGCTCATCAAGTTGCTTCTTCAATTCAGCTAGCTCTTCCGTTGGCATACGGTAGGGCGTCTTGGAAACTGGGGCGGTTCCCGGAACCAACTCAATCACAAACTCCACGCTGCGATCAGGTGGCATGCCAGGCAATTCCTCCGGAAAGACATCGGGGAAATCACACACCACAGCGACTTCAGACATATCAGGCGGGGTGATTCCTTCCAGGAAATAAAGACTGATCTCCGGTGAAAGAGGAGTGGCTGCGGAAGGAGTTGCAGAAGTTGGGGACCAATAACGCACTTCCCCATACCTTGGGTGGAACACTGTGACAGTCTTGGCAGCACAATCCAGGTTGGCCTGATATTTCACTAGCCAATCCATGCCCAGAATAACATCGATACCCTCTGACCTCAGGGCTATCAATGAGAACGGAAAAGGGACTGACCCTACGGCTATTTGAACATCGGGAGATATCCAATTGGTACGCCAACTAGAGCCGGGTGTCTTGACCACTAACGGGGGATCCATCATCACAAACGGTATTTGATGGTTGTGTGCATATGATATGGATATGAACGAATGCGAAGCTCCAGAATCAAATAATACTGAAGCTGGATATGTATTGATTTGAAGCGTACCCATGAGAACTCCGGGGTCCTCCTCAACGCCTTCAGCCGAGACGTGGTTCAGGCGGCCACGGCTGACGGTGGTAGCCTTGGCGGCTGGGGTAGAGGGTGCTGGTGCAGGTGCTGAGGGAGCCGGTGCCTTCTGGGGACACTCCCTGGAGTAGTGCCCCGGCTGGCCACAAGCGAAGCAAGTGAGCCCCGGTGGTGCAGGTAGTCGAGGTCGAAAACCGCCTCCAGCCGCACCCAAGGTCGAAGTAGCTGGGCGAGGCGGAGGTGGCAGGTACCCGGTGGGCTTCGGCGCGAAGGGCGCCTTTGGCACGGCGCTGAAGGCACGAAGACCTTGCGCTTCTTGCCCTCAGATGAGGAGGAGCTCTGGTGGTCGGTGGAAACTGGCCTCTTAGAAGCCTCTAGCTCCTTCCTACCTTGCTCCATGGTGAGAGCCTGGTTGTAGAGCTCTTGGTAGGAGGTGAACTTGAAGGGTAGGAGCTCGTATCGGAGACGAGGTGCGAGCCCCTTGCGGAAGAGGTATTGCTTGTCCTCATCATTCGTCACGTCCCGAGGGGCGTAACGGGAGAGGTGGTTGAACTCCCGTCCATAGGACTGGACGTCCATGCGTCCCTGGGTTAGGTCCAGGAACTCCCGCCTCTTGAGCTCGAGGATGGGCTTGGGGATGTACGCCGCACGGAAGGCGGTGCGGAACTCCTCCCAAGTGACAACATGGCCGGCGGCAACCATGGCCACGTGGCTCTCCCACCAGGAGCCGGCGGCTCCTTCCAGAAGGTAGGTGGCGAAGTTGACATGCTCCGCCGCCGGAACGTGAAGAGCGGCAAACTTGCGCTCGATAGCCCGAAGCCAATCATCCGCATCAAGCGGCTCCTTAGCTTCAGAGAAGGTAGGAGGTTGGGACCGCAAGAATTGGTTGAGGGTAGTGCAGTCCGTGTTCCTCCTGGCCCCTTGCTGGACCAGCTGCTCGAGCAACCGCTCATTGCGTAGACGGTTTTGCTCGATAGCCATCATCACCTCCGCCATTGAGGGTGGCGGTGGTGGATCAGGGTTGCTATGTTCCCCACGACGGGTAGGAGCCATTCTGAAGAATTGGAACAATGACAAGTTAGTAACCAATTCTGACAGATAGGATAGATCAATGGTTGCTCCTAGCTATAGATATTTAAGAAGCAATAAACACCAAAGACATATTTCGGCAACCACGGTGACATCACGTCCTTGTGGCGATATCAAACGGATATAACGGACTCGAGGCATAACTGGACGGTAAGAACCCAAACCCCGAGAACCTAAACATCGACACCAAGCACAAAACAAATAGAGGTAAGAATCAGAGTAGAGCGAGTTGGATGAGAAGCAAAAAGAATCCTAAGAAGGTTTTCACAACTCATTTTTTAGGTTAAAATAATTTTCACTAGACTCGACATCGACCAATAGAACGGGTTTCCTACAGGCAGTCCTGCTCTGATACCAACTTGTAACGCCCCGACCCCGGAATTATACAGAGAGGCTATGAATCCGACACAACCATCAATGTATAAGACAAAGATCGAGACTTGTGGAACAGAACTGGCACAAAGCATGACTCTACGACACAAACAGTATAGCAACTCATATAACGAGAAGAATACAAGTATTACAAGCAAAAGGATCACAGATCCAACAATTCAACAAGCGGAAGCGGGTAGTGTTGTCTAACAACAAGAAGCAAATATATGGCCTAAGAGGCCTACAATAAACATTTCCCAGCCAGCTTGTTCCACGGTCCCAAGCTGCCACCTGGGAACCCCAGACTAGTAGTCGACGTCAACGAAGAACCCACCTAGTTGCTCGGTGTCGTCCTCCTCTGAAATACAAAATCATAGAGGCAGCAAAGAGAGACTGAGTACGACGTACTCGCAAGTTTAGTAGGGCGATATAGGCCCAATGACTGACGGAGGCTCTAAAGCTTTATATGTATTTCTTTTGCATAAAGCTAAGTTTCATAAACAGAAATATAATTGACACATGGCATTCGTCTACTCAGAATACTTTTCAAAAGGGGTAAGAGAGTAACATTTGTCATCATTGGTTCTCATCGAACCCTTTTGTAATCAACCACTCTCATCTCCACCAAGGCACCCCCTCGACTCACCCTCGAGGAAGTGAACCTTTATCACACGTTGATTATGCAACCTTTAGCTGCCATATCAATTAGGTTAAAGTTATCTATGAGCTAATCCGCCTTTCCCAAGAGTTTGTCCATAACCGTGGACACGGCTTTTCGAAAAGATTATCCCTGCAGGGGTGTACTATTTTACCCATTGGTACCGTCCGGCTCACCTAGTTGGTCCTCTTCCGGGGAAGACCGGCGAGCGGGCGCGGTTAGACCTTTACAATGCACGAGGCTTACTCAAGGACCATCAGTGGCGGAAGGACAGGTTCAGCGCTCCTAGCGCCCTGCCCCACCGTCACGTCCTACACACCATCATCCTCGTTCCTTTTTCCACTCACACCACACACGCGCAAATGGAAATAGCAAACTAGAGGACCCTTGACAAGCCCCTCACAAATTATTCGGTCAGCGAGGCGCCCATACACCCACCAACGGAAGCACGCTCGGTTCTTGGTTCTAGCTAAAAGCACTCTCAACCTAGGCGGCAAGAATGAGGCAAACCACCCTCCCCGAGGGCAACTCATCCAAGCCTTCTTAGCATTTTAATTAAGCACCCCACATATCCACCAAGTCCGCATCATTCCATCTTCAACAAAAATTATGGAAATAAACAACGGACATAACTAAAATATTTAACTAAGCATGGCTAAGCATAGCTAAGCATATGAACACATTAATTCTATCTTTATCTCGGGCCAACACTTCAACCCTAGGGTTCATAGGTAGGGATACATGTGATTGGCTCGGGGAAGAACATGCATTCATAGGATATTCTAATACTTACCAAAGAGACATTTGAACCGCATGCAATATTATGGTGGATAAAATAATTTGATAAAAATCATAGGATGCTAAAATGCCAAGAAGGTTAGGTTATCTCTTGCCTTGCTGCCCGGGCGTGAAGTACTGATCGTCGGGGTAGGTAGAGAGACCCTCGACTCCGGAATCTATCGATACCCAAAGAAAAGCAAAGAACACATAAATCACACGAACACAAGATGCAATGCTCAATCACATGATGACATGTCAAGTTGATGCAAAGATTCCATTATATAAATTAAAGGCACAATTAAATGGGGAGCCAAATAATTGATGAAATTATTTGGGATACAACCCCATATTTATCTTAGTGACCACTATTATTATAAATTATCAAAATATTAGAGAAGTGGCTCAAACATGCATGAAGATGACATGATTTGATAGAGTTCGTCATTCCGATCATTTTGGTACCTTATTCATTATTTTCGGAGCACCGATGATTAAATAGCGAATTAAATTAATTATTTGAATTTAAGCGCTTTTCTCAAATTATGAAGAACAACAAATATTTACTTGTGATCATGATGTTATATTGTCATTGTTTGGACTGCATTGGTGAAGCTGCTCAAATAGATATAGCATTCATAGGATTTGGTTTAACGGTTATCAAGTTATGATTTAAACAAAATTAACACAGTTTTCCGGAAGTTCCGGTAATTGGACCGGTAGTTCCGGTTTGCCGGTACTTCCGGTTCTAGTTCCGGGCGTGGTTCGACACATCCAGTACCGAAAATAGAGAATTTCCGGTACTTCCGGTGAAGTGGCCGGTAGTACCGGTTTACCGGTACTTCCGGTGTCACCTCCGGTTCTACTTCCGCTTAAGAACGCAACTATCCAGTACCGAAATCTGGGACTAGCGGAACTACCGCTGCTACTTCCGGTTTACCGGAACTACACTACTTCCGGTCGTGGAATTTGAGCTCGGCGACGGCGGGAACGCGCGCGGTGAGCACGCGCGCATCGTGCACGCACGCGGCCACGGGGTGGCTCCTAGGGTGCGCAACAGGGCGCATTGGACGCGCGGGGCGACGACGAACCAAAGGGTAGCGGCGCCGCCCAAAACAGGTCGCCGGAGCGACGGCATTTCGACGGCCGGCGGCGAGTGCGGCACGCACTACGGCGAATCGGCGCTAGGGAGGGGAAGGAGGCGAGCCAGGAGGCCCAAGGGGACGGGGAGCTCACCCTGGTCGCTTGAGGGTGCTCGGCGAGGTCGGAGAAGGACGAGGGCGGCCGCAATCGAGCTCGGAGTGCGGCGGCCGGAGGCGGAGGAGAACGAGCGGCGACGGCGATTTGGGGCGGCTCCGGCCGATTCCTCCGGCGGAGAGGGAGAGTGCGTCGAGGCGGAGCTAACGGTGGCCTTCACTCGTGCTGGGGTGGCCGGAGTCGACGGCGGGGTGCTCGGTTCTAGCGGCGGCGGCGGCGACGAGCGGAGGCTCGATCTAGGGTTAGGGATTGGACTCGCGCGTGGGGGAAACGGTGTGGGGCGCGAGAGGGGAGCAGGTGAGGGCGTGCGGGGTCACTTAACCCTAGGGGGGGCACTGCTGCGTGAGGGAGCAGGTGTGGCGTGCGTCCATGGCGACAGTGGCGCGCACTGTCGCCACAGAGGTGACGGTGCGCCGGTACTTCCGGCCGGATGACCGGTAGTTCCGGTGGACCTAGTAAAAACAGAAATGCCCTTTCTATTTGGACCTCAAAACGATTCCAGAAAAATATACAAAAATTCTGGGAACAACTTCACAAGATAAACTAGCTCAGCATACTATTACTTGAGCCTTTGAGCACCATGACAAGGCTTACCAATGACCAAGGCTATGAACCACATTTAGAGGCATAAATAGGTTGTAAACAAAATTGGAAACCATCCATTTGGTTCTTAACACTTGAGGTGAACTTAGGGAACTTGGTGAACCATATGGTCACATGTCATGACATGGGTCACACCTTAGCTTACATTTCAAAGGTTATAGCTTGGGGAACGTTGGGCTTCCCTTTTAACAATGTTTTCCAATTGAGGTTTGTTATCACAAGCAATTTAAAGGGTATGCCATGATGCAAACAAGAAAGCAAAAGTGGAAAAATTCTTCGTATTTTTTTTTTCATTTCCAAGCTAGGGCTGTTACAAGCCTACCTTCGAGTCTCTCCCCTCCGAGGCGTTCGTCGCTTCGGGATCAAGGGCAAATTGGCACCTCGCTATGTTGGTCCTTTCACCGTCCTAGCCAAGCGAGGAGATCTCTCCTATCAACTCGAGCTACCCTCAAACTTCCCGGATGTGCACGATGTGTTCCATGTGTCCCAACTCCGGCGTTGCTTCAAAGATCCAATCCGTGGGGTTGATCATTAGGTGTTGGATATCCAAGAGGACTTAACGTATCGCGAGCATCCTATCCGCATCTTGGATGAAGCGGAAAAGAAAACCCACAACAAGACCATCAAGTTCCTAAAAAATCAATGGTCTAACCATTCCGAAGAAGAAGCCACTTGGGAGCGAGAAACTAGTCTTCGACAGGAATATCCCACCTTCTTCACTCAAGCCTAGAATCTCAGGACGAGATTCCTGTAAGGGGGGTAGAATTGTAACAGCCCCAGCTTTGTACTGAAAAATACGAAGAATTTTTCCACGTTTTGCATTCTTGTTTGCATCATGGCATCCATATGAAATTGCTACTTCTAATAATTCACTTTGAAACCAATTAAAATGGGGAAGCAAACTCCCCAAACATCCCAACCAATGCAATTTCTTAACTTGGCAAACAATCATTCTTGGACTTCCAAATTGTTTATGAAGTTCCAAGATTACATTTTATAACCCATTTCTCAAAATCTAAATCTTGCCAAATAAGAAATGAAATTGAGAATCCAAAATTGGTTCAATTCAAATCCTATTTTTGAAACCAAGCTAAACCGTTAAAAAAAATTCAAACTAAAATTATGGGGAACTTCATTTTCATACTAGGAGCCTCCATGATTAATTTCATTATTTTTGGAAATACTTAAGTGCTTCAAATAAATGCCTTTTGCAATTTATCCAAAATGATCATATTAGAACAATATGAATAAATTTGAATCTAAACATTTTATTTTGGGACTACAATTTTTGTGGAGCTTCCTCATGACATGGGAAGCCCATATGAACTTTTGCAGAATATTTAAAATTGTTTAAGTGCCCTATTTAAATCCCTAACAGTACTTCTGGATTTTAATGGAAAAAGAAAAGGCCAAATGTTCAAAAATCTGACAGGGGGCCCCCCTATCATCCCCTCCTCTCTCCTCCTTCCTCACTGTGCCGCAATGGCACTGGCGCCATGCCGCGCTGCCGGCCGCTGTGCCACCTGCTCCCCTGGAGGTCAAGTGGCCTCCCGACACCACCTTCTCCGCACGCCTCCCCTCTCCTCCCCGTTCTCTTCCTCGCGCAAAACCCTAACCCTAGCTCTACGTCCGTCGTTGCCCGCTGCCGGCCACCGATCCCCGCCGTCGACCACCACTTCTTTGAGCGAATCGAAGCGGGGGACAAGGACTGCTGCGTCGCCCTCTAGCTTCTCCGCCGTCGCCCGCTTGCTGGGAGGACCGGACGTGAGCTAATCGCGCTTTTCCTTCCGAAGCCGTCCGCCGCTCGCCGTCGTCGTCTTCGCCAAATCCCGGCCGCCACCGACCTCCTCCGACCACGCCGAGCATCCTCAACCGCTCAGGGTGAGCACGCCGTCCTCCGGGACAACCTCTTCTCCTTCCTCCCCCTCTGTATCCTCGTCTCCGTGCGAGCGGCCGCCGTCCGTCCGCCTGGCCGTGCGCTGTCGAGCACACACGCGTCGTCGTGTGTCCTTCCTACCGCCTCCGAGCACACGCACAGCCATGGCGCGCACACCGCGCTCGTTTTCACCCACGCTTGCCACGGAGCGCTGCCCCAAAGTGGTCGTCGCCGGCCGTAGCTCCGTCGGTGCCGTCGCTCACCACCGTGTGCCCGGCCTAGGCACCATCCGGGCTGGCCAAAGGCCGGATGCCTCGGGCGGGTGCCCGGCCTGGACACCCGGCCTGGGCCGGCACGAGGCCGGCATCCTCGGCCACCCTCCCGGCCTGCACGCCCAGCCTGGGCCGGCCAAAGGCCGGAGGCTTCGGGCCTCTGCCCGGCCTGTGGCCCGGCCTGGCCGGCACAAGGCTGGCATGTCTGGCTGTAGTTTTTCCTTTTTGGTTTTATAACCAATTTGAATAATTAATAACTATTTGCATAATGCTCCAAAATTTGTAAATTAAATATCAAATTGTTCAGAAAAACAAAACCTATCTGTTGGTAACATTGTCATGATCTCTTGAATAAAATAATTTCCCTTTAATTAGGAAACCCTAAAATGGCATAATTATTACCTAATTCAGAAAAATTCTTAACTTATGAAATAATTACCCAAAATTGGTGATTAAGATATCAAAGTGATTAGCACGACAAATGCTAGCAAATCATGCTAATATCACTTCATGATCACAAATTTCATTTGATGCTATTCTTAATCTGATTAAAAGAATTAAATTCAAATGATTACTTATTTCACTATTTAATCATCGATAATTGGAAATCCACAAATGAGGTACCAAAATGATCGGAAGAACAACATCTACTTAATTATGTCATGTTCATGCATATTTAAGCCACATCTTTTGTAATGTAATAGTTTATAAATAATGTGGTCACTAAGATAAATATGGAGTTGTGTTCAAATAATTTCACTAATTATTTGGAACTCTATTTAATTTGTTAGATAAATTAAATAATGATATCTTTGCATAAACTTGGCATGTCATCATGTGACTGTGCATTGCACCTTGTCTTCGTGTTATTTATTGTTCTTTTGTATTATTTTTGGGTATCGATAGATTCCGGAGTGGAGGTTAACCCTACCTACCCCGACGAGCAGTACTACACACCCCGGCAGCAAGGCAAGATAACCTAACCTTCTTGGCATCTAGCATCCTACCGTTTTATAAATTTATTTTATCCACCATAATATTGCATTCGATTCCAATGTCACTGTTGATCAAGTACTAGAGTATCCTATGAATGCATGTTTTTCCCGAACCATCACATGTTTCCCCTCCTATGAACCCTAGGTTTGATGTGTTGGCCGGAGACAAAGATATAATTGTTGTATATATAGATGCTTAGTGATGCTTAGCCATGCTTAGTTAAATGTTACATTGTCCGTTGATTACTTCCATGATATTGATGTTGATGGAATGTTCGGACATGGAGGTTACGGTTGGTACTTAATTAATTTTGCTTAAAAGGCTTGGATGAGTTGCCATCGGGGATGGTGTTTTGCCTCATTCTTGCCCCTAAGTGCGAGTTCCTGTCTTCGGAACCAAGGTCTGAATGTGCTGCCATTGGTGGGGACATATGGAATCCCCTTTAACTGAATAACTTGTGCGGGCGTATCCAAGGGTCCTCTAGTTTGTTATTTCCATTTGCGTGTGTGTGAGTGAGTGGAAAAGAAAATGATGAGGATGATGGTGTTTAGGACGTGGTGATGGAGGCAGGGGCTAAAATAGGCTGGGTAAACTTGCCCTGTCGCCACAGATGACTCTTGGATAGTCTCACGCGACGTAAAGGTTTAACCGCGCCCACTCATCGGCCTTCCCCGGAAGAGGGCCAATCAGGTGAGCCGGACGGTACCGGTGGGTAAATTAGTACACCCCTGCAGGGTAAATTTTTTCGAAAAGCCGTGTCCGCGGTTATGGACGCCTTGGGAATGGATTTACGGGATCATAGAAAACTTTAACCTTAATTAAAAGTTGGCAGCTAAAGGTTGCAATTCAACAAGTGTTAAAAGGTTCATTTCCTCGAGGGTGATTCGAGGGAGTGCCTTGGTGGTGATGAGATGTTTCTGGTTACTAATGGTTCGCTGAGAACCGAAGATGAAAAGTTTACTCTCTTATCCCCTTTCGAAAAACATTCTGAGTAGACGATGCCATTTGAGTCACTTATACTTTTATAAATGAAAACTAGCTTTATGCAAAGTAGCTGTTAAACAGCCTTAGAGCCTCCGTCAGCATTGGGCCTATACCGCCCTACTAAACTTGCGAGTACGTTGTATTCAGTCTCTCTTTGCTGCTTTTACAATTTGTTTCAGAGGAGGACGACACTGAGTAGCCAGGTGGTTTCTTCCTGGACATCGATAAGTAGTTCGGGGTTCCCAGGTGGCAGCTTGGGACATCGGAACAAGCTGGCAGGGTTATGTTTATTTGTAGGCCTCTTAGGGCCATATGTTGGATCTTGTTGTTAGACAATGCTACTTCGCTTCTGCTTGATGTACTGTTGGGTCTGTGACCCCTTTTGTGTGTAATTTGTATCTTTCTCATATATGAGTTGCTTTATGATTTTGTGTCGTAGAGTCTGTGATGTGCCAGTTGTTCCACAAGTCTTGATCTCTGTTTTATACATTGATAGCTATGCCAGTGTTTATGGCACGATCGATGTGTTGTGTGGGAGCGGTAATTCCATGCCTTTCGATTGTGTAGCATAGCCTATGGGTTACATAGCCTCTTTGTATAATTCCGGGGTCGGGGCGCTACAGGAACTTGATGGTCTTGTTGCGGGTTTTCCTTTCCGCTTCATCCAAGATGCGGACAGGATGCTCACGGTAAGTCAAATCCTCCTGGATGTCCAACACTTCATGATCCACCCCACGAATAGGATCTTTGAAGCAACGACGGAGTTGGGAGACATGGAACACATCATGTACATTCGGAAAGTTTGAGGGTAGCTCGAGTTGGTAGGAGAGATCTCCTTGCTTGGCTAGGACGGTGAAAGGACCAACATAGCGAGGTGCCAATTTTCCCTTGATCCCGAAACGACGAATGCCTCGGAGGGGAGAGACTCGAAGATAGGCTTTATCACCAATTTCATAGTGAACCTCCTGATGATGCTTATCATAATAGCTCTTCTGCCTGGACTAAGCAATCTTGAAATTTTGCCGAATGATACGGACTTTCTCCTCAGCCTCATTGATCACATCATGACCGAAGAGTGGCCTCTCTCCGGTTTCAGACCAATTCTGAGGGGTCCGACATTTTCTCCCATAGAGAACCTCAAATGGAGCCATTTGGAGGCTAGCTTG
The DNA here is from genome assembly GCA_012064385.1 of Puccinellia tenuiflora. Taxonomy (NCBI): domain Eukaryota; kingdom Viridiplantae; phylum Streptophyta; class Magnoliopsida; order Poales; family Poaceae; genus Puccinellia; species Puccinellia tenuiflora. Next base: position 624,773 of record QRDG01000449.1, on the reverse strand, counting down.
GTAACTGTTGTTGTAGGAGAACTCGGCGAGGGGGAGATACTTTTCCCAAACCTTACCGAAGGAGATAACACATGCCCAAAGCATGTCCTCAAGAACTTGGTTCACTCTTTCAGTCTGTCCATCAGCTTGGGGGTGATAGGCTGTGCTGAAATTGAGACGGGTTCCCATAGCATTTTGGAAACTCTGCCAGAATCTGGATACGAATAGGCTCCCACGATCTGAGATGATCCTCAGCGGAACACCGTGGAGAGGAACAATTCAGGCAACATACAACTCAGCTAGTTGCTTTTCATTTATGTCCTCGCGAACGGGAAGGAAATGGGTGACCTTGGATAGACGGTCAATGACGACCCAGATGGCATTATTGCCCTTTTGTGACCTCGGGAAGCCGGTGATGAAATCCATACCAATTTCATCCCATTTCCACTCGGGAATGGCTATGGGGCGAAGGGTGCCCGCTGGCCTTTGATGTTCCGCCTTCACACGGCGGCAGACGTCACATTCAGCAACAAACTCAGCGATCTCGCGCTTCATGCAAGACCACCAGAATTGACGGCGAAGGTCTTGGTACATTTTGGTACTACCTGGGTGAATAGAGATGGGTGACTCATGAGCTTCTGAGAGGATGAACTCTTTTGTGTTCCCACTCTTGGGCACCACTAGACGGTCACAGAAGTAGACAACACCATGGTCATCAACAGAAAAATAGTTGGCCTTCCCATTAGCTATTTTCTCTTTGATCTCGAGGATTTCAGCATCAGTTTGCTGGTCGGCTTTGATTTCATCCTCAAGAGTGGATTTGATTTCTAAGTTTGCCAGAAAACCGGAAGGAACAATTTCTAGGTTCAAACGGGCAAACTCCTCATGGAGGGCAGGTTGGGCCTTATCAACCAACAAGGTGTTGCAATAGGCCTTGCGGCTCAGAGCATCGGCCATGACATTGGCCTTGCCGGGCTGGTAGTTGAGAGTCACATCATAGTCTTTGATTAATTCCAACCATCTTCTCTGCCTCAGATTCAGATCTGGCTGGGTGAAGAGATATTGCAGACTTTGGTGGTCGAAGTAGATCTCGCAGCGGTTGCCCCACAGGTAGGGCCTCCATTGCTTCAGAGCATGAACCACGGCGGCAGGCTCTAAATCATGAGTTGGATAGTTTTTCTCATGCGGCTTGAGTTGTCGAGAAGCATAGGCTACCACATGGCCTTCTTGCATCAAAACACAGCACAAACCTTGCAACGAGGCGTCACAATAGACAACAAAGTCCTTGTCTGTGTCAGGCAGGACAAGCACCGGAGTGGTAGTGAGTTTGACTTTGAGAGTTTGGAAACTTTCTTCAGACTTGTCTGACCACACAAATTGTTTATTCTTCTTGAGGAGGTCAGTCAGTGCCTTGGCTATCTTGGAAAAGCCCTCGATGAATCGGCGGTAATAACCCGCCAACCCAAGAAAGCTACGGATATCTTTGACAGACTTGGGGGTAGGCCAATCCAGGATTGCCTGAATCTTGTCAGGTATCACCGCTACTCCAGCAGCTGACACCACATGACCGAGAAAAATGAGCTCCTTTAGCCAAAACTCACACTTGGAGAACTTGGCATAGAGGCTGGTTGTTCTTCTGCGAACCGCGACTCCGGGGATTATCGGCTCATGATGCTCCGGGATCGCTGCGCTAGGCTTGAGCAAGATCTGCGGGTGGCGCAGGGTGCCTTGGCCGTACTGAAGTCGAAGCAGCCTCGCCCCGCTGAACTGGAAGCTTTCCTTCTTGAGGAGTTGGAAAAGGCCAACAACGACTTACTGTGTAAGTGGCTGCGAGCCCCTGAGTCTTTTGGCATCGCTTGTTTCCTTAGTTGCTTCATTTTTCCTTTGTGTGTAGATGTACAACAAGACCCTCAAGCTGAGGCCGGTCGGGTGGATAATCGGCTTCGCCGTATTGTCGAGGTTGTCGGGCGCGACACCACCTCGTTCTGGTCAGACCCCTCACGAGGTCGGGTACTGGCTATTCTTGAGGATCGCATAAGCCAGGTGACGTCCTTCGTCGGGGCGTGCCGCTCTGCACTGGCGCTTGTGTATAAGGCACTGTTCCCTCTAGATCCGCAGCCGCAGGGTCTTGGGGCTCTCATGGCGCGATTCCGCAATGGCAGGGCTGCACAGAGTTTTATCCGGACGCAGCTTATTAGCAGTGCGACGTACGCCTTGGCTTTTGTTCACCGGCGGCACCCGTATCTCATCCTGAGGGGGATAGAAGAAATCCCCGACAGGGAAGACGGAGAGCCGACGCCGATGGAAACTCACTATTACGCCATAGCGGATGTAGCCGTCAAGTTAATTAAGAAACTCGAGCGCGATACCGAGGTTTACTCGGACTATGTGGCGCCACGGGTTCCAAAGGACGAGCCTGTAGATTGATTTCACATTTGTGCAAGCACCTTGTATACTTGCAGAAAGCTTCTATGTTTGCTCTGTAGAGCTTAGAGTTGCTCTGTATATAGAGTTTGTTTTGTTTTGGCCTAAGCAATGCAGCCCCCGAGTATCGGGTGCCACGGAGGCGATCTTCCTTGTTTTTTTTAGCTCAACAGCGCAGCCCCCGGGCGTCGGGTGCTGCTCCGAAGTTTGTTAGTGGTTGGCCGTACGACGCAGCCCCCGAGTATCAAGTGCTGCGGAGGCGGTTCTCTTTATTTTTGTTTATCTCAACAGCGCAGCCCCCGGGCGTCGGGTGCTGCTCTGGAGTTTTGTTTTTAGATGGCCGTACGACGCAGCCCCCGAGTATCAGGTGCTGCGGAGGCGATTTTCTTCGGCGTGCCGTATGTCGACTCCGAAGATAGAGGAACATTGCACTTTTATTATGGGAGACAAGTCTCAAAGATTACATCAGTAGCTGAATAGCCCTGTCATCAGTTGTGCTACGCATAAAAGCGTCATAGTTGCGCCGCGTTCCAGGTGTTGCGGATGAGTTCACCTGTCTTTGGGTCCTTCAAGCGGTACGCGCCTCCGCCAATGACCTCGGCGATGATAAAGGGTCCCTCCCATGGTGAGGCGAGCTTGTGCACTTTTTTCTGCTTGAGCCTGAGTACCAGGTCTCCATCGACAAAGGCTCTTGTGCGCAGCCGCTTGCTGTGATAGTTGCGGAGGTTCTGCTGGTAGATAGCCGTTCGGGAGAGTGCGATGTCCCGGGCCTCATCCAGCAAGTCGACGTCATCTTCGAGTGCGGCTTCAGCGTCATCTTCATCGTACGCGACGATGCGAGGTGCATCGAAGCGTATGTCATGTGGCAAGACTGCTTCTGCTCCGTACACCATGAAGAATGGGGTGTACTGGGTTGATCTATTTGGCGTGGTGCGCAGGCTCCAGAGCACGGAGGGTAGCTCCTCCACCCAAGCACCCACCACGCGCTTGAGCGGCACGAAGGGGCGTTTCTTGACTTCGCTGTAGATGAGGCCGTTCGCTTTTTCCACTTGTCCATTGGACTGCGGATGAGTGACCGAGGCGTAGTTGAGCTTAATCCCTTGTTCCTTGCAGAAATCTTAGAACTCTTCGGCGGTGAAGTTTGTTCCATTGTCGGTGATGATGCTGTGAGGCACCCCAAAGCGGAACATGATGGACTTGATGAAGTTGACAGCTGAGGTAGCTGCGTAGTTGGTAACTGGCACGGCCTCTATCCACTTGGTGAATTTATCGACAGCCACCAGTAGATGTGTGTGTCCCCCTCGAGAAGACTTGCGCAGTGGCCCGACCATATCGAGTCCCCACTGGGCGAAAGGCCACGCCAAAGGTATTGTCTTCAGTTCTGACGCCGGTGCATGAGGTCGTGTTGCGAATTTCTGGCAACCGATACACCTCTTGACGATGTCTTCGGCGTCCTGTAACGTCGTGGGCCAGTAAAACCCAGCTCGTAGGGCCTTGGCGACTAAGGCTCTGCTGCTGGCATGATGTCCACACGTGCCAGCGTGGATCTCGAGGAGCAAGGCCTTGCCGTCCTCTGATGCGATGCACCTCTGGAGGATGCCTGATATGCTGTGCTTGTATAGCTCTCCGCCGATTATTGTGAATGCTTTAGCATGGCGGGTAATACGCCGTGCTTCGACTGTGTCCTCTGGAAGCTCCTGCGGATCATATATGCCAGGAATAGCTTTGTCCAGATAGGCTCAACGAGGAATACTTCGACTGAATGTTCTGCTGCTGCAGGTGCGTCTTCGCTTGCAGCTTCGGTCCCGGTTGCTGGTGTAGATGGAGCCGCAGGCTGCTTGACCTTGATGGATCTTTTGTTTATCTTTTCCAGGAAGACTCCGGGGGCCAACTTGAGTTTCAAGGACCTGATGTTTGCAAGGGTGTCGGCCTCCTTACTGCTTGCTCGCCCGACATGGCGAAGCTCGCAGCCATCAAAGTTCCCCTCCATGATGTTATACAGATTCATGTATGCTATCATGTTCTCTGTTGTTGCGTCGCACTCCTTCATGGTCTATTGCACGACCAGGTTTGAGTCTCCGTATATCATCAGGCGATCAGCGTCGTACTCCTTAGCCATCGTCATCCCATGGATCAGGGCTTCATATTCTGCTTCGTTGTTAGATGGCTTCTCAAAGTCCATCTGCAGCACATAACGAAGATTGTCGCCTTTGGGTGATATAAGGATAACACCTGCTCCTGTGCCTTCGTTCCTCTTATACCCATCGAAGTACATGGTCCATGAGTTGGACGTATCGGGTACCGACGGCAACTGCATCTCCATCCACTCCGTAGTGAAATCGGGGAGGACTCGTGCCTTGATTGCTATCGGGTGTTTGTATCTTAGGTCTAGAGGACCTAATTCGATGCTCCATTTGGCGACTCTGCCTGTCGCTTTGGAGTTGTTGAGTATGTCACTTAGTGGAGCCGCGCTCACTATCTTGATGGGGTGCTGTTGGAAGTAGTGTGCCACCTTGCGCGAGGTCATGAATACCCCATACGCAGCTTCTGGTAGTGCGGGTATCTCTACTTTGACTGAGACAACACCTCGCTGAGGTAGTATATTGGTCTCTGCACGCCATGAGCTTTTCCTTCTTCAGCCCGCTCGACTACCAGCACCGTACTGACTACCCTGTTTGTGGCCGCTATATAGAGATACAGCGGCTCCTTTTCATGTGGTGCCACCAGGACTGGTGGCGTTGACAGGGTGCGCTTGAGGTCGACGAAGGCGGCTTGGTCTTCCTCGGTCCACTCGAAGCGGTCCGTCTTCTTCATCAGTTGGTAGAACGGGAGCGCCTTCTCCCCAAGCCTGCTGATGAATCGGCTGAGTGCCGCTATCCATCCAGAGAGCTGCTGCACATCCCTGAGCTTCGACGGTGCCGGCATCTTCAGGAGCGCCTGTATTTTCTCCGGGTTTGCTTCAATGCCTCGCGCGGATACGAGGTAGCCTAGTAGTTGCCCGGCTGGCACACCGAACACGCACTTAGTAGGGTTCAGCTTGATGGTGTATTTCTTCAGTGCAGTGAATGTTTCGCGGAGGTCATCAAGGAGCGTGTCTTCCTTCTTGGTCTTGATGACGATGTCGTCAATGTAGACCTGGACATTGTGTCCGATCTGCTCCTTCAGGCAGTTTTGCATCATACGCTGGTACGTGGCACCCGCGTTCTTCAGCCCGAAGGGCATCGTTGTGTAGCAATAAACACCAATGGGTGTGATGAATGCTGTTTCTTTTTGTCTTCTTTCTTCATCCTGATCTGATTATAGCCTGAATAGGCATCCAAGAAGCAGAGGAGTGCGCAGCCTGTAGCCGAGTCGACAATCTGGTCGATTCGAGGCAGTGGAAAATGATCTTTTGGACAACACTTGTTTAATGAAGTGAAGTCGACACACATGCGTAGTATGTCTGTGTTCTTCTTTGGTACCAGGACTGGGTTTGCGACCCAGTCAGACTTCTTGATCTCCCGGATGAAGTTGGCTGCCAGGAGCCTATCGATTTCTTGCCCGATGGCGAGGCGCTTCAGCTCTGCAAAGCGGCGCATCGTTTGCTTGACGGGCCTAGAGGGCGTGCTCGGCGAATTCCCTGGGTATGCCTGGCATGTCGGCTAGACACCAGGCAAAAATCTCCATGTTCTCACATAGGAACTCGACAAGCGCGCCTTGCTATGCGGAAGGCAAGCTCGTCGATACGAGGACCGTCTTCTATGGTCCGTCGGGTGCACCTGATGCTCCCTTGTGTCGTTTGTCGCGTTGAAGGCAGAGCCTGACGCTGATTGTTTGCCCTCGTGTCGGAACAGTGGAACATGGGGTTCCCCTGATGCGGTCAAAGTGGGTCCATCGCACATGGGCCCACCAAGGAGACACTCAAGGCCAAGGCTCAAGACTGGCAGGTGCCCCCCCCCACCTGCCCCGCGGCGTCCCGACGCGCGCTACATCGACAACTAAGGCAAAGGACTCGGGGACCCTCCGGGGCCCCCTCGACCCGGAAGCAGGCACAGAGGTCCCGGGACCCCGACGCCCGGCAGGAGGCCGGGCTCACCCCCCGGGAACCAACCTCCACCACGCCAAGAGGATAAGCTTGCCAGCTCCCGCTGGAGGCTCCCAGAAGACTTGGGCGCCAAGAAGATGGAGGCGCCAAAGGGGGACAGAGGCGGAAAAGCTGTCAGCCTCTGTCCGCCCTCTCTAGAAAAGGTGGGCGATCCCACCTACCTCCTCTAAGAAGAATACTTGGACGAGAGGAGGCCACGTCGCCTCCTAAAGAGAACCCGGAGGGTTTTTCCTGCCAAAACCCCTCTGGCCCCAAGGGTGCACCTGTGGTATCCCCTTAGCCTATAAAAGGTGGATCGAGGCACCCAAGGGAAAGGGGGAAATAATCAGCGAGTTGGAGGCTAGGCTAGGTAGAGCAGAAGTCCGAGATTAGCATAGGCGAGAGGTGATCTCCTCCGGGTCAGGATCTGCTCGTCTTCAACCTCTAGCCAACACCTCCCGGGTTCCCACCCGCGATCACCATTGTAAAGCTACACCATGGTACACCACTCAATCCAGACATGCAGGAGTAGGGTTGTTAGCCTCCGGGCGGCCCGAACCTGGGTAAACTCCTTGTGTCTCTGTGATGCTTGCTAGTACGTAGATCTCGAGCGTAGACGAAGCCCCCGGGCGAAAGACGATCTTTGGCCTCCTCTGCGCCCCATACCGAACCTAAAAAGGGGGTATCCTTTACTCCCGGTGTCCGTGATCCAAGACACAACATCTGGCGCGCCAGGAAGGGGGCGCAAGTGCTGGTTTCTTCTTCATCGGCTTCGCGTTCTTCGTCGAGATTTTCCTCAAGTTCATCATCGGCTTCATGTTCTTCGTCGAGATCTTCCTCGAGCTCTTCACCGACTTTGAGATCTTCAAGGAGATCTGCGTCAAGTTCTTCGTCAACCATGGCGCCAAAGAAGAGGCACGACGCGCAGACGTCCAAGGCGGCCTCCCCTGCGCGCTCTCAGGCTACCGGCGAGTGTCGCGCTGCTGCGGCAAACCAAGCTTCTCCTCCTCCACCTCCGGAGAAGGACGCTCTGGGCGGGGCAGGCGGCCCAACCCAAGGTGGCGAAGATGGTGGCGTGGAGAAGAGCATGGGCGGCAACACCGGCAAGAACCCCTTTGTCGGTGACAAGAGCGAGGGCGCCCGCACTGGCAAGGGTCAGCAGGGCACCAAGAGCAAGTCCTGCACTCTCCTCTCAGATGACGCGCAGGCCCACCACGATGCCCTCATCACTGCCAAGGCTCTGATCCAGTTTCCACCCAGCACCGACAACCCCAAGGTCTACCAGGAGTGGCGGACCCGTGTGGAGGAACTCCTCCATTTCGCCGACGGCAGTCCCAGGTGTGAGCCCGTTCACGCCCCCACCGTCGAAAGCCCCGGAGCCAAGGGAGCAGAGGCGCGAGAACCCCGGGACCCTCCCCGGGGAGATCGCCCAGGTGAAGCCGTGCCTCCTCAAGCAAACCCTCCCACGGCGGGTCGGGTGAACCGCAACGGCAGCCTGGCCATCTCCGTTGGATCATCCTCCACGCGCAACCTGGATCTGCGCAACGACCTCAACAACTGTCTCCACGAGGATGCATGCACCCGCATCGAACGTCGTCGAGAGCGCTATCGACGGGAAGAGGGACGACGACATCGCCGAGGGCTGCCTCGCCCTCTCCCCTGAGTTTCGCCAGGCCAACTGGCCCAAGAAGTTCAAGATCGACGTCCTCCGCTACGATGGCACCACCAACCCTTGGGACTTCCTGCAGCTGTACTCGCTGGCTGCGGTGGTCGCCGGGGCCGACGAGGTCATGATGGCCAACTGGTTCCCATTGGCCCTGAATGGAGACGCTCAGTCATGGCTCCTCAACCTCCCCAACTGCTCCATCTAATCCTGGAGGGCACTGAAGGAGGCGTTCCTGGGGGCTTTCCAGGGCGGCTACCAGCGACAGGGAGTTCCCAGCGACCTGCATGACTTCAAGCAGCTTCCGGGTGAAACTCTCCGCAACTTCATCCAGCGCTTCACCTAGAAGATGAACACCATCCCCAGCATCAAGCAGGAGCTGGTGATTCAGTCCTTCCACGCCAACGTTCGACATACCCGGATGCGCGAGAAGTTGAGCACTCATCGCATCGAGACTACCCGCGAGCTATGGGAGCTCGCGGACCGCTGCGCCCGCGCAGAAGAGGGGGTCAGAGTTCCCGAGGAGGAGGAACCCAAGGACAAGGCCACCCCGCCAAGAGCAAGAAGCGGGACTCCGGTCCCGACAAGCGCATCTTCGTCACCGAGCCTCTTCCCAAGAAGGTCAAGCCGGCCTCAACTTCTGAGGGCGATGAAGATCCATGGTGCCACATCCACCCCGACGGCAACCACCCGCTCAAGGACTGCCGCCAAGTGAATGGCCTCGCTGCTCGTGCGCAACGTCAAGGAGGCGGGACCAGTCCAGGTGCCTGCTTCAACTGCGGACTTCATGGGCACTACTCCCGGAACTGTCCCACCGGTCGCCAAGGCGGTGGCGGCCGGGGTTGGGGACGTGGTGGAGGACGTGGAGGAGGGCGCGGTGGCCAAGGCGGACGTGGGCCAAACAACGCGGAGTTCGCCGACAACGGGGACGCTCCGGCTCCTCAGGGCGGCAACAACGGACAATTCCAAGAAGTCAATGGCGTCGTCGTGTGCATTCGCGGGGGAGCTTCCCTGCCTCCGTCCAATAGCGCCGGCAAGAGACTCGTCCGGGAGCTGAACGCGGTCGCCCCGGCACCGTTAAAGCCCCTCGAGTGGTCTAACTAGGTCATCTCCTTCGACCCTGAAGATCACCCTGACAGCACCGTCGGGGTTGGGACACTGCCCCTAGTCGTGTCGCCCATCATCCACAACTTCAAGGTCACCAAGATGCTGGTCGACAGAGGCTCCAGCCTCAACCTGCTGATGGCAAACGTCCTGGCCATTTTGCAAATCCCTTTCTCCCACCTGCAAGACACCGGCGTGTTCCAAGGCATGAACGGGGATATCACACAGCCTCTAGGGAAGATCTCTCTTCCGGTCACATTTGGTGGCCCCAAGAACTTCCGCACCGAGGAGATCGTCTTCGACATTGCCGACACGCCGCTCCCCTACAACGGCATACTTGGCCGCCCCGCGCTGGCCAAGTTCATGGCCGTCTCCCACTTCGCCTACAACATGATGAAAATCCCGGCGGCCTGGGGCATGATCAGGATCAAGGCTAACATCAATGACGCCATCTACTACGTTCAGAAGCTGAACCAGATGGTGGCCGCAATGGCGGACACCCGACAAGACGTGCAAGATGCTGGTGCTGATGCTGCTCTCGGGGCGCAGGGAACCCCGAAAGCTCGGCACCCACAGCCTCCAAGAGGGCGCCATTCCGCGGCGACCCGCAGATGACCAAGAAGGTGGCACTCACAAGTGACGGCTCTCGCACCATCACCATCGGTGCCCACCTCGCCGACAAATAGGAAAGCGCGCTCGTCGCCTTCCTTCAGGAAAATTCTGACGTCTTCGCATGGGAAGCGTCAGGTTTTCATCTGGTGCTGACGTCCGGTGTACCAAGGGAGGTGATCAAGCACAAGCTGGCGGTGAACACGGACGCCCGCCCCGTGAAGCAAGTTCTGCGTAAGCAGAGCAAGGAAAAGTTGGAGTTCATCGTCTCCGAGACCGACAAGCTTCTGGAAGCCGGCATCATCAAGGTGGTGCCTCATCCCACCTAGGTGGCCAACCCAGTGGTGGTGCCAAAGCCGAATTCCTCCAAGCTGCGACTCTGCATCGACTTCACAGACCTGAACAAGGCCAACCCCAAGGACCCATTCCCTCTACCGCGCATCGATCAGATCGTGGACTCCACAGCCAGTTGCGAGTCACTGTGTTTCCTGGATGCCTTCTCCGGGTACCACCAGATCCTGGTGGCGGTCGAGGACCAGGAGAAGACGGCCTTCATCACCCCCAAGGGCTGCTACTGCTACACCCGGATGCCTTTCGGCCTCCGGAACGCTGGCGCTACCTTCTAGCGCGCGATGCAAGCGTGCCTTGGGACTCAGCTGGGCCGCAATGTTGAAGCCTACATCGACGACATCATGGTCAAGACAAGGTTCCAGGACTCCCTCGTCCAGGACCTTCACGAGACTTTCGACAACCTCCGCCGGGTCAATTTGAAGCTCAACCCCGACTAGTGCGTGTTCGGGGTCCCGTCTGGCAAGCTGTTGGGTTTCCTGATCTCCAACCGGGGGATTGAGGCGAACCCCGACAAAATCAAGGCCATCAAACGAATGGAAGCGCCCCGGCGAGTCAAGGATGTGCAGCGCCTCAACGGGTGCATCACTGCACTCGGGCGCTTCATCTCATGGCTTGGAGAGCGAGCTTTGCCGTTCTTCAAGTTGCTCAAGAAATCGGGCCCCGTGGAGTGGAACCCCAAGGCTGAGGAAGCTCTCCAATCACTCAAGAGCTACCTCGCTTCGCCACCCGTCCTCGTGGCCCCAAAGGAGAAGGAGCCCCTGCTGCTGTACATCGCGGCCACTAACCAAGTGATCAGCGTCGTGCTAGTGGCCGAGCACGACTCATCTCCTAAGAAGCCAGGTAAGGGCAAGCGTCCCTGGGACCCGTCCCCGGGGCAACCGAGCAAGAAGGGGCGGCCAGGGGTTCGAAGATCCTAGCACCCCGCCCCCTCCCATCATCATCGAACCACGCGTTGAGGACGAAGGAGCACACTCCAAGGCGACGCAGCCGAGGGTTACTTCGACAACACCTCGGAGCGCCGAGGACATGGAAGACACCGAACCCGTCAAGGGGCCGGCGACCCGTAAGGTGCAGCACCTGGTCTACTTCGTCAGCTCAGTGCTGCATGACGCCCGGGAGCGGTACCCCATGATGCAGAAGCTGCTGCTGGCGATCCTCATCGCCTCCCACAAGATGAGGCCATACTTCGAGGGGCACCCAATCACGGTGGTGTCCAAGTACAACCTAAGGAGTCCTCTGGAGAACCCCCTGGCCACCGGACGCATCTTGGCGTGGGCCATGGAACTCCAGGGCTTCGGGCTCAAGTTCGAGCACACGGACAACATCAAGAGCCAAGCACCGGCTGACTTCACAGCCGAGTGGACCGAGACGGCGATCGACAACCCGGAGGAGGAGACGAGCCTTCCCGGGAAGGAGGATCCCGACACCTGGACCATGCACTTCGATGGCTCCTACACCAAGGGGTAAGGAGGCGTCGGGGTCGTCCTCACCTCACCAACCGGTGAACGCTCGAAGTACGTCGTCCAAATGCACTATCAAGGAAACATCTCCAACAACACGACGGAGTATGAAGGTCTGCTCGCGGGACTTCGTGCTACCATCGGCCTCGGCATCGGCAAGATCATCTTCAAGGGTGACTCTCAGCTAGTCGTCAAGCAAGTCAACAAGGAGTA
>QRDG01000449.1:459934-612445 GCA_012064385.1 Puccinellia tenuiflora | reverse complement strand
CCAAGGGTTCTACCGACAAGTTCACAAAGTGGGTGGAAGCAATGCCAGTTCCACGTCAGATGGCTCAGGCCGCCATCAAGTTCATCGAAGGAATCATCTACCGATTCAGAGTAACAATCAGAATCATCACCGACAATGGCACTCAGTTCACAAGTAAAGCCTTCCTCAACTTCTGCGAAGAAATGGGCATCAAGGTGTGTTTTGCCTCGGTGTCCTACCCAAGATGCAATGGTCAAGTAGAGCGAGCAAATGCAGAAGTTCTCAAGGGATTGAAGACCAAAGCCTTTTACAAGCTAGAGAACAAGGGAAAAAACTGGATTAATCACCTGCCAAGCGTACTGTGGTCACTCAAAACAACACCAAGCAGAGCCACTGGAGAGACACCCTTCTTCCTTGTCTAAGGAGCAGAAGCTGTCCTGCCATCAGAACTCAAGAACGGATCACCCCGGGTGCTCACATATGATGAAAACACGCAAGAAGAGCGAAGGATCGATGACATAAACCTGCTGGAAGAGAGTAGGTGCCGGGCCTCCTTACGGTCAGCACGGTACCAGCAAGGACTCCGCCGATAACACAGTCGTCATGTTCGCTCGCGGGAGCTACAACCCGGAGACATGGTACTCCACAAGAGGCAAAGCATGCAAGGCCTGAACAAAATGTCATCAAAGTGGGAAGGACCCTTCCGGGTGACACATACCCTGAAACCCGGAACGGTGTACCTTGAGGACGAGCAAGGCCGGACGGAAGGCAACACCTGGAACATCGAGAATCTTCGAAAATTCTACCCCTGATTACGAACATGAATCGCAAACGTCGGATCCGTTAAAGCACGCCCAGGGGGCTAGTGTTCTGTAATAGGGTGTCAGAATCGTCGCCAGAAGAATAAAAGATAAGTTATTTGAATTTCCGTGAGCCTCAATCCTTCCATGAAAACGTGTTATCCTTAGCAACCCGTAAGCAGGGGGCTGGTATGTGCCGGTGGCAGACGGGTAGAAGCGCCGCGAGTGGCCTCGGTGGGCTAGGCACCGCCGCCCGATCATGTCGTGCTGCCGCCGAGAGGGGAATCGGGCAGTGCTCTGGTGAAACACACCTCACCACAGAAATGTACTACCAACTATGCTTACGGCTTGCTTCGGATAACACGCTAGCATGATAGGAAAGAGGGTCCATTCTTTTCCTACTGAAAGTTTGCTGTGTGTAGCTCCTTCCCGGGGCAGGATTGGGCGGCGGGACATCAAAGGAATTCGACACCCGGGAAGGACTGGATGGGATGGAGGCGCGACAACAAAACAGCTATGTTTTTGCATTAGCATCCTGCATTTAGGCATGACATCTCGCTCGGAGTCAATATACCATCGACCTGCGCATGCTTGACGGTTGATGAGAGCCTTTGCGGGGGTATGCGACCACCCCGGTGAACGGTCCGTTTCCCTCTGGCCTAGTACCCGTGGACAGTGGCGAAGGACTCCCGGAAGGTATAGTCCGACTTAAGGGGTACATCTATCGTGCGGAGGTAGGGTGCCTTGGCACCTAAGCGGCCTCCTCATAAAACCAGACAGCGCGTGAGTGCAAAGGAAGATTTGGGAAATGACCCCGGGAGTTGAGGCTACGGTTGCATACATCCGAATTTACATTCTGAATTACATTCTTGAATTACATTCGGTTGTGCAACTACTAGACCCTGTGCTACTAAGGGCCAGCTCGGAGTTAGCGCTCCTTGCTGCGCACCTTGCCTTGTTCGCGCCCGACGGGGGACCTCTCAATTCCCGGGGACACCTGGGATGAGAGGGAGAACCCGGAAGGATTTTTTCAAGCGTCTCCTGGCTGTCTGGTACGTCCGGTCGCCAGACAGTGGAGCAGGGAGACCACCTCGGCTGCCACCTCGCTCATGGCGTTGTCGTCCGCCTGCGACAGGGGACAAGTTCGGTCAGGATCCAGACCAGGCAAAGAGGAGCGAGGGGCCGAGAGAAGCACAACACTTACCTGTTCGATGGCATCGAACTCCTCCCAGAGCTGGGATACCTCCGGGATCCCCGCGGTCCTCTCCTTCAAGGCCGCCAGAAGCTGAGCTCTGCGGAGCGCCCGCACCCGAGCCTCCTCCTGGGCTGCGGGACCAGAGATCATCGCCAAGCGAGAAACGCCCCTGGCGAGGGCCAGACGCGACATCACCTCATCCTCTTTTCCAGCGGCACGGGCCCCAGCTTTCCTGGGAGACTCCGCCGCGCCCCGGTGCACGGACGCCGCCGTCGACGTCCCTGAGAAGGACATCCCTACCTCCCCCGACATGGCCCTGTGGTTTGTGAAGGGGCAGGAAGGGCAAGAAGCAAGAGACGACAAGACTAAGGGTGGCCATGGAACTGGGGGCTAGAGAGCCTTTTGTAGGCCCTCTGTTCCCCACTGGCCCCCCTGGTGGTTCAGCTGGTGCCGCATTCAAGATCAAGTTTTACTTACCGATTGCATCTATTCAGCTCAAAGGCCAAGCGACAACAAGAGTACAAGCTTTTCGTCATCCAAAGGTCTACAATGGGGCCTACTTTTTACAAAGAAAGGTTGGCTCCTATGCAAGCAAGGAGCATCCCCGCACCACGGAAGGCGCTACTTCCAGAAGTACAAAGACGAGGCCTCCAAGAAGGAGGTCAAGGACATCTTCGGGGGGTGCTGCCGTGGTGCCGCCCCCGCACCTTCAGGGAAGCGGGCTCCTCTCAGCCTTGATGCTGAGGGAGTCCTCTTCATCTTCGTCATTGTCCTCCTCGTCGTAGCTGCTGCTGCGACTGCTGCTGTCGCTCTCCGCACAGCAATCCTCGCGTCCTCCGTCGCCACGGAAGATCTTCAAGGAGAGCGTCTCATCCCCGTCGTACTCGAACGACAGGTACTGCCCCCAGGTAAGGCGACGGGAGCGCGCGAACGCTTTCCATCCCTTCCCCAGGAGCATGGAGCCAGCGGCGGTGTTCTCCACTTCGACCCAGGAGGGGCCGTTGGGACAACCCTCGACCTGCAACCAGAAGCCGGTGGGCTGGCCGTTGTCCGTGTCCACCGCCGTGACAAAGGAGTCCGGCAGATGAAGCCGACCGCACAGACTTCTCTCCAGATCCACGACGAACTCGAACGGAGGGAAGCCGGTGTGAGTCGTCCTCCTCTACGACCTCGGCTTCCACAACCACGGCCGCGACCGCGCCTCGCTCGGCCTCGGGGAGCAACTCTTCCGCGACTACCGGACGCCCCCTCTGCTCCTGCCGAGGACGAGCGCAAGGGATCAGCTCCTCTCTTTGCCCCCGCCATTGACACGCTCACCTCTGAGGGAAGGTGGGGTTGAAGAAGGAATCTTATATTTACTAATTGGAGGCACCGTAGGAGGCACCACGTTAACTCTAGCAAAGGAAAACTATTTATCCATCCGATCTTCTGTTATTTTTTGCAGCCATTGGATGAAATCTTCACGGAGTCCTTCCCAGATGTCCCACGCGTGAGCCTTAAACAAGAAAATAACGATTCGGCATACCAAATAAACATCTCCCACACACCGTTATAATTTTGTAGGCCGAGCGAGCCCTAGCGCCGCTCTTCATCTTCTTTGCCTCCATATGTGCAGGATTGATAGATTAATGGATTAGAATAGCTAGCAGATTCTTCAGACGGAAATCCCGATGCTTTTCATCGTGATGTCTGCTACAAGCTAGCATGCAACTGCCTCCTGTCTCCAATTGATCCCCCGGTGGAAGCTAGGGCAGTTGGGATCGACCTCGGTGCAAGGAAAGGAAGGGCAGGAATCTACGTCTTCCAATCATGTGCTCGATCTTGCGTCGTCGGGCGGCTGTAGACACAGCGACAACTTCGACATCTCCAATAGGTACACGGCATGGCAGAAGTGGTCGTCTTCCTGTTCTCATGTTCCGCTGAACTCGGCGACATCCTCGACATCCGCCAGTGTTGGATCGCAGGCTTTTACTCGGATCTGATTATAATCTTGCTGAACTCTCTACCGTTATGTGTTGAGCCAGCTGCCTCCGCCCGTTTGTGGTACATGCCCATGCATGGTAGGAGAGAGATTGATCATTCAGATTTGCGTACCACTGCGTGGATTCAGTCTTGGTTTATCCATATAATTGGTGGGCTCTATGATTTAAGGTATGTGATTTATGTGGAAAAGATATATAGAGCTTTTCATATTAACTTCACAGTTCAGACTAAAACTGTATGCTGTTCATTCATATCAAAATAAGTTATTCAATAATAAAATTTTATGTATCTCAAATAAACTTATTTGCACAACACGCCACTATGTGCTGTGATCCATTGTATTTGGAGTTTCATAGAAAATGTAACGTGGGCTAATTAGCAGCGTGCCACTGTAGGTATATATGGGTTATGCAAGCAACTAGAGAAGAGGGGAACTCAACAATACAAATTCAACCCCACATTTGATGGGGCAAGTTAAGTTATTTCATATTTCTTTGTCGAACTTAAAAATACAATATATGAGCATTAAATATGGGAACGTAGTGTTTTCTTGAACCTGTTGATTTTCAAATCTTATACCAATTTGATGACCACATCCCCATAATGTCACCAAACCTTTTTACATGTGCTTTTGAAAGTCTGTCTTTTGCTTTACCATAATTGACTTCCTATATTTTTTTTGCACCGATTAGGAAAATCTAAGAACTATCGGTCAGACCGACCTATTCCCGTTGTACTGAAAAATCTTGGCAGATCACCATATTTTAACTGTTGCAGAGCAATATGATACACGTGTATATGAAGGAAAATCAAGTTAGTAATTCAGGTTCTTTGTGCAAGAAGGATTAGTTAATAGAATCGGAAATTTCAAGGTCACCGGAATGAGATGTCTATTTCTTTCAATTGTACTTTTCGTTAGATAAACCAATAGAACATACATATTTTTATTGATTAAATTTTTAGAATTATTATTTCTGAGCGGCAGTATAAGCATGCCAATGCTCATATTTAAGTTTTAGTTAGATATGCACGCTTCAAAAGCTATAATTATATTTATTTGTTCTCATAGTGCAAACTGTAAGTTAAATAACTTTACTGAGTGACTATTTCCTGCACGCTTAAGGAGATTTCTTTTGGTAGAATTGCATGGAAAAATTTATGTATGCCATGGCCTATTGTTACATGGTGATTGTGCTTATTTCAAGAGTTATGTATAATTTAACACACAACTAGCATTTCTATATCCGTGTCACAAAAACTCAATTACCTTTTAGTTAAAAATCTGAAATACTAGATGTATTTGCATAATCGTATTTTTCTCATTTATAAACAAATTCCTGTCATATAGGAAGAACACATTTAAAGACATGCTATAACAGTATAACTGGGAATATTCTGTTGCTTTCAAAAGGAGAAATGTTCTCTTATTTTTAGAACAATTTTTTATATAGATGGTACCGGTATTACTTCTCGGAGTTGATCATTTCATTAGTTTATCCATCCTACAGATTATGTCCTTCATTTTCGACAAAAAATGTATTCTCTTGCCTATTGGATAAAGTTTCGCAACGTTTGATACAAATATATTTACCCATTTGAACTTTGGGAAGATGATCAACTTAATGTTATTTGAAAGGACGATCTTCTTATCCTATTTTCAGCTAGGATCAATATAAGTAGGCCAAACGAATTTTAGTTAATTAATACAAATGAAGACATAAATAGCAAATATTCTGGAGTTGTTCAGTTTACATATTTTTTTATAATACATTACATAGAAACTAAATCATTATGCATCAATTTCGGTAATTTATAACATTTTTTATGTTACATAGGTTACTTTATTTCTACTGAATCAGTTTATATTTGATTTCTATATTTGCACAAAACCTGAGTCCTTAGTGTTGCTTAATTCAATTTCTTATTGATATAGACATTCAATGTATTGATAGCCCGTGCGGATGCACGGGTTGACGACTAGTGAAGATGAATGAGGATCCTGAGGGGTATCCCTGCCTTTAAGAAGGCTCGGGTGCGCCCTCAGTGGCCGTCTCCTCGCTTTCTCCATTACCGAGAATCGAGGAGGCTGGCGCAATTACTCCATCGGGTGGATAACTTTGAGACCCGTGGGGTACGCACCTTCGTGGTGCGTGGCTTAGGTGGATGTGACAAGACGATCAAGACCTGATGCTGGGGACCCACTTTGACTCTTTTTGGTCATAGCCTCGATGGCAGAAGGGCGTGGCCGCCGGGACTATGCCCGGGGGCTACTGTCGCAACAGTGGAACATGGGGTTCCCCTGATGCGATCAAAGTGGGTCCATCGCACATGGGCCCACCAAGGAGACACTCAAGGCCATGACTCAAGACTGACAGGTGGCCCCCCCCCCACCTGCCCTGCGGCGTCCCGGCGCGCGCTGCATCGACAACCAAGGCCAAGGACTCGGGGACCCTCCGGGGCCCCCTCGACCCGGAAGCAGGCACGGAGGTCCCGGGGACCCCGACGCCCGGCAGGAGGCCAGGTTCGCCCCCGGGAACCAACCTCCACCGCGCCAAGAAGATAAGCTTGCCAGCCCTGGCTGGAAGCTCCTAGAAGACTTGGGCGCCAAGAAGATGGAGGCGCCAAAGGGGGGCAGAGGCGGAAAAGCTGTCAGCCTTTGTCCGCCCTCTCTGGAAAAGGTGGGCGATCCCACCTACCCCCTCTGAAAGGAATACTTGGACGAGAGGAGGCCACGTCGCCTCCTAAAGAGAACCCGGAGGGGTTTTCCCGCCAAAACCCCTCCGGCCCCAAGGGTGCACCTGTGGTATCCCCTTAGCCTATAAAAGGAGGACCGAGGCACCCAAGGAGGGAGGGAGAAATGATCGTTGAGAAGGAGGCTAGGCTAGGTAGCGCACAAGTCCCCGTTTAGCTAAGGCGAGAGGTGATCTCCTCAGGGTCAGGATCTGCTCGTCTTCAATCTCTAGCCGACACCTCCCGGGTTCTCACCCGCGACCACCCTTGTAAAGCTACACCATGATACACCTCTCAATCCAGACATGCAGGAGTAGGGTTGTTATCCTCCGGGCGGCCCGCACCTGGGTAAACTCCTTGCGTCCCTGTGATGCTTGCTAGTACGTAGATCTCGAGCGTTGAGCAAAGCCCCCGGGCAGAAGACGATCTTCGGCCTCCTCTGCGCCCCCACCAAACCTAAAAAGGGGGTATCCTTTACTCCCGGTGTCCGTGATCCAAGACACGACACAAGTAGAGCGAGCAAATGCAGAAGTTCTCAAGGGATTGAAGACCAAAGCCTTTGACAAGCTGGAGAACAAGGGAAAAACTGGATTAATCACCTGCCAAGCGTACTGTGGTCACTCAGAACAACACCAAGCAGAGCCACTGGAGAGACACCCTTCTTCCTCGTCTACGGAGCAGAAGCTGTCCTGCCATCAGAACTCAAGTACGGATCACCCCGGGTGCTCGCATATGATGAAAACACGCAAGAAGAGCGAAGGATCGATGACATAAACTTGCTGGAAGAGAGTAGGTGCTGGGCCTCCTTACGGTCAGCTCGGTACCAGCAAGGACTCCGCCGATACCACAGTCGTCATGTTCGCTCACGGGAGCTGCAACCCGGAGACATGGTACTCCGCAAGAGGCAAAGCATGCAAGGCCTGAACAAAATGTCATCAAAGTGGGAAGGACCCTTCCGGGTGACACATACCCTGAAACCCGGAACGGTGTACCTTGAGGACGAGCAAGGCCGGCCGGAAGGCAACGCCTGGAACATCGAGAATCTTTGGAAATTCTACCCCTGATTACGAACATGAATCGCAAACGTCGGATCCGTTAAAGCACGCCCAGGGGGCTAGTGTTCTGTAATAGGGCGTAAGAATTGGCGCCAGGAGAATAAAAGATAAGTTATTTCAATTCCCGTGAGCCTCAATCCTTCCATGGAAGCGTGTTATCCTTAGCAACCCGTAAGCAGGGGGCTGGTATGTGCCGGTGGCAGACGGGTAGAAGCGCCGCGAGTGGCCTCTCAGGCAAAGGCACCGCCGCCCGATCATGCCGTACTGCCACGAAAAGGGGAATCGGGCAGTGTGTCGGGGGGCAGCCCCCGAGTAGGGTCAGTATGGTGAAAATAAGTGTGGACTCGACTCAAGAGTTGACCGAGGCAATGATGAACCGACATATCACACCGGCTTATCCGGAGTCAACCGGGTCAGGGCTAACCGACATAGACCTATGTCGGTTCATGCATATTATATGTCGGAATCCTCTTTGTTGTTCTTATATGCAGGAAAGGGTAAACCGAGTCAGAGCATAGGACATGCCTATGCCGGGTGAAAGTCATCCGGATGGTGGACCAAGCTCCTTGAGACACGGAGCGAGACAAGGGCGGCAATGTGCTGCAAGTGGACGGTGTGCCAAGCCTCGGCCATGCCTCTGACGCGGGCGGCGCGGTACAGTGGCGCTAGGCCTAGGCATTGACGTGCTGTCTACCGCAGAGGGGACCGTGGCGACCAGCGCTGCCACGGTCTGGACATGGTGCAGCGGCGCCCGTGTCGGGCGGCAACCAAGGGGTATGGCGACAGTATCAATGTTTTACACTGTAACCCTGGGTTTCCCTATATAAGGGGTACCAGGGGCTCCTCTTCCAGGGAGAGAAGACAATTCATTTGAGCGTAGACGCTGGGCAATTTCTTAGTCTGTCTTTGAGAGCTAGAGGAGAGCCAGAGAGCCCTTCTGAGACTCGGTAGAAGCTTGGAGTGGGTAGTTCTTTCCATACAGCTCAAGGAGCCAGCTTGTAATCAGTTGTAATCCACATATATCAATCAGACAGGCAGGAGTAGGGGTGTTATCTCCTCACGAGAGCCCCGAACCTAGGTAAAATCGTGTGCGTGTGTGTGTGTTTCTCTGTGCGTCTTCACGTACAAGCCCTCCCCGGTTACCTCCAGCGTCCAATCGGCCCCACCTTAAGCCTATATGGCATCTGTCCGTGCCCCACCACGACAGTTGGCGCCCACCGTGGAGCCAGCAGCGGCGTTGGCTGGTGTGTTCATCCGGACGGGTTCCTTCATCGCGTCGGGTGAGCGCGTTCTCTGTGTCCTTGTCCACAGGTTCGGCTCGCTCAACGTCGTCAGCGACAATGACGGTTGTTTCGGCAGCAGGCCGCTACCCCGGAACGGGTGCCTCATCGAGTTCGGCTCCCTCACCGTCTACATCGCCACCGAGGTCCCATGCCGATTTCCCGAAAGGGTGCAGGTCGCAGCTGATCCCCCCACTGTCTGCGCAGCTCACGGCCGACGTATCGCTCGTCCCCCCGCTAGCTGTGCAGAGGTCATGATGACCGCCCCGGTTGCTGATGCCGAGGTCAGCACCAGGACTACCAAGACGGCGCGCCCGCCGCTGGAGAGGCCGGAGAATCGTCCGGAGCAGGCCGGTACATCTGCTGTGCCGGTGACGCCGAGTCCTCTTCAGGACGCAATCGAGAAGCTGGCAACGCCAGTGGCTCCGAGCGCAGATGTTGCTCTGACTCAGGCGGAGTTGGAGCAGCAGCGCCAGGAGATACTCCGAGAGGCCCAGGAGGTGGCCCGAGTCAAGCAGGATTTCGACATCTCCCTCCGTGAGTACAACATCGCTCATGGTTTTACGCCGGTAGCCAACCCGGTTAGTCGCATACATGAGGTACGTGCTAGAGGTAGAGACCTCAATGCAGAGATAGCTAGAGATGGTAGAGCCAGATCCGGTAGAACTGCTAGTTATGTGTCGGCAGGCCGGCCAAAATACAGTACCCCGGGCAAGAACCTTAGAGCTGCTGAGGCTGCTATAGCAGAGTTACCTAATTTATCCGGTGAAGCTCGTAGTAGGCAACAAGACCGAGTTAATGAGTTGGTAGCTGTAGCCAACCGTCAGAATGAGCCATTCCGGAATGCAAACCCGGGTGCAGGAGGATCCGGGTATCTCTACTCCAATGGTGGTGCCGGAGGAGTGTCCAAGGGACAGGCCTCTTCACCGTGTGTCGGCGGGAGCCGTGGCCAGAGTGTGAACTCTGGCAAGAACAAACAGATGCAGGCGTATGATCCGGTATATGCCGGAAAGCAGAAAGCTGCCCAAGGTCAACCCGGTCAGGGAGCTCCAGGACCCGTTCAGGGCAGACATGAAGCCAACCGAGTTAACCCGGCAAATCCGGGTCAGCCACCTCGGTATCCGGTACCCAATCCACCTCGTCATCAAGCGGGTGCCGGGTACGCCGAGCCGGCCGCTGACCGATATGATCATGGTTACTCGGCCATGGAGCGTGCCGGGTATACAAGATACCGAGATCTGGCGACCGAGGGTGCACTCGGTGCTAGGTTGGGAGCTCGCCAGCTACCGGCTCACGACGTCCGTAACAAGCTTGACAGAATCTATCTGTCCGAGCTGCTAGAGGAGCAAGGTCCACCGGGTCCTGCATGCTTTGGACCCCGGATCATGAAACAGTCACCTGTACCGAATTTCCAGCTCCCCTGGGGTGCAAAGACCTATGACGGCAGCACCAAGCCAGAGGACTGGTTGACAGATTATGTCATAGCGGTGCATATCGCTGGTGGCAGTCGCCGATGGGCTGTGCGGTATGTACCGCAGATGCTAGAGGGACCAGCCCGAATCTGGCTGAACAACCTGGAGGAGAACAGCATTGATTGCTGGCTTGACTTCTCCGACGCTTTCGTCAGCAACTTCTCCAGCACCTACAAGAGGCCGAATCGCCCTCAACAGCTATCCATGTGTCGGCAGAGAGAAGATGAAACAGAGCGGGAGTATTTGACCCGGTGGAGCACGATCCGGAACTCCTGTGAAGGGGTAATTGAGTCACAAGCCATTGCGTGGTTTGCGCAAGGATGCCGACATGGCTCCATGCTTTGGCAGAGACTCCAGAGGGAGATGCCGGCCACCTTGGCCGAGACAATGGCGATAGCAGATAGCTATGCACTCGGTGATCCGACACAGCCCTTGCTGACTCAAGTTGATGTGGGCAGGAGATATCCTGCTCAAGACCGAGATAGATCAGGTCGGCGTAGTGACCGCCCGGATAACCGAAACAAGAGAAGAGACGACCGGCCGGATTACCGGTACGGGTCGGACCAGGTCGCAGCTGTTGACCAAGATCAAGCGGGTGCCGGCAGCAGCCAGCGCCAGAAAAATGATGGCCCGTCATGGGGCCAGAATTCGGAAGGGAAGAGGCCGTGGAACGGCGAGAAGAGGCCGTGGAATGGCGAGAGAAAGCCGTGGAACGGCGAGAAGAAGCCATGGAATGGCAACAAGAAGCAATGGGATGACCAGGAGAGGTTCACTTATGAGAAGATGCTGGATGGCCCTTGCTGCTATCACACCAGGCACCCCAGCAGACCGGCTCAGCATTCGACCCGAGACTGTGATTGGCACAAGCGCAAGCCAGAAGCTGCTGGTCCGACATCCAGACCTGCGCCTCTCACTGGTGCTAACACTCAGCCTCTGAATACTCAGCCGAGGCAGGAGGATGTCAACCAGGTGGCCAACAACTACAACCCCAATAACAACAATGCTGGTCCGAGTCGGCGGAATGACTATCGGAGGCCTCATCAGAGTTACATGGTCTTTGTGACCGAGCCAACTGATAAGCAGAGTCAGCACCGCCGAGCGATGGAGGTGAACGCGGTCATGCCGGCCGTGCCCAAGTTTATGTACTGGTCCGAGGATGAGGTCAGCTGGAGCATCAGGGACCATCCAAAGGTCATGCCAAACCCGGGAGGTTATGCTCTGGTTGTGAATCCGACATTCGTGGGACCCAGCATCAATGTCAGTTTCAGCCGAGTTCTCGTTGATAATGGGAGTAGCATCAATATCATGTACCGAGATACCATGATCAAACTCGGAATAACCGAGAATATGATGCAGCCAAGCAGGACAACTTTCCATGGCATCGTGCCGGGTGTCTCACATGCGCCAATGGGAACAGTCTGGGTGGATGTCTCCTTCGGGGACGAGAGAAACTGCAGGACCGAGAGTCTGCTGTTTGAGGTTGTGGATCTCGAAAGTCCGTATCACGCCTTACTCGGTAGGCCAGCACTCGCCAAGTTCATGGCGTCCACTCATGTGGCCTACCTGAAAATGAAAATGCCGGGTCCAAATGGTGTCATCACCATTTCGGGTGACTACAGGCGCTCCATGGAGTGTGCCTCTGCCGGATCTCTGCTGGCCGAGTCACTTGTGATTGCTGCCGAGAAGAAGAGAATCCACGAGGTGGTGGCTCTGGCCCAATCTGCTCAACTCGGTATACCGAGTCCGGCCAACCCGCAGCAGACTGCAACCTTCCAGGCGGCGAAGGAGTCCAAGAAAGTTGGTGTCGATGAGTCTAACCCGGAACACACTGTCATCATCGGGGCCGGGTTGGACAGCAAATAGGAAAGCGAGCTCATCCACTCCTCCGTGAGAATCGGGATATCTTTGCATGGTCCAGTCAGGACTTGCCGGGTGTTCCGAGGGAGTTGGCTGAGCACTCTCTGCATGTCAGGCCAGATGCTAGGCCTGTGAAGCAACCGACTCGGCGCCTTGCCGAAGGAAGAAGGAAAGCTGTGGGTGACGAGTTAGCCAAGTTACTCGCATCCAATGCCATTGTAGAAGTGAAGTACCCGGACTGGTTGGCTAACCCGGTCCTGGTAGAGAAGAAGAAAGATGAACCGAATGCTGCCACTGTCTGGCGCATGTGTGTGGACTACACACACCTGAACAAGGCATGTCCTAAAGATCCATTCCCGCTGCCCCGGATCGATCAAGTGATCGACTCCACGGACGGGTGTGAACTTCTCTCGTTTGTAGACGCGTACTCTGGTTTTCACCAGATACCGCTAAACCCTGATGATCAAATAAAGACTGCTTTTATCACCCCGTACGGGGCTTATTGCTATCGTGTTATGTGTTTTGGCTTGAGAAATGCTGGCGCTACTTATCAGCGTTGTATGCAAAAATGTCTGCATGACCAGATAGGTAAAAACGTGCAGGTATATGTTGACGACATAGTGTAATGCCCCGACCTCGGAATTATACAGAGAGGCTATGTAGTTGGCACAACCATCAAAGTATAAAACAAAGATCGAGACTTGTGGAACAGAACTGGCACAAAGCATGACTCTACGACACAAAACATATAGCAACTCATATAACGAGAAGAATACAGATATTACACAACAAAAGGATCACAGATCCATCAAGTCATCAAGCGGAAGCGGGTAGTGTTGTCTAACAACAAGAAGCAAATATATGGCCTAAGAGGCCTATAATAAACATCACCCAAGCCAGCTTGTTCCACGGTCCCAAGCTGCCACCTGGGAACCCCAGACTAGTAGTCGACGTCAACGAAGAACCCACCTAGCTGCTCGGTGTCGTCCTCCTCTGAAATAAAAGATCATAGAGGCAGCAAAGAGAGACTGAGTACGATGTACTCGCAAGTTTAGTAGGGCGATATAGGCCCAATGACTGACGGAGGCTCTAAAGCTGTATAATGTAGCTATTTTGCATAAAGCTAGATTTTCCTTCAAAAGAGATAAAAGACACAAGGCATCGTCTATTCAGAATATTTTTCATAAAGGGGATAAGAGAGTAAACATTTCATCTTCGGTTCTCATCGAACCTACTTGTAGCCGAACCACTCATCTCCACCAAAGGCACTCCCTCGAATCACCCTCGAGGAAATGAACCTTTATCACAAGTTGATTATGCAACCTTTAGCTGCCATATCAATTAGGTTAAAGTTATCTATGAGCTAATCCGCCTTTCCCAAGAGTTTTTCCATAACCGTGGACACGGCTTTTCGAAAAGATTTAACCCTGCAGGGGTGTACTAATTTACCCATTGGTACCGTCGGCTCACCTAGTTGGCCCTCTTCCGGGGAAGGCCGGCAAGCAGGCGCGGGTTAAACCTTTACCTCGCGTGAGACTATCCAAGAGTCATCTGTGGCCACAGGGCAAGTTTACCCAGCCTCAGCCCCTGCCCCATCGCCACATCCTAAACACCACCATCCTCATCATTTCTTTTTCGCTCACACACACGGCAAATGGAAATAGCAAACTAGAGGACCCTTGGATACGCCCGCACAAGTTATTTGGTCAGTAAGGCGCCCATACACCCACCAATGGCAGCACGCTCGGTTCTTGGTTCTAGCTAAAAGCACTCTCAGCCTAGGCGGCAAGAATGAGGCAAACCACCCTCCCCGAGGGCAACTCATCCAAGCCTTTAGCAATTTAATTAAGCATCACATTTATCCACCATACCCGAATCATTCCATCACATCAATAATTATGGAATTAACAACGGACATAAAGCATATCTAAGCATGGCTAAGCTTAGCTAAGCATATGAATACAACCATTTTATCTTTATCTCGGCCAACACTTCAACCCTAGGTTTCATAGGTAGGGATACATGTGATTGGCTCGGGGAAGAACATGCATTCATAGGATATTCTAATATTTACCAAAAGAGACATTTGAACCGCATGCAATATTATGGTGGATAAAATAATTTGATAAAATCATAGGATGCTAGATGCCAAGAAGGTTAGGTTATCTCTTGCCTTGCTGCCCGGTCGTGAAGTACTGCTCGTCAGGGTAAGTAGAGTGACCCTCGACTCCGGAATCTATCGATACCCAAAAGAAATACAAAGCACACATAAATCACAAGAACACAAGGTGCCATGCTCAATCACATGATGACATGTCAACTTGATGCAAGGGTATTATTATATAAATTAACGGCACAATTAAATGGGGAGCCAAATAATTAGTGAAATTATTTGGGATCAACCCCATAATTATCTTAGTGACCACAAACTTATAAGTTATCAAATTATTATAGAAGTGGCTCTGATATGCATGAAGATGACATGAATGGATAGGATTTGTCATTCCGATCATTTTGGTACCTTATTCATAATTCCCGGAGCACCGATTAATAAATAGCGAATTAAATTAATTATTTGAATTTAACCCCTTTTATCAAATTATGAAGAACAACAATTAAGCATTTGTGATCATGATGTGACATTAGCATAGTTGGATAGACTTTGAATTGCTGATCAAATTGATATATCATTCTCAAGATTTGACTTAACATTTTAAAAGTTATTAAACATTCACATTTTAACACAGTTTTCCGGAACTTCCGGTAAAGGGGCCGGTAGTTCCGGTTTGGAGGTACTTCTGGTCCTACTTCCGTTTATGGTTCGAAACATCCAGTACCGAAAAAGGAAGCATAGCCGGTACTTCCGGTGAAGGGTCCGGTAGTTCCGGTTTAGCGGTACTGCCGGTGCTACTTCCGCTTAAAAACACAAAAGTCCAGTACCGAATAGGAAAACTTCCGGCTCTACATCCGGTTCTACTTCCGCTTAACAGAGGAAAGGATCCAGTACCGAAAAAGCTAAGCGGTACTACCGCTGCTACTTCCGGTCAGCGGAAATCGAGCGCGGCGACGGCGGGAACGCGCGCGGTGACCACGCGCGTGTCGACCACGGGCGCGCCAATTTGGTGAGCGTGAGGGGGCGCGGTTGCGTGCTCGGGCCGCTCCTCCGCTAGGGCGACCACACGGTGGCGGCGCCGCACAAAACGGGTCGCCGGAGCGGCGGCATTGCGGCGGCCGGCGGCTAGTGCGAGACGCACTACGGTGATTCGGCGCTAGGGAGAGAGAGGAGGAGCGCGGCGGTGTCCAGGAGGGAGAGCAGCTCACCAGCAATGTAGTGAACTCGACGGCGAGGCGCGGGAAGGTCGAGGGCGGCCGCAATCGATCTTGATGCGCGGCGGCCAAAGCGGAGGAAGGAGAGGGTCCGGCGGCGAGTCCGAGCTCCTCGGCTCGATTCCTTCGGCTGGGACGACGAGGGCGACGAGGCGGAGCTAACGGTGGTCTTCACTCGCGCTGGGGTGGCCGGAGCTGGCGGCGGCGTGGCAGCCACGGCGGCGGCGACGTGCGGGAGCTCGATCTAGGGTTAGGGTTAGGGCACCAGCGCGTGGGGAAAACGGAAGAGGGGAGAGAGGGGGAGCAGGTGGGGGTCACGGGGTTCACTTAACCCTAGGGGAGCACTGCAGCGCGAGGGGAGCAGGTGAGGGCGTGCGGCCATGGCGACAGTGCGCGCCACTGTCGCCGCAGGGAAAACGGTGGCCCGGTACTTCCGGTCTCGAGACCGGTAGTTCCGGTGGACCTAGTAAAAACAGAAATGCCCTTTCTATTTAGCTAGCGAAACAATTCCAGAAAATTATACCAAAATTCTGGGAATAACTCCACAAGATAAACTAGCTCAACAAACATTTACGTGGGCCTTTGAGCATCATGACATGGTTTACCAATAACCAAGGCTAAGAACCACAATTGGAGATGGAAGTTAAAAACACATTGGAGGCCCACCATTTGGTTCCTTTGCAAAAGAGTGAACTTGGAGAACTTGTTGGACCATAAGGTCACCTGTCATGTTAAGGTTTGTACCAAGCTTGCATTTCAAGTTTAGAGTTTGGGGAAGGTTGGGCTTCTATTTTAACAATGTTTTCCAATTGTGGGTTGTTAACCCAAGCAATTTAAGATATGCCATGATGCAAACAAGAATGCAAAAGTGGAAAAATTCTTCCTATTTTTCATTTCCAAGTTAGGGCTGTTACAATTCTACCCCCCTTACAAGAATCTCGCCCCGAGATTCCTAGAGTAGGAAGAGGGAAGAGGGAAACATGGAACACCTCCTGAACATCCGGGAAATTGGTAGGCAACTCAAGTTGATAGGAGAGATCTCCTCGCTTGGCTAGGACGGTGAAAGGGCCAACATAGCGAGGTGCCAATTTGCCCTTGATTCCGAAACGACGAACGCCTCGGAGAGGAGAGACTCGAAGATAGACCGTGTCACCAATTTCATAGTGGACTTTTTGATGGTGTTTGTCATAGTAACTTTTCTGCCGGGGTCAACTCATATAAGCCATATTGAGTAGCGAAAGTCGTATTCGGAATATCCTCCTTTCTAATTTTGATCTGATGGTATCCTGACCTCAGATCCATCTTGGAGAATACCGTTGCACTGGCTAGATGATCGAATAGGTCAGTTATTCGAGGAATAGGATACTTGTCCTTGACGGTCACCGCAGTCAAAGGGCGGTAATCAACAACCAGTCGAGGATCATTGGTATTCCCTTCCTTGACAAAGATGATCGGACAGCCCCAAGGCGAGCTACTCGGACGGGCGAATTCCTTTTCCAGCAGCTCATCAAGTTGTTTCTTCAATTCAGTTAGCTCTTCCGCTGGCATGCGGTAAGGCCTTCTGGAGGTTGGGGCGGTTACCGGAACCAATTCAATGACGAATTCCACACTTCGATCAGGTGGCATGCCAGGCAACTCTTCAGGAAAGATATCGGGGAAATCACACACCACAACCACCTCATGTATTTCAGGTGGGGTGATACCCTCCAGGAAAATAGGGTTGATCTTCGGAGAGGGGGAAGTGGAAGTGGACGGAGTTGCGGGAGTAGGGGACCAGTAACGCACTAGTCCATAGGTTGGGTGGTTTACTGTGATAGTCTTGGCAACACAATCTAACTTGGCCTGATATGTGACTAGCCAATCCATGCCCAGAATGACATCTAACCCCACTGACTTTAGTGCTATCAACGAAAACGGGAAAGGAATTGTCGCTATAGAAATCTGAACCTCCGGAGACATCCAGTGAGTGTGCCAACTAGAGCCTGAGGTCTCGACCACTAACAGGGAGTCCATATCCTCAAACGGTATTTGATGGTTGAGTGCATACGATATGGATATGAATGAATGCGATGCTCCAGAATCAAATAAGACTAAAGCTGGAGAGTCATTGATTCGAAGCATACCCATGAGAACACGGGGGTCCCGTTCAACTCCTTCAGCCGAGACGTGGTTTAGGCGACCACGGCTGATGGGCACGGCCTTGGCGGCTGGTGTAGAGGGAGCAGGTGCAGGTGCTGAGATGGCCGGTGCCTTCTGGGGACACTCTCTGGAGAAGTGCCCCGGCTGGCCACAGCTGAAACAAGTGGGCCTCTGCGGTGGTGGAGGCAGCTGTGGGTGGTACCCACTTCCATCCGCACCCAAGGTTGAAGTAGCTAGGCGGGGAGGAGGTGGCAAGTACCCGGTGGGCTTCGGCGCGATGGGCGCCTTTGGCACGGCGCTGAAAGGCACAAACACCTTGCGCTTCTTGTCTTCAGAAGAAGAGGAGCTCTGGTTATCAGTGGAGGCTGGCCTCTTGGAAGCCTCCAGCTCCTTCCTACCCTGCTCCATGGTGAGAGCCTGGTTGTAGAGCTCTTGGTAGGAGGTGAACTTGAATGGTAGGAGCTCGTATCGGAGACGAGGTGCGAGCCCCTTGCGGAAGAGGTATTGCTTGTCCTCATCATTCGTCACGTCCCGAGGGGCGTAACGGGAGAGGTGGTTGAACTCCCGTCCATAGGACTGGACGTCCATGCGTCCCTGGGTTAGATCCAGGAACTCCCGCCTCTTGAGCTCGAGGATGGGCTTGGGGATGTACGCCGCACGGAAAGCGGCGCGGAATTCCTCCCAAGTGACAGCATGGCCCGCGGCAACCATTGCCACGTGGCTCTCCCACCAGGAACCGGCGGCTCCTTCTAGAAGGTAGGTGGCGAAGTTGACATGCTCCGCCGCCGGGACGTGAAGAGCGGCAAACTTGCGCTCGATAGCCCGAAGCCAATCATCCGCATCAAGCGGCTCCTTAGCTTCAGAAAAGGTGGGAGGTTGGGACCGCAAGAACTGATTGAGAGTGGTGCAGTCCGTGTTCCTCCTGGCCCCTTGCTGGACCAGCTGCTCGAGCAACAGCTCATTGCGCAGGCGGTTTTGTTCGATTGCCATCATAACCTCCGCCATTGAGGGTGGCGGCGGTGGATCAGGGTTGCTATGTTCCCCACGACGGGTAGGAGCCATTCTGGAGAATTTGAACAATGAAAAAGCTTAGTAACCAACTCCGATGGATAGGGTAGATCATTAGAGTGCTTCCGGATGTATATATTGAATTAACATCAGGGTTCAACAGAAAAGATCTTGGGTTAAAGATCAGCTTCATGTACTGGGACCCACAATAGCACAATGCCCACAAGGGTGACAACCCTCATGAATCATTACACCGGAGCCCTAGCACAATCCGGGACCTTCGGTTCAAGATCTTGGGCTGAGGCAAGAAATATCTTGACGAACCACTATACTTCCTTTCTTCATGTTTTAGTTTTGGGCAGACGAGTAGCTACAACTAGTAACTAGAGGTAGAAACCCAACCCCGGGAACCTAAACATCGACACCAAGCATAAACAAATAGAGGTAAGAATCAGAGTAGAGCGAGTTGGATGAGAAGCAAAAAGAATCCTAAGAAGGTTTTCACAACTCATTTTTAGGTTGAAAATAATTTTCACTAGACTCGACATCAACCAAAAGAAAGGGTTTCCTACAGGCAGTCCTGCTCTGATACCAACTTGTAATGCCCCGACCTCGGAATTATACAGAGAGGCTATGTAGTTGGCACAACCATCAAAGTATAAAACAAAGATCGAGACTTGTGGAACAGAACTGGCACAAAGCATGACTCTACGACACAAAACATATAGCAACTCATATAACGAGAAGAATACGAATATTACACAACAAAAGGATCACAGATCCATCAAGTCATCAAGCGGAAGCGGGTAGTGTTGTCTAACAACAAGAAGCAAATATATGGCCTAAGAGGCCTACAATAAACATCACCCAAGCCAGCTTGTTCCACGGTCCCAAGCTGCCACCTGGGAACCCCAGACTAGTAGTCGACGTCAACGAAGAACCCACCTAGCTGCTCGGTGTCGTCCTCCTCTGAAATACAAAATCATAGAGGCAGCAAAGAGAGACTGAGTACGATGTACTCGCAAGTTTAGTAGGGCGATATAGGCCCAATGACTGACGGAGGCTCTAAAGCTGTATAATGTAGCTATTTTGCATAAAGCTAGATTTTCCTTCAAAAGAGATAAAAGACACAAGGCATCGTCTATTCAGAATATTTTTCATAAAGGGGATAAGAGAGTAAACATTTCATCTTCGGTTCTCATCGAACCTACTTGTAGCCGAACCACTCATCTCCACCAAAGGCACTCCCTCGAATCACCCTCGAGGAAATGAACCTTTATCACAAGTTGATTATGCAACCTTTAGCTGCCATATCAATTAGGTTAAAGTTATCTATGAGCTAATCCGCCTTTCCCAAGAGTTTGTCCATAACCGTGGACACGGCTTTTCGAAAAGATTTAACCCTGCAGGGGTGTACTAATTTACCCATTGGTACCGTCCGGCTCACCTAGTTGGCCCTCTTCCGGGGAAGGCCGGCAAGCAGGCGCGGTTAAACCTTTACCTCGCGTGAGACTATCCAAGAGTCATCTGTGGCCACAGGGCAAGTTTACCCAGCCTCGGCCCTTGCCCCATCGCCACATCCTAAACACCACCATCCTCATCATTTCTTTTTCCGCTCACACACACGGCAAATGGAAATAGCAAACTAGAGGACCCTTGGATACGCCCGCACAAGTTATTTGGTCAGTAAGGCGCCCATACACCCACCAATGGCAGCACACTCGGTTCTTGGTTCTAGCTAAAAGCACTCTCAGCCTAGGCGGCAAGAATGAGGCAAACCACCCTCCCCGAGGGCAACTCATCCAAGCCTTTAGCAATTTAATTAAGCATCACATTTATCCACCATACCCGAATCATTCCATCAACATCAATAATTATGGAATTAACAACGGACATAAAGCATATCTAAGCATGGCTAAGCTTAGCTAAGCATATGAATACAACCATTTTATCTTTATCTCGGCCAACACTTCAACCCTAGGTTTCATAGGTAGGGATACATGTGATTGGCTCGGGGAAGAACATGCATTCATAGGATATTCTAATATTTACCAAAAGAGACATTTGAACCGCATGCAATATTATGGTGGATAAAATAATTTGATAAAATCATAGGATGCTAGATGCCAAGAAGGTTAGGTTATCTCTTGCCTTGCTGCCCGGTCGTGAAGTACTGCTCGTCGGGGTAAGTAGAGTGACCCCCGACTCCGGAATCTATCGATACCCAAAAGAAATACAAAGCACACATAAATCACAAGAACACAAGGTGCCATGCTCAATCACATGATGATATGTCAACTTGATGCAAGGGTATTATTATATAAATTAACGGCACAATTAAATGGGGAGCCAAATAATTAGTGAAATTATTTGGGATCAACCCCATAATTATCTTAGTGACCACAAACTTATAAGTTATCAAATTATTATAGAAGTGGCTCTGATATGCATGAAGATGACATGAATGGATAGGATTTGTCATTCCGATCATTTTGGTACCTTATTCATAATTCCCGGAGCACCGATGAATAAATAGCGAATTAAATTAATTATTTGAATTTAACCCCTTTTATCAAATTATGAAGAACAACAATTAAGCATTTGTGATCATGATGTGACATTAGCATAGTTGGATAGACTTTGAATTGCTGATCAAATTGATATATCATTCTCAAGATTTGACTTAACATTTTAAAAGTTATTAAACATTCACATTTTAACACAGTTTTCCGGAACTTCCGGTAAAGGGGCCGGTAGTTCCGGTTTGGAGGTACTTCTGGTCCTACTTCCGTTTATGGTTCGAAACATCCAGTACCGAAAAAGGAAGCATAGCCGGTACTTCCGGTGAAGGGTCCGGTAGTTCCGGTTTAGCGGTACTGCCGGTGCTACTTCCGCTTAAAAACACAAAAGTCCAGTACCGAATAGGAAAACTTCCGGCTCTACATCCGGTTCTACTTCCGCTTAACAGAGGAAAGGATCCAGTACCGAAAAAGCTAAGCGGTACTACCGCTGCTACTTCCGGTCAGCGGAAATCGAGCGCGGCGACGGCGGGAACGCGCGTGTCGACCACGGGCGCGCCAATTTGGTGAGCGTGAGGGGGCGCGGTTGCGTGCTCGGGCCGCTCCTCCGCTAGGGCGACCACACGGTGGCGGCGCCGCACAAAACGGGTCGCCGGAGCGGCGGCATTGCGGCGGCCGGCGGCTAGTGCGAGATGCACTACGGTGATTCGGCGCTAGGGAGAGAGAGGAGGAGCGCGGCGGTGTCCAGGAGGGAGAGCAGCTCACCAGCAATGCAGTGAACTCGACGGCGAGGCGCGGGAAGGTCGAGGGCGGCCGCAATCGAGCTCGATGCGCGGCGGCCGGAGCGGAGGAAGGAGAGGGTCTGGCGGCGAGTCCGAGCTCCTCGGCTCGATTCCTTCGGCTGGGACGACGAGGGCGACGAGGCGGAGCTAACGATGGTCTTCACTCGCGCTGGGGTGGCCGGAGCTGGCGGCGGCGTGCTCGGCAGCCACGGCGGCGGCGACGTGCGGGAGCTCAATCTAGGGTTAGGGTTAGGGCACCTGCGCGTGGGGAAAACGGAAGAGGGGAGAGAGGGGGAGCAGGTGGGGGTCACGGGGTTCACTTAACCCTAGGGGAGCACTGCAGCGCGAGGGGAGCAGGTGAGGGCATGCGGCCATGGCGACAGTGCGCGCCACTGTCGCCGCAGGGAAAACGGTGGCCCGGTACTTCCGGTCCCGAGACCGGTAGTTCCGGTGGACCTAGTAAAAACAGAAATGCCCTTTCTATTTAGCTAGCGAAACAATTCCATAAAATTATACCAAAATTCTGGGAACAACTCCACAAGATAAACTAGCTCAACAAACATTTACGTGGGCCTTTGAGCATCATGACATGGTTTACCAATAACCAAGGCTAAGAACCACAATTGGAGATGGAAGTTAAAAATACATTGGAGGCCCACCATTTGGTTCCTTTGCAAAAGAGTGAACTTGGAGAACTTGTTGGACCATAAGGTCACCTATCATGTTAAGGTTTTTACCAAGCTTGCATTTCAAGTTTAGAGTTTGGGGAAGGTTGGGCTTCTATTTTAACAATGTTTTCCAATTGTGGGTTGTTAACACAAGCAATTTAAGATATGCCATGATGCAAACAAGAATGCAAAAGTGGAAAAATTCTTCGTATTTTTCATTTCCAAGTTAGGGCTGTTACACATAGTCATTAAAACTAAAGAAAAACACACCCTGCTGGATGATCTCAAAGAGACATTCGCAAACTTGAGGAAATTCCGACTTAAACTTAACCCGGATAAATGTACATTCGGTGTGCCGGCAGGAAAATTACTCGGTTTCCTAGTGTCTAGCCGAGGTATCGAGGCAAACCCGACTAAGATCCGGGCGATAGAGAATATGAAATTGCCGAGATGTCTCCGAGATGTCCAGAAATTTACCGGATGTTTAGCTTCTCTGAGTCGTTTCTTAGGTCGGTTGGGAGAAAAGGCCTTGCAGTTATACCAACTGATGAAAAAATCTGACAGGTTCAGCTGGACTCCGCAAGCGGAGGCGGCGTTTCATGAGTTGAAAATGATGCTGGCAACTGCGCCGATATTGGCTTCACCTCTACCGAGTGAGCCCATGTTGCTCTACATTGCGGCCACTAACCGAGTCGTTAGTGTCGTAGTGGTGGTGGAGCGAGAAGAAGAAGGAGTTACCATGCAGAGGCCGGTATATTATTTGAGTGAGGTGCTCTCCACATCAAAGCAAAATTACCCTCACTAGCAGAAGATGACTTATGGTGTCTACATGGCAGCTAAAAAACTAAAGCATTACTTCCAGGAGCATCCCATAACTGTTGTAAGTGCGGCCCCTGTGTCGGAAATCATTGGCAACAAGGATGCCAGTGGCCGAGTCGCCAAGTGGGCTATTGAGCTTGCGGCTTATGCGCCGCAGTATGCGAGAAGAGATACCATCAAATCTCAAGCGGTGGCCGAGTTCCTTGTGGATTGGGCCGAGATGGAGTATGAGCCGTCCCTGCCGGACTCCAACTATTGGAGAATGCATTTTGACGGGTCCAAAGTAAAAGAGGGCCCAGGAGCTGGTGTAGTTCTCACCTCGCCAAAGCGAGATCAGCTGAAATATGTACTGCAAGTCCACTTCGCTGCATCCAACAATGTCGCCGAGTATGAAGCACTGATTCATGGACTCAAAGTGGCCAAGGAAATCGGAATTCGCCGGATCATCTGTTATGGTGACTCGGACCTGGTGATTCAGCAGACATCAGGCAACTGGGATGCTCTAGATGCCAACATGGCGGCATACCGGTTCTATGTCCAGAAAATTTCGGGATTCTTTGATGGGTGCGAGTTCACTCACGTTCGGCGGACAGATAATGAAAGTGCGGACATGCTGTCCAAGATTGGGTCATATCGGCAAGCCATCCCGCCAGGAGTATCACTGGAACATCTGCGCAAGCCATCAATCAAGCCTTCACCCGAGTCCGAATCAATATTCATCCCGGGTAATCCGGAGCTCGGTGTCATTCCGATGGATGTGGATGTCGGGAGTAAATTGCAGGACTCGGGGACTGCTACGCAGGACCCGGGGACTTCTATGGAGGTCGAGTACATTCAGCAAGATTCGGCAACTACGCTGGAGAATTGGAAAGCTGCTTGGCGGGACTCGGGAACTCCTTGGGAGGACTCGGGAACTCACCAGCCTATGTCGGGCGTGGTGATGTCGGTTGATGCAATGGAAATCGACGGGCCTGAACTCGGCACTCGCCCTGTTCCGGCATGGGCACAACCCATCATGACAT
Source organism: Puccinellia tenuiflora (assembly GCA_012064385.1). Lineage (NCBI taxonomy): Eukaryota > Viridiplantae > Streptophyta > Magnoliopsida > Poales > Poaceae > Puccinellia > Puccinellia tenuiflora. Next base: position 587,810 of record QRDG01000449.1, on the reverse strand, counting down.
TCATGTTGGATGGCACCCTACCGAGTGATGAGGTCTCGGCCAGAAAAATCCAAAGGCGATCCAAATCCTTCACAATCATCAACCGTGAGCTGTACAAGAGAAGCGTAACCACCGTGCTTCAGCGCTGTGTCGAACCAGAAGAGGGAGAAAAGATCCTCCGAGATATCCATCAGGGAGAGTGCGGTCATCACGCTTCTTCCCGAGCTATAGTGGCTAAAGCATTCCGATATGGGTTCTACTGGCCCAGTGCATTGCAGCAGGCAGAGGATATTGTCCGGAAATGTGAAGGGTGTCAGAGGTTTGCTCACAAGATTCATATGCCGGCATCAGCTCTCAAAACTATTCCAATCACTTGGCCATTTGCAGTGTGGTGTCTGGATATGGTGGGACCATTCAAACCAGCCCGAGGTAACATGACTCACATCCTGGTGATGGTAGACAAGTTCACCAAGTGGATCGAGGTGAAGCCAATTAGAAAGTGCGATGGCCGCACAGCCGTGTCATTCCTAAAGGATATTATCCTAAGGTATGGACACCCGCATAGCATTATCACGGATAATGGCACCAATTTCGCAGAGGGAGCCTTTGCTCGGTTTTGCCAGGAAAAGAGGATCCGGTTAGACCTGGCCTCGGTTGCGCATCCGCAGTCCAATGGACAGGTGGAAAGATCAAATGCACTAGTCTTATCAAACCCCGGTTGATTGAACCACTGTTGCGTGCTCCAGGTTGTTGGCTGGATGAGATTCCGGCAGTACTGTGGAGTCTAAGGACTACACCGAATCGCTCCACCGGCTATACGCCATTCTTCCTGGTTTATGGAGCAGAGGCAGTTCTGCCAACCGACATAGAGCATGACTCGCCAAGAGTCGCATTATATACCGAGTCAGAGGCAAAGGAAGCCCGAGAAAATGATGTTGATCTGCTTGAGGAAGCAAGAGAATTGGCATTGTCCAAATCAGCGATATATCAGCAAAATCTCCGACGCTATCATAGCCGGAAAGTAAATCCTCGCAAGTTCCGAGAAGGAGACCTGGTGCTCAGGCTGGTACAGCGCACCGCCGGAATGCACAAACTCTCACCTCCTTGGGAAGGGCCGTTTATTGTGAGCAAGGCTTTGAACAACGATGCATATTATCTTATTAATGCTCAGGCACAGGTGAAGAACAGGATGGATAGATCCGGAGAGGAGACCAAACGACCTTGGAATGTAGCTCTTCTTCGCCCTTTTTACTCTTAAGGACTCACTGTATGTATCTCGAAACTTTGAAATGAAATGTCGGCACTCCGAAATGAAACTCGGGGACTGCCTTGCTATGAGTTGTATGTTGTATGCATGTTTATCTCTGTTTCCTGTATGTCGGATGGCTCCAAAAATCGTGCTTCCATGTTTGCAAGTATTGTATGCTATGTTTTTGTGATTTCGTGACCCGAATGCCAAAAAACCCATGAAAGGTAGGCAAGGGCAGAGATTGCAAGGGATAGTAAACAAGAAAACAGACTCGGGGACTCGGTCCAGGAGCGATTCGGTTTTCTTTTGTTGTCTTTTTGTTTTGTGTCGGATGGCTCTAGACCATGTCTCAAAGCTTTGAGTATTGTATGCTATGTTTTTGTGATTTTATGACCCGAATGCCAAAGAAACCATAAATGGTAGGCAAGGGCAAAGATTGCAAGGGGTAGTACACAAGAAAACAAACTTGGGGACTCGGCCCAAGTGCGATTCGGCACAAGTTTTTTCGTTCCTATCTTTTATGTCGGATGATTGTGAGCCTTGACTCAAAGTTTCTTAGTATTGTATGCCGTATCTCGGTAATCTTGTGACTCGAGTGTCAAGAAACCCATAAGAGGTAGACAAGAGCAGAGGTTGCTAAGTATGGTAAACAAGAAAGCGAGCTCGGGGACTCGGTTCAGAATGATTCGGCATAATAAATAAACCATGCTAAAATTGTGCAAAGTAAAAGAAACAAGTGCCGAAGCATAAAAAGCTAGAGGTTTATATTACATTTGCACTCGGCATTCCGGGGATTTGACGATTTAAGTTTTTTCTAAGTCTAGGCAGAGCAGGATCCTAGCTACTTGGAGCAGAGCTGGCGGCGTCGGTCTTGGCCGGTTCCGAGGTGGAGATCTCAGTGGTATCCTTGGTTGCAGCGGCCGAAGTGGTGCCTGTGGCTGTGTCGGGAGGAGTATCGGCTTGGATTTCTTCATCGACTTGTTCTTCGTCTTTGTCTTCGTCCTCGCCGTCGACCTCCAATTCTTCCGAGTGAGGAACCCGATCACCCGGGACAAAGCTGTGTACCGGGGCGTATTGGATGAGCGAGTGAGCCAACTCTTGGCGGCGCTGGATGTGTTCCGGGTCAGAGAGCCACCTGGACCCATCCCGCACTGTCTTCAGCGTGTCGAGGTCAAGTTCCTCGTACCAAGATAGCACATAAGTTAAGGCCTCATCTGCGCCGACTCGGGCAGCGGAGGACCGCCAGTCATCGAGCCTATCCTCGGAGGCCATCAAGCACTTGGCCAATTCGTCGACAACCGCAGGGGCCTCGCACCCGGGCCAGAGAACATTGTAAGCCCGGATCGCGGAGGTGAGGAGGTTCATCCCGATAGCCCTCATCGGTACCAAGCGTGCCTTCAGGGCCACCAGATGAGTATCTAGGTCCCACTCGGCCGAGATAGGGCCATCTTGGATTTCCTTGAACCGGTGCTTTGCAGCGCTCTTGTCCGCGGCGGCCTTGGTATGAGGGAAGCGTTCTGAATAGGGAATGGCTAACGCCAAAATAAGTTACAAGAGAAGAAAAGTGATAGATTGAATAAAGATAGAAGGGGAAAGGGGCTTACTGTCCATCTCGGAGTTGATGCTGGAGATGTCCACCAGCCACTGTGCGATCTTGGCCTTCAGAGCTCGGAGCTCGCTCTCAGCCGAGGTTGCCTGCGACTTGGATTCTTCAAGAGATTCCTTGAGCTTCCGAGTCTCCTCTTCTCGGAGCTGCTTCTCCGTGGCGGCGCTCTTCTCCGACTCGGCGGCTCGACCCTGAGATTTCTCCAGCTCGTTTTTCAGCCGGGATATCTCCTCCTGCTTTTCCTTCAGCTCGGCCTGGTGAGCAAGCTCGCGCTCCTTCTGTGCGGCTGTGCCGAGGTAGCAGAGGTCAGAATGAGAAAACTAGTGCAAGTGCAAGTTGAAAGGCAAAGAAGGGCTTACTCTCGATTTCCGAGATCCGCTTTTCTAGTCCTTCGGCCTTGAGCGCCGAGTCAGCCACTTGGTCCAGCTTGGCTCGCAGCAACTTGTATTTGTCGGAGAGGCTTTTGTGGGCCAGCAGGAGCTTGCGGTGCACATGCGTGCATTTGGTCATGCAGATCTGAAAAGAACAGATATTAATATTGTTGATGAAGATTCAGCCCGAGTTATCCTTACTCGACCGAGTCATCGTTACTCAGCCGAGTCTCGGTCACTCGACCCGAATCTCGGGGACTGGGGATAGCTAATATCTTTTTCAGAGAGATGAACCGAGTTATATTTACTCGGCATAACTTACCGCGGCTGCTTGGTCGGCTGCGAGTAGGGCGGCCTTTGCGGCGTGCATCTTTTGGCCAACCAGACTCGGCCTCGCCGGATGTTCTGAGATGATTTGGCCCGCTGGTGACTTCGAGCTCACTTCGCCCATGTCGACGGCGTTCCACTCCGTGTTGTAATGCTCGAGGGAGCCCAGGCTTTTTCCGCTAGCGGTTCGCACAGGGGCATGTACCCAGTCAGTAGTATGCGTACTGGTTAATAACACTAGGGGTGTCCCTTGGCTCGGTGGCACCACCAGTTGCTGCTCCGGATTAGTCGACACCGTCGTCACCGGTGCCTTTCCAGTTGTTACCCCAGTTGCAGGAACTGGAGCCTTGGATGTTTGCGGCCGTGGCTGCGGTTGTGCTGGTGGCGGTGTTGGCCTTGATGTTGATGTCGATTTCGATTTTGATGGTGAGGGCTGCGACTTGTGCTTTGGCCGCTGCTGCGCTGGTGGAGGTTGAGCTTGCTTCTGCTTCTGCTGCCGCTGCGCTGGTGGTGGCTGGACTTGTTGCTGCTGCTGTTGTGGGTGTTGCGGCTGGGTCTGTTGCTGCTGTGGTGGTTGTTGCGGCCGAGTCTGTTGCTCTGGCTGCTGCTGCAGTCTCGGTGGCTCCGAGTCCTGCCGGACCTCGGTCCGTTCTACCTCGGGAGCCGAAGAGCTGGCTCCGAGATGCATCGCTTGGTCGGGCGCCGAGGTTGCGGCCTCGACCGAGTCTTCATTCCCGGCTCCGGATCCCGGAGCCGAGATGTCCGCAACCGGACTTGTTCTTGGCGGACTCGGCACCCGGGTGTCGTCCGGCCGAGGCGGTGTCGGTGTCCTTGCAGGGACCCGGGCAGTTGACCCGGTAGTGGGAACCTTCAGAGGAGCCATGCTGAAAGGTTGGAACAGCAAAGGATGTTAGCAAGAGGAGAAATGTAAGTAAATATAAGAGTTTAGGTCGGCAAGAAGGGATCTTACCCCTTGGAGACAGGGCGCTCGCGGCGCTTCACTACTGTCTTCACCCGCTGTTTCTTCGGCCCGGGAGCAGATGTGCCGGAGGTTCCGGCATCTGCAGATGCGGCTGCAGGGCGCTTCCGAGCTGCACCCTTGGGACCTGTGGCGAGGGGTGCCACCTCGATCACTTCATCCGAGTCAGCTGAGGGTGGGGACATCGGATATGAGTATGCAACGTGGAGAGGATCATACACCTCTAGAACCCGACAATCATCATCTTCATCCTCAGACCAGTTTCGGAGGGAAGAAGCGCGAGTCATACCCGTGGCGGGAATTGAGCCGACGTCGAGAATCGGCACGTTGTCCTCGTCGTCCGGGTCTTCCGAGTCGGCCTCGACCCGGTCTGTACCCCAGTTGTTAGAGGGGTTCTCTCCGTCCTCCGTCCACTGCCGATCGAATCTCTGAGAAAAGAAAACAGGAAATGATTAATACCAAGTACAAAATTGTACCGACATGAGAGTTTATGTCGGCGGAGGTGCTTACGTGTGGTGGAAGGTTGTTCCGGCTGTGGGGTTCTTTGCCCCATTCCCATGCCTCCGGCATCTTTGTCCGGGCTATGGCCTTGATGCGCCGCCGGATCTGGGCATTGTCCAGCTCGACGGTGCTGACTCGGGTCGGATCCAGAGGGCCACTCATGTGGCAGATTTTATGGACTCGGCGCTGGAGAGGCATGACTCGGCGACTGATGAAGGTGGCGAGCAGGTCATCGGATGTCATTCCTTCGTCCCTAAGCTGCTCGACGACCTGGTGGATGTGGTTGACCACCAAATCCTTATCCGTCGGATTGTACCCCCAGTTGAGCTGTGCGGTTGGGGGGCCGATGGAGAATCTCGGCAGGTTGATCATGTCAACCTCGGTGGTGTTCTTCACGTAGAAGAAGGAGCGCTGCCATTTCCGGCATGACTCCAGACCTTGGATCCGGGGGAAAAGGGAGCCGCGCCGAGGTACGATGGTGGCGGCCCCGCACTGAGTCATTTCCTTGGGTGCGCCCGGATGATCAGGATTCGGAATGACTTGCTTTCGGAAGTGGAAGTATTTGGACCACGCCTCAACGGTGGGCCAGAGGCCGAGATAACCCTCCATGAAGGAGACGAAGGCAGAGAGTGTGGTGAAGGCATTCGCCGGGAGTTGGTGAGGTTGGAGACCGAACTTGTTGAGGAAGTTGCGGAAGAAGGCGCTGGAAGGCAGACCGAATCCTCGCTCGAAGTGTTCGAGGAAGACGACATACTCTCCCTCTTTGAGATCCGGGGAGGTCTCTGGACCCAGAAGCCGACATTCTACCTCGGCCGGAATCCGACGAGTCCGGATCAGCCATTCTATGTCGGCTCTGCCGACGTAGGAGCCTTCCCAGTTAGCCCGGGTGGATTCCGCCGCGACTCCTTCCTCTACCGCTTCAACCACTTCGAGGTTGGAACCGTCCGACATGTCTTCAGCGGGTTGCAGAGATCTACAAGAGGAGTCACAGCACTAAGATCAAAATCGTTGCAGAAAAAAGAAACAGAAAAGAGAGAATAAACATGAGTCTAATCTAGATGCAGAGGGCTCTAGTGCGCAAAAAAGGGAAGAATACAGAACTACGGCGGCTAGTCCACCGGCGGTAAAACCGCATCTGGAACCGCAAACTCGCCGGCGGCGCCGGATGCGTCGCCGCGGTGAACAAAAGAGGAAGAACTTGAGGAAGAACAAGAACAAAGGGCACCGATGGAAATGCTAATGCGCAAAAGAAAGAAGAAGAAGACAAAGAAAGAAATCTTACCGCGGTGTCGCGGTGTACGGCGGAGGCGCTGTGCGACGGCGGCGTGGGCGTCCGGTGGCTCGTCGGCGTGCGCGGTCCGTGCGTGCGAGCGGCGGCGGTGCTGTGCACGGAGGCGTGCGGCGTTGTTTGAGCTCTGCGCGCTGGAGAAGAAAACGAGGAGGCAAGGAAGAAGAAGAGTGAATGCGGAGGGGGGTAAAGATTGCCCCGCTTCCCCTATTTATTTACGGCGGAGGAGATCGTGGGCGCGTGATTCTCTGCGCACGATCCCCGTAACGGACGGGGATTAACGGCCCCACGATCCTTGCCACGATTCCCGCTGCGGCTTAACCGCCGCACGATCGGCCACACGATGGGCCACAGAGAGCCGACGGTTCTGAGCGGCACACCCAATCGGGCAGGACCCGAGGCGACGCAAGCGGTGCAGTCAAGACCGCACTTGAGTGCTTGCGTGCGCACAGTCTCCGAGGCGACCGGCGTGACGCAAGTGGCGTGCGTGCCAGTGGCACGTCCATCCGGGCACAAGTGCCGAGGCATTAAGCGGAGATGCTCTGCCACGTAGGGGAACCAACGACTCGGAGGAGCCGAGGGTGTTCCTGTAAGTCGGAACGATCCGACATTAAGTTGAGTATCATGATGGGAGGCCGAACTGCTTTCCGACATATAAAGGGTTTGCCGGCGTATGATATGTCGGTGATCATTTAAAAATGCTTGTTTTCGGGTAAACCTGCCGTGGCCCTCCATCCGAGGCTGCAGGACCGCGCCAGCTTCGGGGACTAATGTCGGGGGGCAGCCCCCGAGTAGGGTCAGTATGGTGAAAATAAGTGTGGACTCGACTCAAGAGTTGACCGAGTCAATGATGAACCGACATATCACACCGGCTTATCCGGAGTCAACCGGGTCAGGGCTAACCGACATAGACCTATGTCGGTTCATGCATATTATATGTCGGAATCCTCTTTGTTGTTCTTATATGCAGGAAAGGGTAAACCGAGTCAGAGCATAGGACATGCCTATGCCGGGTGAAAGTCATCCGGATGGTGGACCAAGCTCCTTGAGACACGGAGCGAGACAAGGGCGGCGATGTGCTGCAAGTGGACGGTGTGCCAAGACTCGGCCATGCCTCTGACGCGGGCGGCGCGGTACAGTGGCGCTAGGCCTAGGCATTGACGTGCTGTCTACCGCAGAGGGGACCGTGGCGACCAGCGCTGCCACGGTCTGGACATGGTGCAGCGGCGCCCGTGTCGGGCGGCAACCAAGGGGTATGGCGACAGTATCAAAGTTTTACACTGTAACCCTGGGTTTCCCTATATAAGGGGTACCAGGGGCTCCTCTTCCAGGGAGAGAAGACAATTCATTTGAGCGTAGACGCTGGGCAATTTCTTAGTCTGTCTTTGAGAGCTAGAGGAGAGCCAGAGAGCCCTTCTGAGACTCGGTAGAAGCTTGGAGTGGGTAGTTCTTTCCATACAGCTCAAGGAGCCAGCTTGTAATCAGTTGTAATCCACATATATCAATCAGACAGGCAGGAGTAGGGGTGTTATCTCCTCACGAGAGCCCCGAACCTGGGTAAAATCGTGTGCGTGTGTGTGTGTTTCTCTGTGCGTCTTCACGTACAAGCTCTCCCCGGTTACCTCCAGCGTCCAATCGGCCCCACCTTAAGCCTATATGGCATCTGTCCGTGCCCCACCACGACACAGTGCTCTGCTGAAACGCACCTCACCACAGAAATGTACTACCAACTGTGCTTGCGGTTTGATTCAGATAACACGCTAGCATGATAGGAAAGAGGGTCCATTCTTTTCCTACTGAAAGTTTGCGGTGTGTAGCTCCTTCCCGGGGCAGGATTGGGCGGTGGGACACGGCAGGAGTTCGACACCCGGGAAGGACTGGATGGGCCGGAGATGCGACAGGAAAACAGATAAGTTCTTGCATCAGCATCTTGCATTTAGGCATAACATCTCGCTCGGAGTCAATATACCATCGACCTGCACATGCTTGACGGTTGATGAGAGCCTTTGCGGGGGTATGCGACCACCCCGGTGAACGGTCCGTTTCCCTCTGGCCTAGTACCCGTGGACAGTGGCGAAGGACTCCCGGAAGATATAGTCCGACTTAGGGGGTACATCTATCATGCAGAGGTAGAGTGCCTTGGCACCTAAGCGGCCTCCTCTGAATACCAGACAGCGCGTTAGTGCAAAGGAAGATTTGGGAAATGACCCCGGGAGTTGAGTCTAGGGTTGCATACATCCGAATTTACATTCTGAATTACATTCTTGAATTTACATTCGGTTGTGCGACTACTAGACCCTGTGCTACTGAGGCCAACTTGGAGTTAGCGCTCCTTGTTGTGCGGCCTTGCCTTGTCTGCGCCCAATGGGGGACCTCTCAATTCCCGGGGACGCCTGGGAGGAGAGGGAGAACCCGGAAGGATTTTTTCAGGTGTCTCCTGGCTGTCTGGTATGTCCGGGCGCCAGGCAGCGGAGCAGGGAGACCACCTCGGCCGCCACCTTGCTCATGGCATTGTCGTCCGCCTGCGACAGGGGACAAGTTCGGTGAGGGTCTAGACCAGGCCCAAGAGGAGCGAGGGGCCGAGAAAGACGCAACACTGACCTGTTCGATGGCATCGAACTCTTCCCAGAGCCGGGATGCCTCCGGGATCCCCGCGGTCTTCCCCTTCAAGGCCGCCAGAAGCTGAGCCCTGCAGAGCGCACGCACCCAATCCTCTTCCTGGGCTGCAGGACCAGAGATCGTCGCCAAGCGCGAAACGCCCATAGCGAGGGCCAGGCGCGACATCACCTCGTCTTCTTCTCCAGCGGCACGGGCCCCATTTCCCCTGGGAGCCTCCGCCGCACCCCGGTTCACGGACGCCGCCGTCGACGTCCCAGAGAAGGACATCCCTACCTCCCCCGACATGGCCCTGTGGATTGTGAAGGGGCAGGAAGTGCAAGGAGCAAGAGACAGCAAGACTAAGGGTGACCAAGGAGTTGGGGGCTAGAGAGCCTTTTATAGGCCCTCTGTTCCCCACTGGCTCCTCTGACGGATCAACTGGCGCCGCAATCAAGAGCGATTTTTGCAGTAAACCGTTCTCGATCGCGTCTATTTAGTTTGAAGGCCAAGCGTCAGCAAGAGTACAAGTTATTCGTCATCCAAAGATCTACAATGGGGCCTACTTTTTACAAAGAAAATGTTGGCTCCTACGCAAGCAAGGAGCATCCCCGCACCACAGTAGGCGCTACTTCCAGAAGTACGTCGACGAGGCCGCCAAGAAGGAGGTGAAGAACATCTTCGGGGGGCGCTACCACGGTGCCGCCCCCGCACCTTCAGGGAAGCAGGCTCCTCTCAGCCTTGATGCTGAGGGAGTCCTCTTCATCTTCATCATCGTCCTCCTCGTCGTAGCTGCTGCTGCGACTGCTGCTGTTGCTCTCCACGCAGCAATCCTCGCGTCCTCCATCGGCACGGAAGATCTTCACGGAGAGCGTCTCTTCCCCGTCGTACTCGAATGACAAGTATTGCCCCCGGGTAAGGCGACGGGAGCGTGCGAACGCTTTCCATCCCTTCCCCAGGAGCATGGAGCCGTCGATGGTGTACTCCGCTTCGACCCAGGAGGGGCCGTTGGGACAGCCCTCGACCTGCAGCCAGTAACCGGTGGGCCGGCCGTCGTCCGCGTCCACCGCCACCGCGAAGGAGTCCGGCAGATGAAGCCGGCCGCGCAGACATCTATCCAGATCCACGACGAACTCGAACGGAGGGAAGCCGATATGGGTCATCCTCCTCAAGGGAGGGCTCAGCGAACCTCCCGCTCCGCGACTTCCACGACCTCTGCTTACACGACCGCGGCCGCCGCCGCGACCGCGCCTCGCTCGACCTCGGGGGGCACCTCTTCCGCGACTACCAGACGCCACTTCTGCTCCCGCCGAGGACGAGCGCAAGCGACCAGCTCCTCTCTTAGCCCCCACCATCGACGCGCTCGCCGCTGGGGAAGAGTGGGGCTGAGGAAGGAGTGAAGACAAATGAAGATCCTGAGGGGTGTCCCCGCCTTTAAGAAGGATCGGATGCGCTTTCAGCGGTCGTCCCCTCGCTTTCCCGAGAATCGAGGAGGCTGGCGCAAATTCTCCACCGGATGGATAACTTCGAGACCCGTGAGACGCGCACCTCCGTAGTGCTCGGCTCTGGCGGATGTGACAAGACGTTCAAGACCTGACGCCGGGGACCCACTTTGACTCTTTTTGGTCATAGCCCCGGCGGCAGAAGGGCGTGACCGCCGGGACTATGCCCGGGGGCTACTGTCACAACAATGGAACATGGGGTTCCCCTGATGCGGTCAAAGTGGGTCCATCGCATATGGGCCCACCAAGGAGACACTCAAGGCCAAGACTCAAGACTGGCAGGTGGGCCCCCCCACCTGCCCCGCGGCGTCCCGACGCGCGCTACATCGACAACCAAGGCCGAGGACTCGGGGACCCTCCAGGGCCCCCTCGACCCGGAAGCAGGCACGGAGGTCCCGGGACCCCGACGCCCGGCAGGAGGCCAGGCTCACCCCCGGGAATCAACCTCCACCGCGCCAAGAGGATAAGCTTGCCAGCTCCAGCTGGAGGCTCCTAGAAGACTTGGGCGCCAAGAAGACGGAGGCGCCAAAGGGGGGCAGAGGTGGAAAAGCTATCGGCCTTTGTCCGCCCTCTCTGGAGAAGGTGGGTGGTCTCACCTACCCCCTCTGAGAAGAATACTTGGACGAGAGGAGGCCACGTCGCCTCCTAAAGAGAACCCGGAGGGGTTTTCCCGCCAAAACCCCTCCGGCCCCAAGGGTGCACCTGTGATATCCCCTTAGCCTATAAAAGGAGGATCGAGGCACCCAAGGGAGGGGGCAATCATCGTTAAGTTGGACGCTAGGCTAGGTAGCGCACAAGTCCGAGATTAGCATAGGCGAGAGGTGATCTTTTCCGGGTCAGGATCTGCTCGTCTTCAACCTCTAGCCAACACCTCCCGGGTTCTTACCCGCAACCACCATTGTAAAGCTACACCATGATACACCACTCAATCCAGACATGCAGGAGTAAGGTTGTTAGCCTCCGGGCGGCCCGAACCTAGGTAAACTCCTTGTGTCTCTGTGATGCTTGCTAGTACGTAGATCTCGAGCGTAGACGAAGCCCCCGGGCGGAAGACAATCTTCGGCCTCCTCTGCGCCCCATACCGAACCTGAAAAGGGGGTATCCTTTACTCCCGGTGTCCGTGATCCAAGACATGACAATTCCAATGTCAACTTTTTCTCAAATCATAGAGTATCCTATGTTATGCATTGTCCCCTGAACCATCACATGTTTCCCCTCCTATGAACCATAGGTTTGATGTGTTGGCCTGAGATAAAGATATAATGGTAGTATATATATGCTTAGCCATGCTTAGCCATGCTTAGTCGAATGCTTTATTGTCCGGTGGTTTAATTCCATCATTATTGATGTTGATGGAATGTTCGGACATGGTGGTTACTTGTGGTACTTAATTTAAATTGCTTAAAAGGCTTGGATGAGTCGCCATCGGGGATGGTGTTTTGCCTCATTCTTGCCCCTAGGTGCGAGTTCTTGTCTCAAGAACCAAGGTTTGAGCGTGCTGCCATTGGTGGGGGTATGGGCTCCTAACTTACTGAATAACTTGTGCGGGCGTATCCAAGGGTCCTCTAGTTTGCGCTTTCCATTTGCGTGTGAGTTGCAGGTGGATGAGGCGCGATGAAGAGGGTGTGTGTGGTGTTAGGGTGTGGCGATGGGGGCAGGGGCTAAAATAGGCTGGATAAACTTGTCCTGTCGTCACAAATGACTCTTGGATAGTCTCACGCGAGGTAAAGGTTTAACCGCGTCCACTTGCCGGCTTTTCCCAGAAGAGAGCTAACTAGGCGAGCCGGACGGTACCAATGGGTAAATTAGTACACCCCTGCAGGGTTTAATCTTTTCGAAAAGCCGTGTCCACGGTTATGGACGCCTTGGGAACGGATTACGAGATCATAGATAATATCAACCTAACTAAAATTTGGCAACTAGAGGTTGCAATTCAACATGTGTAAAAGGTTCATTTTCTCGAGGGTGATTCGAGGGAGTGCCTTGGTGGAGATGAGTGATGAGAAATGGTTACTATGGGTTCGTTGAGAACCAAACATGAAAGTTTATTCTCTTATCCCTTTTCGAAAAACATTCTGAGTAGTCGATGCCATGAGTCATTATGTCTTTTGAAAAGGAAAACTAGCTTTATGCAAATTAGCTACTATACAGCTTTAGAGCCTTGTCATCATTGGGCCTATATCGCCCGACTAAACTTGCGAGTACGTCGTACTTAGTCTCTCCTTGTTGAATATTATTTGTTTCAGAGGAGGACGACACTGAGCAGATAGGTGGGTTCTTCGTGGACATCGACGAGTAGTCTGGGGTTCCAGGTGGCAGCTTGGGACGTCCTGGAACAGGCTGGCACGGGATGTTTATCTGTAGGCCTCTTAGGCCATATTTTGGATCTTGTTGTTAGACAACACTACTTCGCTTCCGCATGATGTAATGATGGGTCTGTGACCCCTGTGTGTGATTTGTATCTTCCTCGTTATATGATTTGCTATATGATCTCTTTGTGTCGTAGAGTCTGTGATGTGCCAGTTGTTCCACAAGTCTTGATCTCTTTATTATACATTGATAGCTATGCCAGTGTTTATGGCACAATCGATGTGTTGCGTTGGAGCGGTAATTCCATGCCCTTCGATTGTGTAGCATAGCCTGTGGGTTACATAGCCTCTCTGTATAATTCCGGGGTCGGGGCGTTACACACCGCCAGCCTGGTGGACAGTTGGATAAAAACCAAGAAAAGTATCAATCTCACATTTGGCTAGGAAAAGCCCGAGTGGTTTGCTGCTCCGGAAGAACACATCAATACACTCGCATGCCACAACCCGCCAAGAGATAATTCGAGCATAAATTCAGAAGTAAACAAGTTCAATTTTCAAGAGCAGCCCAAATCCTTATGATTACATAGCAATCTGATAGCATAAACATATTACAAAGTCGAGCTTTTAAGTCTTTTCCTAACAGAGACTAAGTTGAAGGAGCAGCAGGCGTATCTAGCGTGCAAGCATGCCGCTCCAGCATCTGCGACAGTTGCTCTGCAAGGGCTCTCGAACGAGGGTGAAGGGGTTGAAGGTCTACCTCCATGCCATCGGGTCCCTTCGGGAACTCTGAGGTAACTTTGTCTAAGTCACCCTGCACCCCATGTCCCATGGCCAGGGTCAGAACGGTCTCTGCGCCGCAAAGAGTCTGTTCGCGGCTGTATTCGCCAAGGGGGTCATCTTCCGCGCTGAATGCTTCCACCAATTGGCTGAAAGTCTTCGGTGCATTCTCTTCATCCGGATACATGCTTCTTCGGATCAAAGAAAATGCATCCTTAGTTTTCTCCATGAGGCCACAAGCGCGGGTGCCATAATCCTTAGCCAAACATACATCATCAGAAAGGCAATCCACATGCTCGCGACCAGCAGTGTCAAGCTTCAAGCCCAGAGCATCTGCATAGAAATCAAGTGAGAAAGTTGCATTGACAAAGTATCGTCAGAACGAGCGACAGTGAAATACCTACCCGAAAGAGAGTTGGCCAAGTAGTTAGCCTGCGAAGCCAGTCCCTCGTCAGGCTTCAAAGCTTCTTGGGACTCTTCTTCATGCTGTTTCTTTAGCGCTTCCAGCTCTTTTTCGAGTAAAGCAACTCGAGCTTCCAGATCGTTGGCATGACGAGCAAGGTTCTGGTTCTCAGTATTTGCGCGATTCAGGGCCCCTACGAAGAGTTGCAAAAATTCAAATGGAACTCAGCCAATAGTTTGCATATTAGCTAGCACAAGGAAATAAGAAAAGCTCACCCCGTGATTCTTCCAGGTTGTCTCGAAGGCTGTTCTCTCGGTCTCTACGTGCACAAACTCAGTAGCCAGATCCAACATCTTGTGCACGTAAGGCTACACGATGAAACACAAAGGAGATTAGATGAGGAAAATTAAGAGTCCACACCCAATTGCACACAATTGCACCCGGAATCGGGGGCTACTGAGGGTGAAACCCGTAGATTCTGCAAAATTAATTCTAGTAGCAAAGTAACTAACATGTCCTTCACGTCTTTGGAGCAAGTCTGATGAAGCACTGATGGGCTGAGTCTTCAGAGGTGTAGCAGAAGTTGCAGGAGGAGTTGCAGCGGTTGCTTTGTGTGGCTCCGGGTCAGTTGTTTTCTCCGGACACGAGGAAGATACAGGAGGAGTCACGCCGCCAGCGGGAGTATTGAGGATGTTCCAGCGTGTCGACACCCGAGGTTTCTTGGCCTCGGGAGGTGGTGGCCGAAACGCCAGGGGAGCCATGTTCAACACTTCCATACCTTCAAGGGTAGATGAGCTTGAAGCAGGAGCCGGACTCGAAGCACCCGCAGAAGCAAAAGGTGCGCTGGATGGAGCTTCCTTCCCCATGCCTTCGCTCTCGTCCGCAGACTCGCGATGTCTTTTTCGGGTGTGCTCCTCACTCACCTTGTGGGGAGAGTTGGTTTCTTCTTCATCATCAGAAATTTCCTCGACGGGGTTATCCGTCTCGGAGGCAACGTCAAGGTCATCTATCTCCACTGAGGCTTTACTCGAGGAGATTGGTGGATAACAAGTCAAGATAACATGTTCCTGGAAACAAGAAAGTTTATGAGCACACAGGGTCAAAGTCTCAGGGGAGTATAGAAAAGCAGTCGAAATTTGGGTTACCTTAGGAAGGGAGTTTTCTTCGCCGAAAGGAGTCACAGCAGTCGCCTCAACAAAGGGATCATCCCTCCTGAGCTTGGTATTCTGGCGCACTCGCGTCTCCAGTTCTTCACCCGAGAGCTCCTCGGACGACGTCCTTGTTGGGTCCTGGAGCCCGGAGTACTTCCACATACCATGGGCCCTCGCCTGAAGCGGTTGAATGCGCCTCTTCACAAAAGTGTAGATGAGTTACACCCCAATCAATTCCTTGTTGGGTGCGCAGCGAAGAGCCGCAACTCGTGACAAGAGTTGGTTAGCTTCTGTTTCTTCAGCAGGAGTCAACTCATGTTTCCAGGTCCTCCGAGATTTCACTCGAGTCTCGAGAGAGAAATCAGGTACTTGCGAGTCGCCATCCACGGTGAAATAAAACCACCGTCTCCTCCATTGCTGGATGGACTCGCTCAGCTTGAAGTCAAAGTAACCGACATCGTTGCGAGTCTGGATACCGAAGCCTCCTGTCACTAGGCTCCGTCCGGCAACGGTATGCTTCTTCACGAAAAAGATGCGGCGCCACAGTCGCCAATGCGGGTGCACGCCCAGGAAGCACTCGCAAAGGACGAAGAAGCCGGCAATATGGAGGATGCTGTTCGGCGTGAGGTCATGCAGTTGCACGCCATACGCAAATAGCAGGCCTCGGACGAATTCGTGCAGGGGGAAGGACAGCCCGCGCGTCAAGAAATCCGCAAACACAACACACTTGACGGCGTGAGGATTGGGGATTACCTCATTTCCGATGCATTGCACCTTTCTTCTCACCGCCGGTGGAAGGCGGCTGTCGGCCCTCAGGCTGGCAAGTTGGCGCTCAGAAATGGAGGAAGATTCCCAGTCTCCCTTCATCTTCTTCGGCGGAGCAGCATCGCCGGCGGAGTTCCCAGCGGAGGCAGCCTTCTTTGCCTTTACCCATGAAGAAGAATGGATGGCAGGTTGGATCGACATGAAGAAGCGAGGAAGAAGAAGGATAGTGGCAAGAATGAAGAGGACGGAGGTTTTCCTCCCCTTCTTATCGCGGCATGGAGGTTGATCTTGGTTGTAGATCGTGCGGCTGCTTTGCGAGCCCCGTATCGGTCCGTCCACGTGTTGATCAGGAAACGAACCGGCGCCCTCCACTACTCCGCCGGCGTGAGAATTGAGGGCATCGCTCAGTATTTTTTGCGATGTGCGGTCAGTCCGCCGCTGGGCTGCCGTGTCAAATGGTCAAGGCTCTGACAATGGCCACCAGTGTCACGTCCTGTCTCACACCCAGAGGTAGCGTCGTCCATGACATCATAAAGCCTCCAGCTCCTATTTTGTGTTCTGTACTCAAAACCATACGACCGGGCCCCAGTCGACTATATCCTGGGCAGGTTCCACCCACTTACGGGTCGATAATCGCACTCGACAAGTTGCGTCTTCCTAGATTGCCTCCGCGGTAACAGATCTCTGGATGCCACGTTTACGACGTGAAGGTAAGACCATTGGATCCGCTCCAATGGCCTGGGACTTGCCTCAGACTGCGAGTACACAGAAAATATCCGTGCCTACGGTGCAAAGAAAATCCTGACGGACGCGTTGGGTACCAAACACATTGCGAGAGTCAGGTCCTGTAAGGCCTCCGCGGCATGAATCTGATTACACTTTCCTTTCCGGGTTCGAGTCCGGGGACTCGAACTCAATGTAGCTTAGCGTTGTTTTGCCCGAGTGCAGTTAACTGGACCCGATCCGTCGAGTGCTCCAGGCTCGCTAAAGCAATATCCCCACAAGTCACGAGAAAAGCCTGCTCCGATGTATTTCCGGACTCGGGTGATGCTCTTCGGTTAAATTAAGGTCGAACGAAAATGACGTAATTGTTGGATATTCGAGTCAGAGTCTCCACCCGATTCTGCGAATCACCTGAAGACTCGGGGGCTACTGACATGGATATGGATATCGGGTCCCGATTGTCGGGTACCCGGTAGCTGTTACTCGTGTTGGGATCCACCTCTACCGTTTTAAGGCCTGTCGGGTAGCCCGTTTGTGGGATGGCCTAGGCCCATGTAAAAGGCGGTGATAAGTTTTCTTACTAAGCAAGTTAGGTTTAGGGTTACTTCCTAGAATCTGTAACCTACCCGGTCAAGGACACCCGAGACCCAGCCTACTATAAAGGCTGGGAGGAGCCGCCGGGTAGAGGGTACGCTCTCAGATCGCATCGCCACCATAGCCCTTACGGCAAACTTTGTAAATCACGAGATCAACATACAGATTTTCCACCTCACTGGGGACCTAAACTCCGGTGGGATCTTGTTCCTCTTTTTAACCGCCGGTGTCACCTACGTCATGATGTTCTCCGTAAACCCAAGTCCCTCATGGAGGGGCACTGCCGAGATAATCCCTCGACAGCGAGAGCTGCGAGCTGCACGGCTCCAACAGCGGCTCTGGCTATCCCGTCAGCAACTTCCTACCGTCATACGCCAGTTGACAATTACATCCGCATTGGCAATAGTATGTTCAAGGTGTTCAAGCCTGGAAAGATTAAAAGTTTCTTTATGGTCCCTGAAGCCTGAAGGTGATGCTGCTACTGCCTCCTTTTTTTTTAGACAAAACTACTGCGTCCTTTCCTGGTTACATTTTGTAATATTACAATTAGGATTACGAGAATTAAAAGTAGCATTTATTTCCATTGTAACATCCCAAATTTTGGAATGTTGTAAAAATCACAAAAATTTAAAACTTTTATTAATAATTAAATTAAAGTCTCCAAAAATCAAGAAAAGCTTTTATAGAAGATTGTTTTGACATCTTCAAAGTTATATTTTTAATTAAAATTCCTTTATCTTCAAATCTCAACTTTAATGTTTTGGAAATAAAATATTTAAATGAGTTTTCAAATAATATCCTCCATTTGGTTTATTGTTTTAAAATGAATAATATGGGGATATTATAAACCCTATTTCCTTTGTGGAAATAATTTAAATACTCTTCCAAGCTTGATTTTATAAAAATGTTTTATCTTAAATTATTTTAATATGAAAATGAGTTATCATTTTGAATGATATTACTCATCTTATTCCTCTGGTTTTTAATTAAATATTTTGGGATATTTATAAACCCTAATTTGGAAATTTCCCAAATAGCCATATAAGGCAAATTTGACCAAAAGGGTATTTTGGTAATTTTGTTTTGACCAAAAACATTTCCTAAATGTCTATTTTGAATATTGGGAATTTTACAAATTTTTATAATTTTATTTGACTTGATTTGGAGGCCTAAATGTAAAATTATAAAAGAAAACAGAAAAATAAAGAAAAGAAAATTTGATGACGTCACGATGACGTCATCGTCTTCAAAGCTCCATCACGGCCGTTTCTTCCCGTCGATTCCCCCCCTTGATTGCGACCGATTAAAGCCACGATCCATCTCCCCGATCCCTCCCCCTTAAAGCCCACGGTCTCCTCTCTCTTTCCCCTCTTTTCCCCCCTCCGAATCCCGCCGCCAGGCCAAAGAAAAAGCTCACCGGAGTTGTGCGGCCGCCGCCGTGGTTTTTCTTCAATTCCGGCCACCCCGGTGATCCCCAGCCCCGAACCCCTGCCTCCTCTCGTCCCCTCTACCTGGCGCACCTCCTGACCCTTTCCTCTAATTTTTGGTGCAGCCAAAACGACGATTTCATCGTCGACCCGAACGCGCCGGCGCGCCACCTACCTCCGTCCGTGCTCCGCCGCCGTTCCGAGAGGCGCAAGACGACGCCACCGTCTCCCCTGACTTCGTCGTGTCGTCCCGCACCCCGTCGTCTACCTGCCCGAGCCCAAGACCCACGGAAACATCGTCGACGCCCACGTCCGTGCCGCGCCGCCGCCATCCCCGCCCATCGCCGGTGACCGAGCCGCCGGGGTGAGAAACCCTAGCATCCACAGCCGTTCGATCTGAAACCAGCGGCCAAGATTGGATCCAGCCGAGCCAGAGCCGAGCCGAGCCAAGCCGCGGCTTAAGCCGAAGCCGAGCCCAGCCCAGCCCGAGTCCAACCAATCCCAGCCCGCCGCGTGGCCAGCCATTTTCTGGGATTTTATCCCGATTTGTTTTAAATGGCTATTTTGCAGAAAAGCCCCTATTTATTCAAACCATCATAACTTTTAACCCTTTGGCCAAATTTAACAAACTTTATCTTTTTGAAAAGCTCTGAACTTGTAGAATCTTTTGGTTCTGCTAGTTTTCAGTTTTGACAAATCCAAATTTATTCAAATTACAAATGAGTCATTTGAGTAAATTTGGCATAGTTTTAAATCTATAAGTCCAAATTTTGCAATAAAATATTTCTGGAAACCTTGGAACATGCATGACATGATTCCACTGTTATATTAAATTTTTGATAGTTTTAAAAAGATTTCTTAATCAGAGACTCAAATTGGAGTATTTCTGATATAGTTTAATTTCTATAAATCCTTTTAATTTGTTTTCTTTTAGAAAACTTCCTCAAATAGTTGTCTCTGTCCAGAGAAGACCAAAACTAGGCCTAGCTACCACCTTTTGAAACATACACATTGAAAGTGTGCCAAAGGCCATTTAAATGTCAATGTTTTGTAAACCATAGTTTCAAAATGTTTTAAAACTCTTGACCAACTTTCTTGTGTGATCACTTTGATCAAGACCAATCTTTAGAACCTTTGTAACAACCCTTCAACCTATTCAAGTTTGAATTATTCAAATTTGATTTCAGACCAACCCCCGACCCAAATGGCAAACCCCAAACCTAATGCATTGATTCTTTTTGCATATGGAATCATGTATTGAAACTTGGACCATCAACCTAGTATTCTTTGCTGCTATCTGTGTTTGTTGTTATGTTTGTTTATTTGATTGTTGTATTGTTGCTTATTGTCAATTGATTGCATTGTATAGATTGAACGGAGTGCTACGAGTTACTTTGAGAAGAGTGTGTGAGCAACGACAAGTTCCAAAAGGCAAGTGCATACACCCTTTCATGAAAGACCTACTATTTTATTATATATGCATTGTAGACTATTTCGGTAGTATGCATGATAGGTGTAATACTATATTGCTATGCAGACCTGTTTAGTATAGCGCCCTTTATTCCTGTTGGTTTAGGAACCCATTCACTTGGTAGAAGTTAGAACTGCTATGCTGAAATGTTTTATTGTAGTACGAAAGGATAAAAACTCTACTAAGTTAATGAACTACCTGGGTGGCAATTGGTTTTGCTCTATTGGTGGTCAAAGTTGAGTGGCTGCTCAGGGCCATTTCCATGGTTATACCTGAGTACGTGCACTTGTGAACGGCCACCCAGGAACAAAGAGATTTAAGTCACTCCAAGTTTAGATTGCTTCCAGTGCAGCCACTTGGTATTATGGCTCTGCCTTGACTAAGTAAGTTCTAGGAACCTGATTCCGACAGTTCTCAGCGGATGAATGTCTTGTATGGGTCTGTCTGACGAACAGGGGACTGTTTCCCAAAGGTCTCGTCTTCATCTTCACCTTTCCTTGTCAGTTCAAGAAGGTCAAGGACAGAATGGGTTGATGGAGTCTCGTGGTGAAAGTGCACAACCTCTCGAGAGTGTAAAACTATGATCATAGCCGTGTCCCCGGTTACTGACAATTCTGAGCAGCTGGACAAGGATGTCGATGGAAAATCTCCTCATTCCAATTTCATAATAAAATTTGATGGGTGAACTCGGGTATATGAGACCTTGGATGCGTTCCATGGGTGTGTCTCATATTGAAAAGTTGAGAATACAATGTTTATGAAAAGTAGGACAAAATTGGCTTTATGCAATAGCCTTCAACTCCACCAGCCAGATATGCATATAGATGTAGACTTGCCATTTTATATTCCACCAAAGTATCACTTGTCGGCCTGTCACAAGGTATTGACCCAAATTCCCTGGGCTGCAACGTTAATGTTGCAGGTTTTTACGATGTCGCGTGAGGACGTCTACCTTTCGAGCTTGCAACCAACATGTATGCCAGTGGCACATGAAGATGATGAAGCTCTCTGTGCTACTTATGTTTCCGCTGCCAAACTTTGCATTCAAGCTAGCCTTTGGCTATGCAATTTGTAAAGAATATTTTATTTATGGATCTCACGATGTAATAATTATTTGACATTGATGCATGGTATTACATCTATTTGTGAATTGCTATCCATACTCGATCCAGGGAATAGCATATTTCACGAATGTGTTCTTGCTTTTCTAAGCGAGGGCGCTACAGATGGTATCAGAGCGTAATGTTGCCTGTAGGCTCGAAAACCTTAGGTTTGGATTAGAAATAAGAATGACCATAGGAACAAAAGTTATTTTCTCCTTGTCTAAATCTTTCCTAATATCTTCTTGTAACCTTCTCAACTAATTGCTTTCTAAGTTATCTTATCTTATTTATAGATGACCATAACTGAGAACTGTTTCCGAAGACGTTGAAGATCAACATGAAAAGTATGAGAAGCCATCAAGTGCCTTGATAGAAGACTTCAATTTAGACTTCACAACACCAGAAGTACCTCGACGAACTCAAAGAAATAGAAGAGAATCTTGAAGCATTGATGGAAGAGATAGACTAGACCACCATTTTACCTGAATAACGTTATAGTAATATTGTATTGACTTACCAAATTGTGGTATGGCAGTACAATCGTGTTTATTTTGAAAAACCCTTGTTGTGTTTGTTTGTTATCCAAACTATATTTCGAAAATTAAATAGGAATAGTTGTTTTATCTATATTGTTTGTCGCTTGTTGCTTGCTAGATGTTTTGTTTGTAAGATGAATTGTCTTGATCTGCTTGTTTGGGTAGGAATATTTCTCTTAATATCTTTCTATCTCTACTCATCACTGCTAAACCAAACCAGATGTCGCACCCACATACCAACCATGATGAAAAAGATAGCCACCTCAAGATGCCCTATGCAGTTCAGTTGCTGGTAGCAGCTCAGACTCAGATGACCCAAGTGATGAAAGAAAGTCAAGCCAACAACCCCAATAACGAGTTACCCACAGGAATGCAACAAATGTTAGATAACCAGACTCAATTAGTGCAGATGATGGCTCAGTATATGGCAAGAAACAACAACAACAACTTACCACAGATGGAAGATGGCCACAAAGAGTCCAAGGAGAATATTAGGACAGGACCCAGAGCCTGCAAATCTGTGGGGAGATTGGTCATTCATCCAAAGAGTGTCCCGATGAGTCGCCCCATTTGTATACAAACCATCCTGATGAAGGATGTCCTATGATCCAGGTTACTTGCTTTTTGTGTGAAGGGACAAATCACATTCCGGCTCAATGCCAAATCTATCCCATGGTGCAAGAAGTCAGTCAACAAGTCAAAGCGGGAATGCAACAAATTCTCAAGAGGTCTGTGGTAGTACAAAAATGGAAGGAGGAACTCAAGCGAGATACTAGCCATATAACATGTTTCACATGTAGGAAAATGGGTCATTATTCATGGGATTGCTCAGAGAAGGAGGTTGGTGATGGGATCAAGCCAAAACAGTATAAGAAGGGACTTGTGAACCGTCGCAGTACAGATCATGACCCCCATCATCACGTTATCAACCACAGTGGTGGATTCAAAGCAAGCAATGGAGGATTCAATGTTAGGGTACACAATGGACACAAGCATGAGAACCACCCCAACAATTTCCACAAGAAAGACAACAGCCAAGTGAGGTGTTTTAATTGCAAGAAAATGGGCCATTATGAAAGAGAATGCCCAGAAGAGCCCCGAGATATGTCAACAGTATTTTGCCATCGCTGCAGAGAGACAGGACACTTCACCGATGATTGCCCAAGTCGGAAGAGACGTCGTGTGAATGCCTTGCTCGACTAATTTTCATTAGATTATGTATGAGGAAATAAGCACTGTGATGAAAGAGTGGTGTAATGTCGATGTAATAACCACAATTTGTGAGGATGAGTGAAACTTGTATCGAATATCTTATGCCAAAACTTAGACAAAGCAATTACTATTGTTGTGAAGCCTGCTCATCATCTCAGGGATGAAGACAAGACACTGATATGGTCAAGCAAAGACGACATGGAAAGCGTGTTTCCCCAGGGAGAGGGATCACCAAAGAAGCTATAGCTTGTGAGCTAGCATATGTAGTAGTTTTCGTAACCCCATAGTTTGAAGGATCGATAGTTTAGTTCAAGTTGTCTTACAGACTGGAAACATTCTGTTAGACATGTGAGATCGACCGAGTGTTAGCTTACGAGATTCTCCAAACCAAGTACAAGGTAATGAATTGAGTGCGATGTGGAGTAGCTACCATGACGACTACTCATTTCATTCGCTTTGCTATGAGGAATGGTAAATCTGAGTGACATACCTATAAGAGAGACGACGTTGATAAGCCTGATCCTTAGGAGGATAGTATATTGTAACCCTATGTGAGGCAAGTGTTGCCAACACGTAATATATATGGTGAGGTTAAACCACAGCTTTCATGAAGAAGAGATACTGCAATGAAGGACTTGACCTACCATGAGAGTATCGTTAGAATTGACGTTTTTCTTGCACGGAAAGATGTTAACCTAGAGAAGAGGAACATTGCCGAAGACATCACATGAGTGAGGACATAATATGTCAATCCATATTTAAGAGAATGGTATCCGAAGTTATCTAAAGAGACACCCACCTATTAGAGCTAGAGCACTTCTTGAGTATAAGATATAGTTGACGCAAGTGAGACCTAAAGACTAAACCGATGGACCCTAGCCCGAAGGAAAGAGTTCAAGACTGCCTACAAAAGTTCCTTTTAAGGGTGGTAGCCCACCCAGTTGTCTAAAACCCTGAGTTCCGAACCCATCTTTCTTTCTAGCCTCTCCGAATCTCGGGGACGAGATTCCTTTTAAGGGTGGTAGGTTTGTAACATCCCAAATTTTGGAATGTTGTAAAAATCACAAAAATTTAAAACTTTTATTAATAATTAAATTAAAGTCTCCAAAAATCAAGAAAAGCTTTTATAGAAGATTGTTTTGACATCTTCAAAGTTATATTTTTAATTAAAATTCCTTTATCTTCAAATCTCAACTTTAATGTTTTGGAAATAAAATATTTAAATGAGTTTTCAAATAATATCCTCCATTTGGTTTATTGTTTTAAAATGAATAATATGGGGATATTATAAACCCTATTTCCTTTGTGGAAATAATTTAAATACTCTTCCAAGCTTGATTTTATAAAAATGTTTTATCTTAAATTATTTTAATATGAAAATGAGTTATCATTTTGAATGATATTACTCATCTTATTCCTCTGGTTTTTAATTAAATATTTTGGGATATTTATAAACCCTAATTTGGAAATTTCCCAAATAGCCATATAAGGCAAATTTGACCAAAAGGGTATTTTGGTAATTTTGTTTTGACCAAAAACATTTCCTAAATGTCTATTTTGAATATTGGGAATTTTACAAATTTTTATAATTTTATTTGACTTGATTTGGAGGCCTAAATGTAAAATTATAAAAGAAAACAGAAAAATAAAGAAAAAGAAAATTTGATGACGTCACGATGACGTCATCGTCTTCAAAGCTCCATCACGGCCGTTTCTTCCCGTCGATTCCCCCCCTTGATTGCGACCGATTAAAGCCACGATCCATCTCCCCGATCCCTCCCCCTTAAAGCCCACGGTCTCCTCTCTCTTTCCCCTCTTTTCCCCCCTCCAAATCCCGCCGCCAGGCCAAAGAAAAAGCTCGCCGGAGTTGTGCGGCCGCCGCCGTGGTTTTTCTTCAATTCCGGCCACCCCGGTGATCCCCAGCCCCGAACCCCTGCCTCCTCTCGTCCCCTCTACCTGGCGCACCTCCTGACCCTTTCCTCTAATTTTTGGTGCAGCCAAAACGACGATTTCATCGTCGACCCGAACGCGCCGGCGCGCCACCTACCTCCGTCCGTGCTTCGCCGCCGTTCCGAGAGGCGCAAGACGACGCCACCGTCTCCCCTGACTTCGTCGTGTCGTCCCGCGCCCCGTCGTCTACCTGCCCGAGCCCAAGACCCACGGAAACATCGTCGACGCCCACGTCCGTGCCGCGCCGCCGCCATCCCCGCCCACCGCCGGTGACCGAGCCGCCGGGGTGAGAAACCCTAGCATCCACAGCCGTTCGATCTGAAACCAGCGGCCAAGATTGGATCCAGCCGAGCCAGAGCCGAGCCGAGCCAAGCCGCGGCTTAAGCCGAAGCCGAGCCCAGCCCAGCCCGAGTCCAACCAATCCCAGCCCGCCGCGTGGCCAGCCATTTTCTGGGATTTTATCCCGATTTGTTTTAAATGGCTATTTTGCAGAAAAGCCCCTATTTATTCAAACCATCATAACTTTTAAACCCTTTGGCCAAATTTAACAAACTTTATCTTTTTGAAAGCTCTGAACTTGTAGAATCTTTTGGTTCTGCTAGTTTTCAGTTTTGACAAATCCAAATTTATTCAAATTACAAATGAGTCATTTGAGTAAATTTTGCATAGTTTTAAATCTATAAGTCCAAATTTTGCAAATAAAATATTTCTGGAAACCTTGGAACATGCATGACATGATTCCACTGTTATATTAAATTTTTGATAGTTTTAAAAAGATTTCTTAATCAGAGACTCAAATTGGAGTATTTCTAATATAGTTTAATTTCTATAAATCCTTTTAATTTGTTTTCTTTTAGAAAACTTCCTCAAATAGTTGTCTCTGTCCAGAGAAGACCAAAACTAGGCCTAGCTACCACCTTTTGAAACATACACATTGAAAGTGTGCCAAAGGCCATTTAAATGTCAATGTTTTGTAAACCCATAGTTTCAAAATGTTTTAAAACTCTTGACCAACTTTCTTGTGCAATCACTTTGATCAAGACCAATCTTTAGAACCTTTGTAACAACCCTTCAACCTATTCAAGTTTGAATTATTCAAATTTGATTTCAGACCAACCCCCGACCCAAATGGCAAACCCCAAACCTAATGCATTGATTCTTTTTGCATATGGAATCATGTATTGAAACTTGGACCATCAACCTAGTATTCTTTGCTGCTATCTGTGTTTGTTGTTATGTTTGTTTATTGATTGTTGTATTGTTGCTTATTGTCAATTGTTTGCATTGTATAGATTGAACGGAGTGCTACGAGTTACTTTGAGAAGAGTGTGTGAGCAACGACAAGTTCCAAAAGGCAAGTGCATACACCCTTTCATGAAAGACCTACTATTTTATTATATATGCATTGTAGACTATTTCGGTAGTATGCATGATAGGTGTAATACTATATTGCTATCCAGACCTGTTTAGTATAGCGCCCTTTATTCCTGTTGGTTTAGG
Organism: Puccinellia tenuiflora; assembly: GCA_012064385.1. Lineage (NCBI taxonomy): Eukaryota > Viridiplantae > Streptophyta > Magnoliopsida > Poales > Poaceae > Puccinellia > Puccinellia tenuiflora. The sequence goes on along the minus strand of QRDG01000449.1, from coordinate 561,492 downwards.
AACCCATTCACTTGGTAGAAGTTAGAACTGCTATGCTGAAATGTTTATTGTAGTACGAAAGGATAAAAACTCTACTAAGTTAATGAACTACCTGGGTGGCAATTGGTTTTGCTCTATGGTGGTCAAAGTTGAGTGGCTGCTCAGGGCCATTTCCATGGTTATACCTGAGTACGTGCACTTGTGAACGGCCACCCAGGAACAAAGAGATTTAAGTCACTCCAAGTTTAGATTGCTTCCAGTGCAGCCACTTGGTATTATGGCTCTGCCTTGACTAAGTAAGTTCTAGGAACCTGATTCCGACAGTTCTCAGCGGATGATATGTCTTGTATGGGTCTGTCTGACGAACAGGGGACTGTTTCCCAAAGGTCTCGTCTTCATCTTCACCTTTCCTTTTCACTTCAAGAAGGTCAAGGACAGAATGGGTTGATGGAGTCTCGTGGTGAAAGTGCACAACCTCTCGAGAGTGTAAAACTATGATCATAGCCGTGTCCCGGTTACGGACAATTCTGAGCAGCTGGACAAGGATGTCGATGGAAAATCTCCTCATTCCAATTTCATAATAAAATTTGATGGGTGAACTCGGGTATATGAGACCTTGGATGCGTTCCATGGGTGTGTCTCATATTGAAAAGTTGAGAATACAATGTTTATGAAAAGTAGGACAAAATTGGCTTTATGCAATAGCCTTCAACTCCACCAGCCAGATATGCATATAGATGTAGACTTGCCATTTTATATTCCACCAAAGTATCACTTGCCGGCCTGTCACAAGGTATTGACCCAAATTCCCTGGGCTGCAACGTTAATGTTGCAGGTTTTTACGATGTCGCGTGAGGACGTCTACCTTTCGAGCTTGCAACCAACATGTATGCCAGTGGCACATGAAGATGATGAAGCTCTCTGTGCTACTTATGTTTCCGCTGCCAAACTTTGCATTCAAGCTAGCCTTTGGCTATGCAATTTGTAAAGAATATTTTATTTATGGATCTCGCGATGTAATAATTATTTGACATTGATGCATGGTATTACATCTATTTGTGAATTGCTATCCATACTCGATCCAGGGAATAGCATATTTCACGAATGTGTTCTTGCTTTTCTAAGCGAGGGCGCTACATCCATGATCTTGGGTTATTAGCTCGGTGATTATATCAAATAAACTATTTTAGACCGTGGCAATGCAATCGGCAGAGTCCTTAGCAGCAACAGGTAAATACATTCTTCATGGTGTCCTGCTGCCCCTTGCCTACTAATGCAGGAGGCTCTAGCCACGCCAGCAGACGCGAATATTTGTGCTCGCCCATGGCACTGACATCAGAGGTGCCCCGCTCCCTCATGACCATACTCACACTGTAAAACCGTCTGGCTTTGTTGTTTTGTTTTGTTTTGTTTTGCACTCTGTCAGAATATGCAACAAGTTAGTTGTGATGACTGTAATTGAGTTAGTTTTTAGGCAGGATTTTAGATAAAAACGTCACATTTTAGTGCTACTATATTGACTTCGTAATACTAATGTAGGTGTTGCTCAATCACTCTTTTGCTTGTAATTCTTGAGATGTGTAGAATGAAATCCTAATGCGGATATGGATGTGATTGGATCACTCTTTAGATTTGCAAGAAAATATTGAGTTGGACAGATCAAGGCACAAGATGTATCTTCAGGCTGAAGAAGGTACCAATTAATTGAAATTGTTTGTCGATACCGGAACAAATCAGATCATGAGAATTATTATTTTTGCCTCCTTTCCTTACCCACATCAATACAAAAAGAAAAAAGCCCAAGTGTTTGTCACCTTTGCCTTAGACATGAAATTGAGTAGGCTTTTCTTAGAGAACATCATTTCCTTACAATAGCATGATTCTGTTGAAAAAAATACTCCAATTATTGACTTTACTTGCGTTCTTGTAAAGAAGCAGTTAAATTCTGGCCATGAAATTCTTTCTATCCTCTATAACCCGTGGCAACGTACGGGCATGTTTGCTAGTAAATCTAAAATATATAGGATGGATAGTAGGGAGAGAGGAAGGGGAGCAGGGACCGATCCTCCCATGGCCACAGCTCCTCCTGTAGGCCAGCCCGCCCCAAGACCCTCCTCCACCCAGCGCTACCCCCAGCACCCCTTCAGCAGCGCAGCTCCTCGAGCCCCTTCTCCCCCCCCCCCCGCTCCACCTCCAGAACCATCGTACATCTCCCACAGTCCCACTTCTCCACCTCAAGCGCCTAGATGCGGCTTCCCCGACCAACCTCCACGGCCCTCACCCCGACCGAGTTTTGGCGAAAAAACAAGATTGACAGGGACGAACCTGGTCCTCCGGGATGGGCTCTTATAAGGCCTTCTCCCTCCCACCACTGTGGCTGTCCCGTTCGACGCGCTCATCCACCCCGGCGACCTCCGGCGACCTACTCCACCATCTTCGACGACTCCCATTCTCCACCCACCTCCGGCTACCCCCTCCTCCTCCACCCATGGCAACACGGCCTCCGACGAGCTCCGAAAAAATTCCGGCGAAATTCCGGCGGCTAGATCTAGATCTAGATCTGGCGCCTTTTTTTTTGAAATTCAAAAAAAACTTCTGTGGCGCATGGTGGTGGGTGCGCCACTAAAATATTTCTGTGGCGCACGGTTCTGGGTGCGCCACAGAAACTTAGCATTTCTGTGGCGCACCGCCAGCATGCGCCACAGAAATATATTTTAGTGGCGAGGATTCTGTGGCGCATGGGCATTTCTTGTGGGTGCGCCACAGAATTCTTTTTTGGTGCGCCACTAATAGCCCTTTTCCTGGTAGTGTTTAACACTTAAAAATGAAAAAAAACTGATATTTATAAAAATATTTTAAACAATAATTTTTGGCAATAATGTTTGACATACCTAGACACACTTATGTGTCAAATATGGGCACATTATTACAAACTATGGCACGAGGATGATCATATCTACGTCATTTGACTCGAAACTTATACATGTTTATAGATAATTGACCTTTTTGTGAAGAATTTTTTTGATAACTTTGTCAAAACTCAGGTTTATCATTTTTTTCTAGCAACTAGTACACATAAACGGAGTCCATGCCAAAGGATTTAATTTATTGAGTATTTTTCACTTTCTTTTATTTTGTTCAAAAAACTGTCAAAATGGTCGTCGTGCCTGTTCATCCAAAGGGGTCTCATTTTTGAAAACTATCGATGGTTCTGTGATACAACCACTACTGGTGTACCTTAAAATGATTTTTGTAAAATTTTCAGAGTAAACTATCACACACTTGTAGTTCAAAATTGAATTATTTTCGAAAAATAGGCATAAAGTCAATTAAATAGGCGAAATGAGGTAGACACCGAGAAAATTACTAATATTTTTGTATTATCAATAAATATGGCCTACTTTGTGTGAAAATTGTATATGTGCCATTTTGCACCATATTGTCGTACTGCTTCACAAAAATGTTCATTTTTGACAATTAAAAAATGAAAAATGATATTTATAAACGTAATTTGAAATTTTTAGTTCTACAACATTGTTTGTCATAACAAGACACTACTATGTGTCAAATATGGACACATTATCACAACTATGGCACGAGGATGATCATATCTACGTCATTTGACCGAAACTTATACATGTTTATAGATGATTGACCTTTTTGTGAAGAAGTTTTTTTGGTAACTTTGTCAAAACTCGGGGTTTATCATTTTTCCTAGCAACTAGTACACAAAAAGGAGGTCCATGCCAAAGGATTTAATTTATTGAGTATTTTTCACTTTCTTTTATTTTTATTCAAAAACGGTCAAAATAGTCGTCGTGCTGTTCATCCAAAGTGGTCTCATTTTGGAAAACTATCGATGGTTCTGTGATACAACCACTACTGTTGTACCTTAAATGATTTTTGTAAAATTTTCAGAGCAAACTATCACACACTTGTAGTTCAAAATTGAATTACTTTGAAAAATAGGCATATAAAGTCATTTAAATAGGCGAAATGTGGTTAGAACCGAGAAAATTACTAATATTTTTGGATTAATCAATAAAATATGGCCTACCTTTGTGGTGAAAATTGTATATGTGCCATTTTGCACCATATTTGTCGTACTTGCTTTACAAAAAATTGTCATTTTTTACAATTAAAAAATGAAAAATGATATTTATATACGTAATTTGAAAAAAAATTAGTTCTGCAACATTGTTTGTCATAAAAAGACACACCTATGTGTCAAATATGGACACATTATCACAAACTATGGCACGAGGATGATCATATCTAAGTCATTTGACTCGAAACTTACACATATTTATAGATGATTAACCTTTTTGTGAAGAAATTTCTTGGTAACTTTGTCAAAACTCAGGTTTATCATTTTTTCTAGGAACTAGTACACATAAAAGGAGTCCATGCCATAGGATTTCACTTTTTGAGTATTTTTCCACTTTCTTTTAATTTTTTGAAAAAAATTGTAATGACCCCTGCCATGATTTGTGATAAAGTGTCCATTTTTGACACATAGGTGCGTCTTGGTATGACAAACATTGTTGCAAAAACAATTTTTAAAATATTATTATAAATATCATTTTCTATTTTTTAAGTGCCAAAAGTGATTTTTTTATTAAGCAAGTACCACAAATGTAACAGCCCCAACTTGGTAATGAAAAATACGAAGAATTTTTCCACTTTTTGTTTCAATGTTTGCATCATAGCATCCATATGCATTTTGGCCATTTCAAACTTTCACTTGGAAACAATTAAGATGGGAAGCCCAAACTTCTCAACATCCAACTAATGAAAATGCCAAACTTGGAAACCAACTAAATGAACCTCCAAATTGTTCAGGAGTTCCAGCTTTGTCTTGTATAACAAATTCTCACTTTCCAAATTTTTGGTTAAATAAGAAATGAGTTTAAGAATTCAAGTTGGCTGAAATTCAATTCCTATTTTGGAACCAATTTAGAACTTCCAAAAATCCAAACTAAAATCATGGGGAGTTTCAATATGGTGGTGAGAATCTCCATGATTAATTTCACTATTGTTGGAAATGGTTAACTGCTCCAATTAAATGCTTTTTGCAATTTATCAAAAATGGCTAAATCTAAACCCATTGAACAAATGTTGCCCAAAACATTTTATTTTGGACCATCAATTTTTGTGGAGGTTCTAAAGGTTATTTCTAGCTTATATGAATTTTTCTGGGATTTTAGAAAATGTCCTGGTGCTCTAATTAAATGGTTTACCCTGCTGCTGGGCTTGTTTGCAATTAATTCAAACTTTCCAGGGGCCTCTCTGCAATTCTTCTTTCCCTCTCTCTCCTTTCCACTGTGGCGATGGCGTCCTGGCGCCATGCCGTCGTGCTGGCGACGCCCATGCCGTTGCCGCCGTGGCCCTGGAGGACAAAGGGGTCCAGACCGTCGAGCACCTGCCCCTCGCCCTCCTCCCTCGTTTTCTCTCTCGTAAATTCCAGATCGAGGGCTTTCTTCTTCCCCTAGCCGTCCTGCTCCTTGCCGAAGTCGCCACCGCCGAATTGCCGCCGTTTGGCGCCTCACCGGAGCAAGCCGAGGCCGCCGTACGTTTCGCCACGCCATCAGCTCCCTCTCCACCGGAGGAATCGAGCCGGGGAGGCCCGCATCCTCGGCCGCGTCCCCGACCTCCCCGCCTCGGCTGCGTCCTCGTCGGCCGTTTCCCCGACGTTTAGGTGCACCCCGCGCAGATCGCCGCCGACAGAAAGCTTCCTCGCCCCCTTCTATCCTCCCTGGTGCGTGGAATCAAGTCGGGACCGGCCGTAGCGACCCCGGCGTACTCGACATCGCCCGCTTCCGGCCAAGCTCCGCCCTCCCGAATTGGGGCACCATCGGCTGTCCCCTCTCCTTATCGACCACACCAGCGAGCTCACGGGTGAGCTAGCTTAATTTTTGCTATCTTCCCCGCCCCCTAATTCCCTCTCCCGCCGCCGATTCCTGGTCGCCGTCGCCGCCGGCGTCACCGCACACACGCCCCGGCCTGGGCACCGGCCTGACCGGCCTGGAGGCCGATTGGCTCGGGTGCGTGGCCGGCCTAGCGCCCGGCCTGGACCGACCCTGAGGCCGGTTCCCTCGGGCCACAGCCCGGCCTGGCTCCGGACTGGGCCGGCTCTGAGGCCGGCCCCCTCTGGTGCTGTCCCGGCCTGCAACCCGGCCTGGGCCGACCTGTGGGCCGGCCCTGCAACAGTAATATCTGCGAAATTGGAAAATAATTTGGAATTTAAATAATTTAATAACTATTCAAATACTTATCCAAATGTGACAAATAAAATACCCATGTGTTCAGAAAATCAAACTCTACCACTTGGAGTCATTGTAATCTTCTTTGGAATTCTATTATTTTTGTTATTTAAGAATTCCTAAAATGGGTTAAATAATCCCAAATTAGGAAAATTCATAACTTATTAAATAATTGTCCAAAAATTATGAATTAAATATCAAAGTGATCACCATGTAAAGTGCTATCAAACCATGCACTTAGCACATCATGATCACAAACTTTTATTTGATGTTTTTCATAATTTGATTAAATGAAGTAAATTCAATTATTTAATTAATTTGTCATTTATTCATCGGTACTCCAAAAATTACAAATAAATTACCGAAACGATCGGAAGCACGAAACCTATCCATTCATGTCATGTTCATGCATAATTTAGCCACTTATCTAATAATTTAGTAATTTATGCCAATTGTGGGCATTAAGATAAATATGGAGTCGTGTCCAAATAATTGCACTAATTATTTGGAACTCCATTTAATTTGTTAACTAAATTAAATGATGATATTCTTGTATTAATTTGACATGCCATCATGTGATTGCGCATTGCACTTTATGTTCTTGTGATTTATGCGTGCTTTGTATTTTCTTTTGGGTATCGATAGATTCCGGAGTCGAGGGTCTCTCTAACTACCCCGACGAGCAGTACTTCACGACCGGGCAGCAAGGCAAGAGATAACCTAACCTTCTTGGCATCTAGCATCCTATGCTTTTATCAAATTACTTTATCCACCATAATATTGCATGCAGTTCAATTATCTTTTTTTGGTAAATATTAGAATATCCTATGAATGCATGTTCCTCCCGAGCCAATCACCTGTATCCCTACCTATGAAACCTAGGGTTGAAGTGTTGGCCGAGATAAAGTTATAATTGTTATATTCATATGCTTAGCTATGCTTAGCCATGCTTAAATAGATGCTTTATGTCCGTTGTTAATTCCATAATTGTTGATGTTGGTGGAATGATTCGGGCATGGTGGATAACTGTGATGCTAAATTAAATTGCTAAAGGCTTGGATGAGTTGCCCTCGGGGAGGGTGGTTTGCCTCATTCTTGCCGCCTAGGCTGAGAGTGCTTTTAGCTAGAACCAAGAACCGAGCGTGCTTCCATTGGTGGGTGTATGGGCGCCTCGCTGACCGAATAATTTGTGAGGGGCTTGTCAAGGGTCCTCTAGTTTGCTATTTCCATTCGCGCGTGTGTGGTGTGTGTGGAAAAGGAACGAGGATGGTGGTGTTTAGGACGTGACGGTGGGGCAGGGCGCTGGGAGCGCTGAACCTGTCCTTCCGCCACTGATGGTCCTTGAGTAAGCCTCATGCATTGTAAAGGTCTAACCGCGCCCGCTCACCGGTCTTCCCCGGAAGAGGGCCAACTAGGTGAGCCAGACGGTACCAATGGGTAAAATAGTACACCCCTGCAGGGTTTAATCTTTTCGAAAAGCCGTGTCCACGGTTATGGACAAACTCTTGGGAAAGGCGGATTAGCTCATAGATAACTTTAACCTAATTGATATGGCAGCTAAAGGTTGCATAATCAACGTGTGATAAAGGTTCATTTCCTCGAGGGTGAGCCGAGGGAGTGCCTTTGTGTGAGATGAGTGGTGATGGGTGCAAGTAGGTTCGCCGAGAACCGAAGATGAAAATGTTACTCTCTTACCCCTTTATAAAAATATTCTGAGTAGACGAATGCCATGTGTCATTTTATATTGCGGTTTATTAAAATTAGCTTTATGCAAAAGAAATACATAAACAGCTTTAGAGCCTCCGTCAGTCATTGGGCCTATATCGCCCTACTAAACTTGCGAGTACATCGTACTCAGTCTCTCTTTGCTGCCTCTATGATTTTGTGTTTCAGAGGAGGACGACACCGAGCAGCTAGGTGGTTTCTTCGTTGACGTCGACTACTAGTCTGGGGTTCCCAGGTGGCAGCTTGGGGCCGTGGAACAAGCTGGCTTGGGTGATGTTTATTGTAGGCCTCTTAGGCCATATATTTGCATCTTGTTGTTAGACAACACTACCCGCTTCCGCTTGATGAATTGTTGGATTCCTGATCCTTTTGTTGTGTAATATTTGTATTCTTCTCATTATATGAGTTGCTATATGTTTTGTGTCGTAGAGTCATGCAATGTGCCAGTTTGTTCCACATGTCTTGATCTCTGTGTTATACCTTGATGGTTGTGCCAAATCCATAGCCTCTCTGTATAATTCCGAGGTCGGGGCGCTACAACAAATATGTTGCAAAAAGTCATATACATGATCAAAAAGATGATATGGATGTCATATTTGGATTCCTCTAATTTTTCTAATCTATTTAGACACTTTATTTGTTAAATTTCGATTTATAGATTTAAAGATATGAATTATTTCATATTAAACGGAAAACAGAAAAAAAATCAAAGCTATGCCGACGGCTTTGGCGGAACCTACGCCGACGGCCGTGTCAACGGGCAAGCCTCGTCGGAGCCTATGCCGACGGCCCCGATAAAAAGCCGTCGGCATAGGGTGTGGCCGTCGGCATAGAAGCTCATTCCTGTAGTGTCACCCGTTGGAGCTAAAAAAGAATGGTTGATGTTAAATGTAGCACCATAGTAGTTGATTTAGCAAATGTTCACGCTCTATTTATAAAGAAAATATGTAGCACTTTATATTTGACTTTTCATTCACAGTCTTATGTTTAGAATTGAAAGCATACAACGGTACTATTCACACTACAAGAGATGTGATTATCTGTGACGCGGATTCTGTGACGTTCTGGTTAAAAACGTCAGGGAATCATCAATTCTGTGACGTTCTTGCTTAGACCGTGACGATTTTTTACTAGAACGTCACAGAATGAGCGTCACAGATAGTCACATCTCTTGTAGTGTCAGTATCCACCTCTACGTTTTAAGTGCAATGTACCGCTCCTGCCACTCCGTTCCACCATCAATATTATTGACCTATAAGTTGTTGAGAAGAAAGAACCTATTCGAGCATTTTGGATGAGAAATTTTATCTCGTCTGGGTAGAGAGCTGATGAACAAAGCATTAACCTTTTTGAAGCAAAAATAATAATTTATTTTTACAAGGCAATCTATGTGTAGTTGATAGGCAAGGAGTTGGTACTGAGTTGCGTTTCAGCACATGACCCACCATTGCTGCTGCTTGTTCAATTTGTCCTCTGATACTCATCTTCTCCTTCCTAGCTTCCCCTATAAATACATGACCACCGATTAATACAGAATAATAGGTTGAGGCGAGGATGGCGGCCCTAGGGCGTCGTCGGCTGTCCATGGCGCCGCCGGCATGGAGGCCACCGGGGTGCTCGGGCTCTCGTTTTGTCTGCCTTGGTGGCCTGGATGCTGATCCTTCGGGTCTGGATGGGCTTGACGCGGCTCATGTCTCCGTCCAGGTGGCTTTGGACTCCTTGGATGTGGAAGGTCGGCGATGCCCTGCGTCTCCGGTTGCTCGCCGGCCGCCGCGTTCGGATGACGAGCTTAGGCAGGAGTTCTGGTCGGACGTGGGGTTCCCTACGTCGGAGAGCAGGTTCTGGGAGCGCGGGTCGTCGGCAAGTGCTGGTGAGGTCCGTGAGGATGCTAATGGAGGGGATGGGCGCAGGTCCTCTCCGGCGGTGGTTCCGGCAGCTTCGTCGCGGCGGCGGTGGCGCGGTGGGCCTGCTTCTTCGCCCTCAGGCCTCCGTCTGTCGCGGTCGCCGCCGAGGATGGGGCCTTGGCGAGGTTGTCGTGGGGTTGTCACGGCAAGTCCTTCCTCTGGGAAGGTGAGTTCAGGGGCCATTGATGCACGAAGTACGTAGGAGAGGTTAATCTCGCCTAGGGACACAGATTTACCCAGGTTCGGCCCCTCTTGATTAGAGGTAAAGACCTACTTCCTGCTTCTCTTTATTGCTCTAGATCTGATATCGATTACAGGGTTCCGGCTCCTCTCTGGGGAGTCGGCTACTTGGTATCTCTCTTAAGGCTTAGACTTCTAAGGTCCAGGTCCCCGCTTATAAAGGCTGCCGGGTCCCTGGACTTACAGGTTATACCGAGTCACACTAGAACACGGAGCCCTACTCTACGTCTTGGCCTTCCAAGTTAGGGCTCCGGGTTGTACTTGGACTCCTTGCTGACGAGCCCCTTCTCCATCATGGGCCTTGGCCGGCTTGTCTCCAGCACAGCCCATGTGACTTGATGCTTGACTCGACTTTGTCCTTCTTGGTCTTGGCGGGTCTACTTTCCGGGTCCACGGGCCTACCTATAAAGTATCCCCCCATCAGTAGCCCCCGAATTTATCTTGGGCACAGCTTGGGGGCTCCCTCTGACTTTTTGGGCCGACTACTTGGTTCGACTTCTTCAATCTTAATCATCAACTCAAGAGTCGCCTGCTGCTAGCTCCAAGATGAATTCCTGCATAAAAACATATTACACACATAAAATGAGTCCATCCCCATCCCTTGCTCAAGTCATCACTCTTGCCTTTGCACTAGCAGGCCGAGTTCTGATGTGACTCCTGCAAACAAGGACTGAATAACTTGACTTTCACTGTCACAGGACTCGCCACTCTGAGACAAGCCGGCTCCTTCCACTTCTGTGACCAGTTTTTCTCTATCACTTCCTATTTAGCCTTTTAACCATCGAACCGTTATTACCGAATCGTTACCCACAGTTGACTATGGACCACCTCTGTAACTCTTTAGGGTTTTTACCCCTTTATAAATTGCAAAGGGTTAGGTCTGGAAACCCTCACTTGCCCCTTCGTCTCAAATTCTCTCCTTTCTCTTTGCGCTCATCCCTTCCCGCGCTCAGCACACACCGCCCGCTCCCCATGGCACCCAAGCGCGCAAAGACCGCACCCAAGGCCAAGGCTTCCTCGTCGAGCAGGACGGTGGACATTGCCGCCGCGGCCGGTGCCGCCGCAAAATCCTCATCGAGGCGATCGATTTCCGCCGATTGGGGTGGATCCACGGTTATGGCGGAGCAATTGAAGACGCATCGGCTTACAGGCCTCATTCCTTCCAATGCGCAAGCTCGAGCTCCAGGGGATGAAGTCGTGCCCGCCCCTGCTAAGGGCGAGGTAGTGGTTTTCACGGAGCATCTGTTCCGCGGATTTTCTCCCCCCGGTAATCTCTTCTTCCGCCAACTTCTTGAGCTTTACCAGCTACGGATTCATGACTTGGCTCCGAATTCCATTCTCACTCTATCCAACTTCGTAACTTTGTGTGAGGATTACCTCCAAATTAAGCCCGATTTGAACCTCTGGCTTGAACTTTTCTATTGCAACCCTCAACCCGAAACTTCCGGGGGCCCTCTCCTCCAATGCGGCGCCGTCGCTCTCCAACGGCGCCTCCACTCTGTCTTTCCAAAACCAGTCTTTCCCAACCGCATCAAGGATTGGCAAAAAACCTTCTTCTACTGCAAGGATACCTCCCCTGCAGGTGAACCAAAACTCCCTCTATTCTCTGAGGACCGCCTCCAGGCGACTCCCCTCATGAAAGCTAGATGCTCAGAGGCCTCCCGGCCAAGAGTCGAGTCCCTGATCACTCGGATTCGGGCCCTCTTATCCCACAATCTAGAAAATATGGATTTAGTCCGATGCTGGACCACTTGGAGAATTCAGCCCCTGAGTCCTAGGACTCGGCTTATTTGCTCATACACTCGCTGCGCTGGTGATGACCTCCGGGTGACGGAGCAACTGTCTGATGGACCCGAACTTGGTCGGCTTATCAAAAAGCTGACTGGGAAGCCGGTGAAGGACCAGGCACATTTTGGGCTGCAGCCCTTCTGCTCTACCAACCCCGCACCCGATGTAAGTCTTGAACTTTACCTCACTTCTAACTTGATCTTACTTGTATCGCTTACTAACTCATTTTCTTTGACTCTGTTGCAGCTCACCGACTCCTTCTGGAAGCCGGCATCTGGAACTGGCACTGAGAGTAAAACTGAGGCCGAAGCTGAGGCTGAAGAGGAGACTCCTGCCACAGATCAAACCGCTGTGGCAGAAGACACTGATAACGATGATGAGGAGTCCTCCCAGGGGGCTCCCGCTGAAGATGATGCTACTAATGAGGAGTCCTCGCCAGAGGCTCCAACCAAAAATGTTATTGAAGAAGAGTCCTCTCAAGAGGCTCCCATTTTGGAGGATACTGACGATGACGAGTCCTCTTCGGAGGCTCCCGTCACTAAACAAACTGACACCACCTCCGCTGCTGCTCAACCATCATTATCTGAAGAGTTCTCAGCAAAGAGTCACTCTTCTTCTTCCCCAGCCTCTAACAACAATGGATCTCGAGAGGCTATTCCCAAGGTACCACTTTCACGAGTCCTTGGGTCCACTCGCTCACCTGCTAAGCCTGAAGAGCACATGCAGAGTGTTATCGCCGCCAGGAAGAGGAAACTGCGCTCCGATGGGCCTGCAGATGCTCCTGAGCCTCTGCCTGTCTCGCACCAGCGGAAGTCGACTTCTCCTCCCCACAAGGACGACTCCTACCACTCCGGGATGTCAATGCCTTCCTCAGACTCTCAGGCCTCCCTGGACCTGGAGACTAATGTTGGGTAAGACTCCTCTATCTACTGTAATTGCATTCAAATGACTTCTGCCTTTTTCCTTTTCACTAGATTTATCACTGATTTCTGTCTTTGCATATTTCAGAGCTCGGCCTTGTGCCAAGGTAACTAAGCTCCCAGGCATAACTGATGTTACATCTGGTCGTGGACCTGTACCTCCCTCGACTTCTCAAACAACGAGCACGAGGGCAGGTCCCTCCACTGCTGCATCTGCTGGTGCAACCACAGCTCCCACCATTCCCGAGTCTCCTTCAAGGACCCGGGCGGCGACTCCACAGACTGTCCAGCCCTCTTCTGGGACTGAGACTCCTGATATTGCACCTCAAACTCATCCGGCTCCTATGAAGCCGACTCCTGCAACTTCTCCAAACATCAAGACCAAGTCATCTACTGACTACAACCGACTTCGGGTGGCTGATAACATGTCATTTTCTGAAGCCTATGCTGAAGCAGTCGACTTGAACGATCAATCTGCGAGGCTGAAGGATGATGAGCAAGCGGCTCTTAGATCCCTTCACATGATTCACAATGTAAGTTCTTTGACCTCTACCCTTTATGCTTTTCTGGCATCATCCTATCCCAGTAGCCCCCAAGCACCTGTCTGTGGTGACTTGTGACTAGGATAGGTGCTTTGCTTTTAAATTGAACTCAACTACTTTGTAGGAAAATTTGCACACTGTAGCCCCCAAGCACTGAGTCCTTAGCTCTACTAGGACTCGGGGCTGCTGATTTTCTGTCTGTCAGGTCCTTAGACCAAAAAACTTTTCCATGAGTAGCCCCCAAGCGCCGAGTTGTCAGCCTGCGACGACTTGGGGCTACAAGTATATGTAATTTATTGGTACTTAACTTGAAGAAAAATTTCTGTTCTGCGAGTAGCCCCCAAGCGCCAAGTTGTTAACTTGTGACGACTTGGAGCTGATGACTTGTCGATTAGGACCCATGCCTGCTGGCTGTTAGGAAAAAATTGACTCCTGAGTAGCCCCCAAGCGCCAAGTTGTTAACTTGTGACGACTTGGAGCTCATGAATTCTCTACTTGACTTGTGAAGCTTACTTGTGCTCTATGACTTGTCAATTCTGACTTGCAAAAACCTGACTTCTGATTGCAGTGCATCATCTCCAAGATGAAGAGAGATATGAAGGGACTTGAGGACCAGGCAGCTGCTAGTGCCAGGTCTGCTATAGCTGAAAAAGAACGCTCCCTTCAACTTGAGAAGGATCTGAAGATCTTGTCTGCTCAACTGGAGCAAGTGAAGAAAGAGTCGGCCGATGCCAAAAAGGTTGCCCAAAAGGCACACAATGACCTAAAGGCTGTCTTCGACACTTGCCGCAAAGGCATTGGGGCCATGTGCCACCACATATTTGGTAAGCTTGAAACTTTTGCTTACTTCACTTCTATACCTTTCTGAACTGCTTTTAGACTGACTCTCCAAAACTTAAGCTGCCCACTAGCAAGCAATTATCTGAGATGCTTGACCACTGTCATGGGCTGCAAGAGGGAGCCCGTGAAGTGGTGAAATATTTGAACCCTAAGGGCAAGTGTCCCAAGGAGCCTGAACGTCTGGTGGACGAGTTGTCAAGGGCACCAGGTTATATGCGGCTGTGGAAACAGTCTTCTTTGAGGAGAGCCTCCATCAGGATCTTGGCCTTAGCCCATAGCTACTACCCCAATGTTTTGGAGCCAGCGATGCTTACAATGGGGAAGCCCGAGCAACATGAGGATGGCAAACCCTTCACTCAAGACGACTTCAAGGCTGAGGAGAAGCTGGTGCGGCCATATGCTTGTGAGATTGCCAATAAGATGGACCCTGAGGTATGGGTTCATCACTATGATTTGGAGAACAAAAGAGTTGCTCCGGAAACTCCTGCGATCATAAACTTTGGCCGCCCATCACAGGACCCAGCTGGTATCCCTTCCTCCTCTACTGGGCCGGGTTCTTCCTCGCCGGCGGCTCCTGTTACTGGTGCCGAGCCCTCATTGAAGACTCCTGCTGCGCCCACTCCTTCAAGAGCTATCGCTGGAGACGCCCAGAAACAAGCAGAGTTGGCTAAGCATATGAAGAGTCCCAAGGGCACTGGTTTTCAAACGAAGAGAGTTGCCACAAAACCTCCTATGAAGCCGGCTCCTGCCTCTACTGCTCAGACAAAGGACAAGTCTCCTGCAAAGAAGGACTCCCCAATTCCAGCTGAGAAGTTGACTCCTCTGGAAGACCATCCCCTGAATGACTTTTGATCACTTTGTAATGCTGTGCTACTAATATTTAAACTTTGTAATGATGCACTGCTGGTGCTTAAACCTTGTTAGGCTTTTTGAACTACTTGTTCTAATATTGTGCCAATCGGCTTATGATGACTTGCTTGTTATGATATTTGATGTGTACTCTCTATGCAAGTCATTCTGTGGTTCTTATAACCCGTCTAATTATCCACTGATGAATAAGTAGGCCCTGCATGACTCCTCTTACAGCTTGTGCTGACAAGCTCCTAACACCTCATATCCCTTAGGATTCATAAGAGCCGGAGACGAACCATGCCTGTAGATTAGTCATATTGTGCAGGATGCATCTAACTTACCAGCGAGAAAATTAGGGAAAATTCGGCTACTGTGCCGGGTTCAAGAGTCTAAGCTTAACTTTTTTCACTGAAAAGCAAGCCCCCAAGAACCTGATGATCAAAGTTAAAGAATAAAGCGCACTCACTGGGTGACTCGACTAAAGGACTCATATTTCACAGAAGCCGGCTTTATTTCATTTGATCATAATAATTTGATTACATCTAGGCATGGCTCACTGGGCTCTTTGCCTTTCAACTCATAAAACTATTACAACTTAAGTATAATAAGGACGTAACTGAGCTATGTTCCACGGCCTCTTTGCCTCTGCATAAGGGTCTAGCGTATGAGCTGTGTCAGCTCCTTTACTTTCACTTGCCGGCTCTCGCACATCCATTAGATAGTACGACCCATTGTGCAAGCTCTTGGTTATAACGAACGGTCCTTCCCATGGTGGAGATAACTTATGCATCCCTTCCCTGTTCTGGACAAGGCGAAGCACTAAGTCGCCTTCCTGGAAAGTCCGAGTCTTGATTCTGCGTGCATGATATCACCGCAAGTCTTGCTGATAAACTGCTGATCTCTCAAGGGCTAACTCCCTTGCTTCCTCGAGTGCGTCCACCGAGTCCTGACGAGCGAGTTCATTTTCTGTCTCAACGTAATTGGCAACTCGTGGCGAGTCATGCAACAAGTCGCTTGGTAGGACGGCTTCTGCTCCATACACCATGAAGAAAGGTGTGAAACCAGTGGATCTGTTAGGAGTCGTTCTGATACTCCAAAGCACTGCTAGCAGCTCCTCAACCCAACACCCGGCGGCTCTTAGCAAGGGGACTCGGAGCCGAGGCTTAATTCCCTTCAGCAACTCCTGATTTGCCCTCTCTGCTTGTCCATTGGACTGTGGGTGTGCCACTGAGTCTAGGTCGAGTCTGATGTTGTTCTCGCCGCAGAACTTTGCCATCTCTCCAACTGATAAGTTGGTACCATTGTCTGTAATGATGCTGTGAGGATATCCGAAGCGTGTTGCTATTTTCTTGAAAAATCTCACTGCTGATGCTCCGTCGACTCTGCTGACGGGTTCTACTTCCACCCACTTGGTGAACTTGTCTACTGCTACTAGCAGATGAGTCTTTTGACAGGGGGACTTTGAGAAAGGACCCACCATATCAAGCCCCCAAACTGCAAACGGCCAGGTGATAGGGATAGTTCTGAGCTCTTGGGCTGGCACGTGGTCTTGCCTTGCATACCTTTGACACCCGTCACAAACTCGCACTATCTTTTCTGCGTCCAAGTGTGCTGTTAACCAAAAGAACCCGTGCCTGAAAGATTTTGACACCAAGGATCTAGTGGATGCATGATGACCACAATCACCTGCATGAATCTCTTGCAATATTTGCCTGCCCTCTTCTGGAGACACACACCTCTGGCAAACTCCGGTGACGCTCCTTCTGTACAACTCGCCATCAATGACTGTGTAGGACTTGCATCACCTGATGAGTTGCTTTCGCTTGACTTCATCCTTTGGTAGTTCTCCCCTAAGGATATACGCAAGGTAGGGCTCTGTCCATGCTGGGACTGTCCGTACTGCTGCCACAAGTGCCGACTCTGGATCTGGGAAGGCTAACTCCTCCTCTGTGGGCAACTTGACTGATGGGTGGTGAAGCTCATCCACAAATACGTTTGGAGGTACTTTCTCTCGACGAGAGCCGAGTCGTGATAACGCATCTGCGGCCTCGTTCTTGCACCTGTCAATATGCTCCACCTGATAACCGGAAAAGAAACCGGCTATCTGTTCGACTGCTCTTCTATAAGCCGCCATGTTTGCATCCTTCGAGTCCCAGGTTCCAGACACTTGCTGAGCTACGAGATCCGAGTCTCCGAAGCATCTGATACGCTTGATGTTCATCTCCTTGGCCAAACGCAGGCCGTGTAGCAAAGCCTCATACTCTGCCATATTGTTTGTACAATCAAAATGCAACTGAAGGACATATGCCAACTTATCTCCTTTTGGTGAAGTTAGAACCACGCCGGCTCCTGAGCCCTCTAACTGTCTGGACCCGTCGAAGTGCATTGTCCAATATTTGGTGCAAGGTGAACTCGGTGAAGACGTACAATCAGTCCAGTCATTGACGAAGTCGACCAAAGCTTGAGATTTGATTGCTGTCCTCGGCTCATATGTGATATGGTAAGGACCCAACTCGATTGCCCACTTGGCAACTCGACCTGTTGCTTCTCTGTTGCGTATGATATCTGCTAGCGGTGCTGAACTCACCACTTTGATTGGATGCTCTTGGAAATAATGCTTAAGCTTCCTACTTGCAAGGAAAACTCCATAAACTAGCTTCTGCCATTGAGGGTACCTTTGCTTTGACTCTGTGAGGACTTCACTGATGTAATAAACAGGTCTCTGCACTGGATACTCCTTTCCTTCCTCTGATCGCTCCACAGCTACTACTGCACTGACCACCCTCTCGTTGGCAGCCACATACAATAGCATGGGCTCCTTATCTGTAGGAGCTGCAAGTACTGGTGCTGATGATAGGGTTTTCTTCAAGCCTTCAAAAGCATCGTCGGCTTCTTTGTCCCATATAAATTTGTCTGACTTCTTCAGGAGTCGGTAGAGAGGACCCGCCTTCTCTCCGAGTCTTGAGATGAATCTGCTGAGAGCTGCTACACAACCAGCGAGTTTCTGAACGTCCTTTAGACAAGTCGGCTTCTGCAGATTGTGAATAGCCTTGATTTTCTCTGGGTTTGCTTCAATGCCTCGTTTTGAAACAATAAAGCCTAGGAGTTTGCCTGCAGGGACTCCAAAAACACACTTGGTTGGGTTGAGCTTCATCTTGTACTTGCGCAGGTTATCGAAGGTTTCTGTCAGGTCTGCTATCAGAGAGTCGGCTTTCTGAGATTTGACAACTACATCATCCACATAAGCGTGAATATTTCTACCAATCTGTTTTTTGAAGCAATTCTGGATGCACCTCTGATATGTAGCTCCTGCGTTCTTGAGTCCAAAGGGCATCGTTGTGTAACAAAATGCTCCAAAGGGCGTAATGAAGGACGTCTTCAGCTCATCCTCTATGTTGACTCTGATCTGGTGGTACCCTGAATAGGCATCCAAGAAGCAAAGTAACTCTGATCCCGCTGTGGAGTCAATGATCTGTTCAATACGAGGTAGTGCAAACGGGTCCTTAGGACAATGTTTGTTAAGGCCCGTGAAGTCGATGCACATCCGCAACTCTCCTGTTTTCTTTGGCACTAACACTGGATTGGCCACCCACTCTGGGTGAAAAACTTCTTTGATGAACTCGGCTGCGAGGAGCCGAGCCAGCTCTTCTCCAATGGCTTTCCTCCTGTCATCATGAAACTTGCGCAAACCTTGCTTAACTGGTCTTGCGTTAGGGTTAACATGTAAGCTGTGCTCGGCGAGTTCTCTCGGGACTCCTGGCATGTCAGATGGCTTCCATGCAAAGACGTCCCGGTTCTCACGGATGAACTCGACGAGCGCGCTTTCCTATTTATCAGAGAGGTGTGCCCCAATGGTGAATTGCTTCTCCTCTGTGGCCGGCTTCTTAAGGACCGAGTTGTCCTCCGGGTCCACGTTTGCCTTATAAAATTTCAGCTCCTCTTGAGCACAAGCTGTCTCAGCCATAGCTGCATCACCTAGTTCACACTCCAATGCCATCTGTCTGCTGCCATTAACTGTAATGACTCCTGCTGGACCTGGCATCTTGAGCTTCAAGTAAACATAGCATGGTCTGGCCATAAACTTAAAGTATGCTGGTCGACCAAAAAGAGCATGGTATGGACTCTTAAGATCCACTACCTCAAAAGGCATAATCTCTGAATGGAAATTCTCCACTGTGCCAAAAGCAACCTCAAGATAAATCTTACCGATTGGCTTGGCTGACTTCCCTGGTACGATTCCATGAAAAACTGTCTCAGTGGGTATTAGCTGCCTATCTTGCAGCTGCATCCTCTTGAATGTGTCATAATATAAGATGTTGATACTACTTCCACCATCCATGAGCACTTTGTTCAATGTATAGCCCCCAACTTGAGGTGCCACTACCAAGGCTAGCTGCCCTGGGTCGTCGACTCTTGGTGGATGATCTGCCCGACTCCATGTGATGGTTTGCTCTGACCACCTGAGCCACTGTGGAAGCGCCGGCTCTACTGCATTAACAGCTCTAACCTTTAATTTCTTGGCACGTTTGGACGTGCTTGTTGTGAAGACATGGTAACTGCCACGACTCGGGTTCTGTGGCCGAGTTGTGACATAATACTGCCCATTGTTATCCTGAAGCTGCTTCGGGTTCTGCTGGAACCCGCCCTGTTGGTTACCTCCTCCCTGAGGTTGGTTAGGGTTATTGCCGGCTCCTCCACCGTGGTTGCCGGGTCCTCCATCACCATTGTTTCCTCTATATCCATTGTTGTTGCCTCTATTTCCTGGTCCTGGGAGCCTAGCGCGCTGCAAGTCCACACACTGTCCCAAGGTGTGACCGCACTTGCCGTTTCTAGCGTGTTTAGGGCATGGACTCGCCAGAACCTCCTCTGTGGTCAGCCTCCGTCCCTGATACCCTTGAGAACTATTGTCCTTGCGCCTGACTCCAGTGTTTGTGTTAGCCACTAGGTCAGAGTTGTCACCATATGGTCGCTTGTTACTTCCCTGATTCTGGTTCTGATTTTGATTCTGGTTCTGACCATTGCCACCTTGTCCTTTAGATCCTTCCTCCTGATCCTTTGTTTTGTCTGTGGCCGCATGCTTGTTAGCACCTGCCATGATCTCGCCAATCGTAAGGGGAACACCTTGATTCAGGCTCTCCTTCATGCGACCCAGCTTCCAGCTCAAGGGATTGTAGCTGCAATTCCTCTCCATTGCCATTAGCACTGAAATTGTTGGGAGTCCTTGCGATGAGTTGATGATCTCCGAGACTCGCCTCATCCAGTGCCTTGCAGACTCGCCCTTTCTCTGAACACATCGCTCCAAGTCCTCTATGGTACTAAGCTTTTTGCATGTTCCCTGGAAGTTCTGAATGAAAGCTGACTTCAACTGCTCCCAAGAATTGATTGATCTAGGAGGCAAGTTACGCATCCATACTTTGGCTGCTCTCTCCATCATAAGGCACATAAATTTGGCACACAGATTACCTGTGGCATTGCGGATACTCATCGCCATCTCGTATGTTCCCAACCAGGAGGTCGGGTCCATGTTGGGCTCATAATTGGGAACTTTGCGCGGCTCCTTGAAGTCGCTGGGGAAAGACTCGGACCTGATGGCATCTGACAGGCACTCTGGTCCTGTTAGTGAGGGAGAGGTGCCAGGAAAAGTCACCTCTGTGTGCGCCCAGGTTGGCTGAGGCTGGTTATCTGGACCAGCTAGGGCTCTGTCCCTCTCAGCTTCCCGTGCCCTGGCCGCCTCCCTCTCTCGTCGCTGTCTTGCTTCATCAACCACCAATTGAGCTCGAGAGGCAGTTGGTATAATAACCCTGTTCCTCTCTTGCTCACGGCGCCTTGCGCTTGTAGAGTTGGCCGGGTGAGACTCGTCATGCCGACTCCTCGTGCCAGAGTTGAACGGTGTCGAGTGCAGCCTACTTGCATCTGGAAACGCTGGATAAAGAGCTTGCTGAGTCATTGCTGTCTTCAACATCTCAATAGCGCGGCGGGTCTCCTGTCCCGCTGCTCCTTCTGGTATCTCAATGTTCTCCAACCTCATAGTTGCCGCATGAACGTTGTCCATTGGGTTAGAGTAATGTCCTTCTGGCGTACGAAACCTGCCAGGTGGAGGTCCCATACCACCTGCTGATCCTCCTCCGACTCCTCCTTCAGGTGGCGGTCCGTTGGTACCGTTGCCGCCGGGTCCTTCTGGTGGTGGTGGTGGTGGTGGTGGTGATGTTGGTCCTCCTGCGCCGCCTCCCGCAGCTGATGAACTCCCCAGCCCGGCTCCTGCGCCTGGACCAGTGGGTGTGTTGAACAAGGCAGTAGGGTTGACAATGACTCCGCCGCGCAGGCGACTCCTCGCCCTGCGATGCTGAATAGAGGTGAGTTCCTCCTGACGACTCCTGACAACCTGGGCCTCGGTCTGGATCCGGGCCCGCTCTTCTGCTAATCTGCGGTTCGCCTCATTGATTTCTGCTAGTTGCCTCTCCATCGCAGCACGCGCGCTGGCTAACTCGGCCGCCCGTTCTGCTGCGTTGCTTGCAATGATTTCCTTTGTCAACAGACTTGGATCAAACTGGTTTCCGCCGTTTCCAGACATGTAAACTCCAACGATCCGGGCGCGTACTGGCGACTCCTCGTAGTCCTCTTCCTCAATTCCATACCCAAGCCGATCCTCGAACAAGGGCAAGATAGACTCTGAATCGGCGTCGTAACCTGGCTCCATACATGGCTCCGCCAGCGACTCCTCTTCATGGTTGACAGCAAGATGCTTCTCTGATCCGGCGATGATGCCGAGTTCTGATGTGCCGACCGACTCCTCTCCGTCGGACTCGACAACAACTGTTGGCTCTGATACAGATTCCGTCGAGTTCGCGCGAAGACCCGACGCGCAAACCATGCTGACGAACACGTTGATTCCTCCAAAGACAAGCTGATAACCCTCGTCGACTTCATGCATATCTGAAGTCCAACCAGAGTCATCGATTTCTGTTTCTCCATGCTCATTAGTGTAGACTCGCCCGATGGCAAGTTTCTCCATGGCCCGGCGAGCAGCTCCCACGATCTCGACTCCTCGCATCTCCTTCCCCACGGTGGGCGCCAACTGTCGTGGGGTTGTCACGGCAAGTCCTTCCTCTGGGAAGGTGAGTTCAGGGGCCATTGATGCACGAAGTACGTAGGAGAGGTTAATCTCGCCTAGGGACACAGATTTACCCAGGTTCGGCCCCTCTTGATTAGAGGTAAAGACCTACTTCCTGCTTCTCTTTATTGCTCTAGATCTGATATCGATTACAGGGTTCCGGCTCCTCTCTGGGGAGTCGGCTACTTGGTATCTCTCTTAAGGCTTAGACTTCTAAGGTCCAGGTCCCCGCTTATAAAGGCTGCCGGGTCCCTGGACTTACAGGTTATACCGAGTCACACTAGAACACGGAGCCCTACTCTACGTCTTGGCCTTCCAAGTTAGGGCTCCGGGTTGTACTTGGACTCCTTGCTGACGAGCCCCTTCTCCATCATGGGCCTTGGCCGGCTTGTCTCCAGCCCAGCCCATGTGACTTGATGCTTGACTCGGCTTTGTCCTTCTTGGTCTTGGCGGGTCTACTTTCCGGGTCCATGGGCCTACCTATAAAGTATCCCCCCATCAGAGGTCCTCTCCCTCCTCGGCGCATCTCCCCGCCGCCGGTCCTGGGGGACTTCCTCAACAAGGACTTCGTCGGTCCGCCGGCCATGTCGGCGCCGGAGGTGGCATCTTTGGAAGCTCCGCGCCCGGCGGCGGTTGTTGCCGCAGTCTCCGGTGGAGACGTCCCGGTAATCGCGGCGGTGCGGGCGGGCGACGTTGGAGCTCATTTTCCGGGAGTGACGCTTGATGGGGCCCACGCGCATGCTGCGAATCGTGACCGTCTGGGTTCCTGGGAGCATCTTCGGCGTCGGTTCAAGGCCTATTGGTCCCGATCTGTTCCTGCCTCGTCTTCTCTCGTTCGTTTCTCCATCGCGCCGCCGCCCCTTCGCTACGCCGCGCCAGCTTCGTCTTCGCCCTCGCCAGCGTTGGGATCGTGCTCGTCTTCCTCGCTTGCTCTTCGGTGGCCTCGTTCCTTCGCCGCCGTGGTTGCCGCTCCTCTAGCGAACCGGATGGCCGGGATGCCCTAGCGCCCGTCTGTGGGAGGAGGTGGGGGAGGGGGCCCTCCTCGCCCTACAGCTACAGGTCTGCTTCATCAGCAGACGCCGCGGCTTCCTCAGCCCGTGCCGCAGCAGGGTGTGTTGGCCGGGCAGCCGACTGTGATGGGCATCGCGGCGGGCTCGTCCGCCCCGCCAGGTGATCATTTTACTGTTCCGCGGGTGGGGGGATTCCCGTTCCGGCCGCTTCAGCCGCCCTCCCGCCAGTTCGGGCCTCCGGCTTTCATGCCGCCTCAGCTCATGCCGTATGGGCAGTTCATGCCGCAGCAGATGTCGTCTTCTGTGTTCCCTCCCTTCCAGCAGCTGGCTGCGCCTCCTTCGGGTGTTGCGGTGGGGCAGGGGGCGTCGCGTGCAAAGAAGAAGAAGAAGAAGAATGGTTCGTCTGTGGCGGCGGTGCAGGTTCCGCAGCAGGTTTTGCCTCAGATGGGGTACCCACCACAGCAGGTTGCGCCTTTTGTGCAGCCTCAGATCGTGTCCTCGGGGCCGCAGCAGGGGGTGGAGATGTAGGGCAGCTGTCAGGGGTTCAGCAGCAGCAGGTCCAGCCGGTGGTTCCAGTTGTTCCAGTGGCGCCGACTATCGTTGATACTGCCGTTGCAGGTGCTGTTGTTCCTCAGAGTAAAGCCAAGTCGAAGAAGGCTACGGTTTGTTGGAAGTGTGCGGTCAACACCCACGCGACCAAGGATTGTACGGTCCAGCACTACTTTTTGGTTTGCAATAATTCAGAGCATCCGACTATGCGCTGTCCGACTCTTCGACTCCCGAGGCCTTCATCTTTCACCTCGGGTTTTGGTACGGATGCTACTTTGTTTCTGCAGCTGCCAGATAGTGTGTTTAAGGAGCATCTTGCCCCGACTGGTTCTCCCACTGCCCTGGTGTCGATTGTTGGTGAGTCAGTCACAGCGGCCGCCATTTAGAGTTTGATGTCGCGGATGTGTCCTACGAGATCTCAGTGGACTTGGGAGGCTATTCCTCACGGGCCTGATGCTTTTCTGATCGGCTTCCCTTCTGTAGAGGATCTTCAGAGGTTGGACGGTTTTCAGATGAGTGTTCCTTCTTTCTCTGCTCAGGCCACAGTCTCTGTTTGGGTGACTCAGGATATTCAGCCTAAGAGGAGGTTAGAGCATGTTTGGGTCCATGTGCAGGGAGTTCCGTATGCTGTTCGACACTTTCTGGGGCTCTGGGAAGTTGGTTCTCTTATTGGCATGACTTTAGATGTGGATTTGGCCACCTTGCGGAGTCAGGGTGTGGTCCGTATCTTGGTGGCGATGACTGACTCCTCGTCTCTGGATAGTCAGCAGGATGAGCTTGGTCCTTATATTGGTGCTTCTTGTGTTATCAAGCTTGGGGAGTATGCTTTTTTCTTCCGGAGGGAGTCTCCCGCTTTTCTTCCGGATCCCAGCTTTGTTCCTTTTTTCTGGAGGCGTAAGGGGGATGACTCCGGGGCCGATGGACCTGGTAACACTGAGGGTTCGGGTTCTTTGGATCCGGTGAGTGCTCCTGGTGGGACTAGTCAGCAGACTTCTCATATGGACGTTGATGCTAGTATGTCTTCTGGGGCTCCTGTGGTTGGACGGTCTGTGGTGTCGGATGGGAGGCACATGGTGGCGATCACCCCGTATAACCCTAGGCCGACGACGCCTCGTGGTATGGAGATCGTTTCTAGGGTGCGACGTTCCTCGCCCCATCTTCTGCGTCCGACTTCTGGGCCGGAGTCTCCTGTCGCACCGGGACTGGTCTCAGTGGCACCGGTGGTTGCGGGCGTGGCCTCGGAGTTGGCTGTGGTCGCTGCTGAGGGCCTCGCGGTGGCCCCTTTTGAGGGTGGCGGTTCAGATGGGTCGGCCCTTTCTCCTGAGCGGGAGACGGGGGCTGCCGACTTCGACAGTGCAGCCCTGGACTCTCGTGTGGTTGTGGATGGAGCGATGGAGGTGGTCTCTTCCTCGACTTTGACCCCTCCGTCACCTGTTCGTCCTCTGCGGTTGGAGCCTGAGCTGGTACCTTCCTCGCCTTTACCAGCTCAGGGCGTAGTGGGGCTGGGGTCGGCACCTTCGTCGCCACTGCCGACCCAGGCCTTCGCTGCGCCGGCGTCGCCTACACCTGCTGGAGGCTCTGCTTCGCCTGGTACGCCTCCCCTTATGGTGGCGCCGACTACTACTCCGATCCGCCGTAGTGAGCGGTTTGGGGTGGGGTTGGACGGGGCCTCTGCCACTGATCAGGACTCGTTGGCGAAGGCTATGCGTCGCAAGGCAACTCGCAATTTGGACCCCTTAGGTACGGATTTAAATTTAAAGTATTTTCTTTCTTTTTCAAATAAGTCATTTCAGTCAAAGCTTCATAGTGTAGGTTTTAATCTTGGTAGAGATAAGCCTCAAGTTGAGGTGTCAACTACTGTCTTGAGGCATATGGAATTTGACCGTCTAACGGTTATTCCAAAAGCATCGACGGTGTTGACAGCCACCTATGAGGATGAGGAAGAGGCGAATGCCACATCAGATGGTCAGCTTCTTTCTCATCTTGTTGGTGATGTGTCGGAGGTGGGTTTGGATGAGGACGGGCTTAGTTCATTGTATGAGCTTACAGCATCCGGCCGGAAGTCTAAATCTGCCTCTAACAAGGCGTCCCGGAGACGGGCTAAGTTTTCCAAATCCCCAATAGTTTCCAAATGAATGGCATGTTTGCAAATAGGAGAGGTCTTGGTGACTTGGCTAAACATTTGCACTTCGCTGGATGTATTCGGGATCATAATTTGGATTTCTTAGCTATTTCGGAGACGGGTCGGCGGGAGTTCTCGCAAGGTCTATTGGACCGCCTTTCAGGTGGTATGGATTTTGCTAGGTATTCTCGCCCCCCGCGGGGTCGTTCGGGTGGCATCTTACTAGGCGTCAGGACTGATACCATAGAGGTGTTGGCCGTTTTGGATGGTGATTTTCACATTAAAATGCACATCCGAAATAAGGCGGACAACTTCATTTGGAGTCTTGTTGCTGTGTATGGGCCTGCCCAGGTAGAGCATAAGTCCGACTTTCTTCGTGAATTGGTAAACCTGGCAAAAGACAATCCGCATCCACTTATCATCGGTGGGGATTTTAATTTGCTTCGTTTTCCGTTCGAAAAAAGTAGGGGACGTTTTGACAATCGTTGGCCTCTCTTGTTCAATGCGGTCATTGACAGCTTGGATTTAAGAGAGATTTCAATGGTTGGGAGACAGTTCACTTGGGCTAATTCTCTGCCTGAACCCACATACGAAAAACTGGACCGCGTGCTGATGGACGCCGATTGGGAATCTAAGTTCCCATTGGTTTCAGTACGGGCTCTAGAGCGTATTGAGGGTCTGTTGGATCATGCTCCTATTCTTTTGTCCACCGGTATGGTTACTCCTCCAACCAAACCACGGTTCAAGTTTGAACTTGGTTGGCTGCTGAGGGAGGGTTTCCATGACATGGTTAAAAGGATTTGGGACAGACCAGTCGCGGGTGCCTCCCCGATCCAGATATGGAATAACAAGATGCGGGCTATGCGCACTCATCTTGTAGGGTGGGCACGCCATACTACTGGTTTACTTAAAAAAGAAAAGTTACGTCTTTCCTCCATTATTGATGATTTGGAGGCTTTGGCAGAGGTGCGCTTATTATCCCCACAGGAAATTGAGCTGAAAAGCCAGTCCAATGCGGAAATAGCCAAACTTCTGCGTGAGGAAGAGTTGAAATGGTATCAACGTTCTAAAGCAAAATTCATCCTTCAAGGGGACTCGAATACGCGCTATTTCCACAGTATTGCCAATGGCAGACATAGGAAAAAGCGCATTCATTCCCTAGTGCAGGATGAAGGAACGATTGAGGGCCAGGAGCAACTAAAGACGTACATTACTAATTATTATAAGGGGCTGTTCGGAGCTCCAGAGGATGGGAACTTCACTCTGGACGAGTCTAGAACAGCTGATATTCCCCAGGTTTCTGTTCAAGAGAATAACCTGCTCACTAAATCCTATTCAGAGGAAGAAGTGCGTATGGCTGTTTTCCAAATGGAACACAATAAAGCACCTGGACCGGATGGTTTCCCAGCAGAGTTCTATCAGAATTTCTGGGATGTAATCAAGTCTGATTTGCTTAATATGTTTGCTTCCTTACACGCTGGTCAGCTGGAGTTATTTCGTTTGAATTTGGTGAGATTATTTTGTTACCTAAGATTAATGAGGAAGAAAGGATTCAACAGTATAGACCTATCTGCCTTCTTAATGTAAGTTTCAAAATATTCACTAAATTTGCAACGATTCGGCTGAGCAGTGTGGCGGACCATGTGGTCCGGCCTTCTCAGACTGCCTTTATGCAAGGCCGCAATATCCTCGATGGGGTTGCAATCTTGCATGAAACGGTCCATGAATTGCACAGGAAGAAACTGAATGGGGGTAATTTTAAAAATTGATTTCGAAAAAGCTTATGATAAAGTTAATTGGTCTTTCCTTCAACAGACGCTCAGAATGAAAGGTTTTTCTTCTGAATGGCGTGCGCTTATTGATTCCTTTGTTTCGGGTGGAAGTGTGGACATCAAAGTCAATGAGGACACTGGTAGATACTTCCAAACGAAAAAGGGTCTTAGACAAGGAGACCCTCTGTCGCCAATACTATTTAATATAGTGGCGGATATGTTGGCCATCTTGATCGAGCGTGCTAAGTCTGAGGGTCAAATTGAAGGTGTGATCCCCCATTTGGTCGATGGTGGATTATCGATCCTTCAATATGCCGATGATACAATCCTTTTTATGGAACATGACATCGAAAAAGCTCGGAACCTAAAGTTAATTCTATCGGCATTCGAGCGATTATCGGGTCTAAAGATAAACTTCCATAAAAGTGAATTGTTTTGTTTTGGCGAGGCCCAGGATGAAGCTTTTGTGTATGCCGAGCTTTTTGGGTGTGCACAGGGCCAATTCCCTATCAACTACTTGGGGATCCCGATTCATTATCGGAGACTCACAAATGTTGAATGGAAGTTGGTGGAGGAAAGACTTCAGTTTCGTTTAAATAGTTGGAAAGGTAAACTCCTATCCCTCGGAGGAAGATTGGTTCTCATTAATTCAATGCTGACAAACATGGTGCTGTATATGATTTCCTTCTTCCAATTGCCTAAAGGGGTCTTGAAAAGATTGGATTATTTCCGCTCAAGATTCTTTTGGCAAGGGGATAGTGAGAAGAAGAAGTATCGACTGACTAAATGGAGTGTGGTTTGCCGGCCAAAAGACCAAGGTGGGCTCGGAGTTCATGACCTCGAGGTCAAGAATAGAGCACTACTTGGTAAATGGTTATTCAAACTTCTTTCGGAAGAAGGAATTTGGAAGACTCTTGTAATAAGGAAATATGTGGGGGAAAAGCTGTATCCCTAGGTTGTTTGGAAACCTGGAGATTCACACTTTTGGGCTGGTCTCATGGCCACAAAAAAGTATTTCTTCCCACATGCTTCATTCTCCATTAAGAATGGATCGGAGATTAGGTTCTGGGAAGATAGATGGCTTGGCCAAACTACTCTTCGTGAACAGTATCCGGCTCTATATAATGTGGTGCGTTACAAAGGCGATACATTGGCTAAGGTGATGGGTACATCCCCACCTAATGTATCGTTTAGGAGAACGCTATTAGGGCCTCGAGAAGCGGCTTGGAATGCTTTGTTGCTTCGGTTGGACTCTGTTCAACTCCAGGGAGGCCCTGATGAACTTCGTTGGATTCCAACTAAGAATGGTATTTTCTCGGTTGCTTCCATGTATAGAGTTCTTATCCAATCTGATGTTCCGGTTGATTCTAATAAGAAAATTTGGAAGATGAAGATACCTCTCAAAACAAAGGTGTTTGCGTGGTATCTTCGTCGGGGAGTTATTCTTACAAAAGACAACCTTGCCAAGCGCAACTAGCATGGGAGTAAAAAGTGTGTTTTCTGTACTCATGATGAGTCCATTAAACACCTTTTCTTCCAATGTGAGTTTGCTCGGTCTATATGGTCAACTGTCCAAATAGGTTGTACCTTATATCCCCCGCGGAGCGTTGTAAATATTTTTGGCAACTGGCTAAACGGGGTCGATCCTAAGTTTAAATTACTTATTAGGGTGGGAGCGATTGCCGTTATTTGGTCGCTTTGGCTGTGTAGAAATGACAAGGTTTTTAATGACAAAAATTCTTCTATTCTGCAGGTTATCTACCGTTGCACAGCTACTCTCCGATTATGGTCGGTCCTTCAGCGTGTGGAGCACCGGGATTTGTTCTTGGAGGTATCGTCGCGATTGGAGGCGGCAGCCAGGGAGCTTTTCTCCCGGCATGGATGGTCGCATAGCCTGCGGATCAGCTCTTAGTTTTCTTGGGCGGTCTTACAATTTCTCAAGTTGATATGTAATCCGCTCTTTTATTTCTGTTGCTTTGGACATGTTGGACGGTTTTGGGCTGTGTGCATCTCAGTTATGCAGAGGCCGGGTGTAATGCTTAATACTCTTTAAGCATTAAAATCCCTTTATCCAAAAAAAAAAATACATGACCACCCATTTCAATTGAAAATCACAGTAACACTTCCATAGTTCCATTTGACAACCTAACACCGCACAGGTGGTAGCCTCTAACCACGAGGCATAAACCTTACGACGCCCTCTCGAGCGAAGCACGCAAACTCGGCAAGACGATGACGGTGGGCGAAATGGATGCGGACATGGTCGTAGGATACTTCAGGGGCAAGAGCATCCTCATTACCGGTTCCACTGGGTTCTTAGGAAAAGGTACGTGTTCATGCATGGATACCCTTTCAGGATGCGCACTGTGTTCTATGTCAGCACCAAACCTAGCTAGATTGCTCTCACTCTCAGCTCACAGAGGGAGGTAGAAAAAGAAGGGAGACAACACAAGTTTTTCAGCGCACTAACGCTCGGCGCACGGACGCCTTTATTTTCTTTCAAACTTGCTATAGCTCTGCAGCTGTTACAACGACCACCACACGGGCTTTATAATAGAGCCAGCGCCAGGGCACACACCCACGCCTCCTACTCTCTCGCGCATGATCCGCATGCTCTGGCCGCACCCACGACGCGCTCCAACGTGCCGGACACGGCGAGCCCAAACAGATTGGCCACGATCGCCCCGTATGGCTCGCCAACTACCTAGCTCTACGCGGCTCCAACGCGAGCCAGGCTCACGCGCCGCCGCAGCTCACACGCACGCACACACGCCGCCAGCTACACGCACACACATGCTGCTGGGTTTATTCCCAACAATCTCCTCCTAAACCCAGACCTACAGAAGGCCTGGGTGGCCGTCGACGTCGGCGAGCAGCACCTTCTCCTTCCTCAGCTCCGGGGCAGTCACGAGAGAAGTGGCCGCCAATGCCACAATTCCAGCACTTGCCGCACCGTCCCCTTGAGCCAGAGTTCACGCTGCTCCTACCGTCCTCATCGTGGTTGTGGCCGCCGGCGCGCTAACGGCGTCGTGCCTCCCACTGAGCGGCCGTGAGCAGCAGCTGGTCCCCATGACTCTCGCCGCCAGTGGCCTTCTTGCGTCGCTCCGACTGCTCTGGAACGCCTTCAGCCTCCCCGAGCACCTCGTCGAAGCACACCTTCTCCATGTCACAGAACTGTTCGATGCCGGCCACCGCCGTGTACAGGTCGTCAGGCACCCTGTCGAGCAGCTTCTTCACCATCTCGGCATCACCGAGCGTCGCGCCGAGGTTTGCGTACCTCGCCGCCATGCCGCTGATCTTGCCAGCGTAGACGTCCAGCGCCTCGCCGTCCGCCATGATCAGCCGATCGAAGTCACCGCGGAACGTGGGCAGCCGAGCCGCCCTGACGCGATCCGCGCCTACGAATCGCGCCTTGAGGCTCGCCCACACCTCTGCCGCCGTCTTCTTCGACGACACCTGCAGCAGAATGTCCTCGGAAAGGGCTCCGAGGAGGTATGCCCTCGCCGGCTTGTCCTTCTTCACGATGATCGCCGCCACCGCGTCCTCCGCCGGAACCACTGCTTCCCACAGCCCCTGCGCGTCGAGGTTCGCCTCCACCTTGATCGCCCACACGGTGTAGTTGTCGCCGATCAGCATCGGGCAAGAGAGCGGCACCACGCTTCCTCCAACGCCACCGTGCGGAACCAACGCCATCACCTCGCTCTGATACCAAGTGTCAGGACCAAACCTAGCTAGCTTGCTCTCACTCTCAGCTCACAGACGGAGGTAGAAGAAGAAGGGAGACAACACAAGTTTTTCAGCGCACTAACGCTGGGCGCACGGGGGGCCTTTCTTTTTCTTTCAAACTTGTTAGCTCTGCAGCTGTTACAACGACCACCACACGGGCTTTATAACAGAGCCAGCGCCAGGGCACGCACCCACGCCTCCTACTCTCTCGCGCATGATCCGCACGCTCTGGCCGCACCCACGACGCGCGGCCACGATCGCCCCGCATGGCTCGCAACTACCTAGCTCTACGCGGCTCCAACGCGAGCCAGACTCACGCGCCGCCGCAGCTCACACGCACGCACACGCCGCCAGCGACATGCACACACATGCCGCTGGGTTTATTCCCAACATTCTAGCTGACCATCGCAGAGGGTTCTATGCTTGTATTTGTTCTGTGAGCAGTGCTCGTGGAGAAGATACTGAGGGTTCAGCCTGATGTCAAGAAGCTCTTCCTCTTGGTTCGCGCCTCTGATGTCGAATCCGCAAGGCTTCGGATTCAAATGTAGGTAAAGTACTATTTCATTCTAGCCTCTTTTTTCCACCACATTTCTTGTAACTCTAACAGGTCTGAATTTTCTTGGCCATTGTGTTCTCGCTGTGTGTATACACGCGCACATGTATTCACACCTCTTGCATTTGTCGAAGCTTTGCTCACACAAGATTCATGAGAATTCATTGACAAAAAGTTACTCTGCATTTTTTTTATGTACATAAAATTCAGTCCTACACTTTGAAAATTCTGGGATAACTTGACTGAAAGATTTTTGTGGTATGATCATCAGTATCACGGATTATTTTTTGAAAATCAATATGACACATTATTTGTTCGTTGGCTATATCTAGCAATTCATTTAGCAGGCACTCACCGAATTCAGGTCAAAATAAATGTGTCATGTTGTCCACCGAGAGAAGTAACTATATACTACACGGGGTAGGGGTGATAAATCACGTGAAGACAACAGATTTACTCCACAAATCCATAAAATGTATCTTATCGAGCAAATCTGCGGTGCAAGCTGCCGAGGTCCTTTTGGTGGAATAAAGACAGTCACGAGTAGGAAGCAGTGATAAATTGCCGATAAAATGTATGTAGGGGAATGAATGGCATCAGTGCACAAATGAGGGAGAAGGGTGGCAGAGAGATGTACTCGGTAGCATTTAGTAGCTGAGGTGTGCCCACAGAACAGATGCAGCAGTACTGAAATAAACTGAAAAAAAAAATGAATGGTAGCTTGCACTGTGCCCACTCTGCAGATTTTCTGAATTTAGTAACCAGTCTGGAATTGGATTTGCAGCATTCACTTCTGATATATTTCCTTCCGGGAGAGTAATTTGACAAAAGCATTGTATATTAAAAATAATTCATGTATGCTGTTTTGAAAAAATGCGATATTAATATATTCCGTTTATCGAAAAAATGTTGTTTGGGTATTTTCAGGTCACAGGGAGGGAGATATTTCAACTTCTGAAGGAAAAACATGGCATGGACTTCGATGATTTCCTCGAAGAAAAGATCTGTCCTTTGGCAGGTGACATCATGTATGAAAACTTTGGACTAGACACCGGCAACCTGAGAGAATTATACAAGGACATAGACATCATCGTGAATGGAGCCGCGACTACAAATTTCTCTGAAAGGTAATTCCGGTGGTTCCTTTCCTTGTAAGAAGATATTATAATGTTGCTCCAAAAAAAAAAGATATTATACTGACATAAACATAAGCTGTTGAAATAATTGGTCAACCCGTGATGGTTTTCAGGTATGACGTGGCGTTCGACGCAAATGTCTTGGGAGCAAAAAACGTCTGTGCATTCTCAAGGAAGTGTACTAAACTCATGTTGCTTCATGTTTCAACTGGTGCGGAGACATCTATTTATGATTTATGCATTTTCATTCTGAGTTCTGGACCTTAAAAATTGGTTGATTACATGACTTGAACAGCCTACGTAGCTGGTGAACAAGACGGAATAATACTAGAGAAACCATTCTTGATGGGTGAGACACTAAGGGAGGGCACACATTTGGACATCGAATCCGAGCTAAATCTGATCAAAGAGACCAGAAGAGAGCTAAAGGCTAACTGTTCGTCTGAGAAGGCTGAGAGGAAAATCATGAAGGAACTTGGTCTCAAGAGGTCAGACACAAACAACCTTTTTATCAGAAAACAACTGGTAAATAACACTGAAACCTTACATGTTCTCTTATGTATGTACGAACGAATGAAGGGCTCGGCAGTTTGGGTGGCCAAACACCTATGTCTTCACCAAGGCAATGGGGGAGATGCTACTGGGGCACCTTCGAAGCGACCTTCCGGTGGTCATCCTCCGGCCGAGCATCATAACCAGCATCCTCAAGGAGCCATTGCCTGGATGGATGGAAGGAATCAGGTGAGAACAGAGAAGAATCTGTCTATTTCTTGATCCTGAAGAGGACTGTCGACAAGAAACATCGATCATCTGAGCTGAACATTGTCATGTTTCACCGCAGGACAATCGACGCGGTGGGCATCGGCTACGCCAAGCGGACCTTGTCATTCTTCCTGGTCGACCTCGACTTGATAATGGACGTGGTAGTAACTGACAGCAGAACTCTTGAATGGAATTGATTTGATCAAGCTACCAAGCCACTAATTAATTACCAACGTACTGTGGTGGTTTGGACAGATTCCGGGGGACATGGTGGTGAATGCGATGATGGTGGCCATGGCGGCGCACTCGGAGGAGCAAGCGCAGACCATCTACCACGTGACGTCGTCGGTGCGCAACCCGGCGCCGTATGCCATCCTCGCGGAGTCCGGCCACTGCTACTTCTTCGACAACCCGCCGCGCGCGGGGAGGCTGAACAAGATGCGCTTCTTCAGCACGGTCGTGCGGTTGAGTCCGTACATGACCATCAAGTACAGGCTTCCCCTCGAGGTTAGCTAGTTAGGCATCTTGCGGTGAAATTCATTCCGATTTCGTAAGAAAATGAGGTGATCAGATGAAGATTGCGGTTGGACTTGACAGATGCTTCGCCTGGTGAACATCGCGATGTGCGGTGTCTTCTCGCAGCGCTACAACGAGCTTAGCAGGAAATACAGATTCGTCATGCAGCTCATCCAACTCTACGCGCCATACAGCTTGTTCAAAGGAAGGTACGTACTACACTACACAACTTTCAAAGCTCATTAGTATCGTAATGTAATAGTAACATTTTGCCGTTCGAATACGGTTCTTCCACTTAATTCATCAAACCTTGTGAAGCTTCGATGACATGAACACGGAGAGGCTAAGGATGGCGATGAACAACAAGGACCAAGATAACAATGCATCACAGTGTTACTTTGATTTCGACCCCAAGTCCATCGACTGGGACGACTATTTCTACAGTGTTCACATCCCCGGTGTGCTCAAGTATATGCGTGATTGAGTTATTTTTAACCACCCAAATCTTCAGCCCAGCTCAGTTTATGTTGGAATAGGCTTGTGTTCTAGGGAGTCGAAACTCTGGCGGGTCCGAGGAACCCGAGCCAGTTTGCCGACTCAGGGAGTGTCCCGAGTCAAGTCGTCGAGTCGGATCCTGTGCTGACTCGACAGTTGTAACCGGGACTCGAATTGTCTTCGGGTCCGACAGGTGCACTGTACAGTTCGTATAGTAGAGTAGATAGATAGGACGTGCTAGACGTCACCTACAGTATAGACGAGTCTGTGGCGTCATCCACAGTGAACTCGTGTCATAACGTCGTCAACAGTGGCGGTATGGCATGACATAGTGTAGGACCCGCCACGTCAAGTCGGATGTGACGGGATAGTTAACTATTGTATGCGGCTTGGCCCAGCCGGCTATTTAAAGCGAAGAATAGAGAAGAGAAAATTGAGGCAAACATTGTAATCTACACAAACACACCTCCCCTTCACTCTCTCTCCCGGTGCTCTCCTCTCCCGCTCTCTCTCACTCTTGTGATTCGTATTAGGGCCAACAATTGGTATCAGAGCCTTGTGAGTTTGAGAGCTCGCCGGAGATGGCACCGGAGATAGGCGCGCTCATCCCCGGGGTAGGCAAGCTCGCGGAAGAGGAGCAGAAGGCTGGCGGAAGCTCGGTGGTCCTGTAACAGCCCTAGTTTGGTACTGTAAAATTTGAACCTAATTTTCACTTTTGCATTGCACTTGCATCATGGCATACATTCTGAATTGCTAAGTTTAATAAAGCAACAATTGGAAAATATTTAAAAAAGGGAAACAAACACTCTCCCCAAATTTCCAAACCAATTGCAATTGCTCAATTTGGCAAAACCAAAAATATTCTTGAGCTTTCAATTTGTCCAGGAAGTTCCTAGAGTTACAAATATAAATCTTGCAAAGGAAATCAAATTGCCAAATTGAATAATTTAAAAAGGACCCCAAAATGCCAGTGAGTTCTTTTGAAATAAGTTAAACATAAAATATTTTCCAAATGGGCTGAACTTTTTATGACAGCTTCCTAATGTAATATAAATGCTATGTGAATTTTTCCGGAATTTTCAAAAGGTATTAAGTACCTCAATTTAAATCCCTAATAGGCTGCTGGACCACTTTGCAATAAAACTTAAAGTTGGGACAAGGGGTTTTTGCAAAGCACCTTCGTCCATGTGGCGACAGTGGCGACACTGGCGCCATGCCGCTGATGTCCTCGCCATCCCGACGCGCTGTCGTGCCCTCGGTGGATAAGTGGTCGCCGTGTCGCTCTCTCTCTCCCCTCACCCATTTCCTTCCCGTTTTTCCCGTAAAAGAAACCCAAACCCTAGCTCCCATGGCCAACGATGCCCCGCCGCTGTCCACCATGCATCGCCGCCGCTAGGAGCCTCCCTGAGCAGATCGAAGCGGGGCAAAAGCTCCGCCTCGTCGCCCTCGTCGTCCTCGTCCAAGGAATCGCGAAGGGGAGCTCGGAATCACCGCCGTCGACCTTGTCTTCCTCCGCTCCGGCCGTCGCGCGTCGAGCTCGATTGCCGCCGTCTCCGTCCTTCTCCGACCACGCCGTCTGCACTGCCGCACTCAGGGTGATCTTGCGCTTCTCCTGGACCTCCTCGTCCTCCAGCTCCTCCCCTAGCTTGTAGTGCTGCTATAGCTCGCCTCAGAACCGCCGCCGGTCGTCGTCGCTCTCGTCGTTCCGACGACCAATAGCTAGCGGCGCCACCCCCGTTCAGCTCCCCGTAGTCCAGCGCGTCGACTGCGCGCAGTAGCACGTCCTCGCGCGCCCTGCACCGTCGAGCGCGTGCTCGACATTGCGCGCGGTCACCGCGTGCGCGCTGCGGTCGTGGCTCAAAACACTTCGCCGGTACTACCGTGTAGTTAGCCGGTAGTACCGACCATAGGTTGATTCGGTACTGGATACTTCTGTTAATTTCCGGAAGTAGCTCGGAAGTTTCCCCGGAAGTACCGACTTGACCGGTACTACCGGGCTGTGAGCCGGAAGTACCGACCGTAGGTTGATTCGGTACTGGATACTTCTGTTAATTTTCGGAAGTAGCTCGGAAGTTTCCCCGGAAGTACCAACTTGACCGATACTACTGGGCTGTTAGCCGGAAGTACCGACCGCAGGTTGATTCGGTACTGGATACTTCTGTTAATTTCCGGAAGTAGCTCGGAAGTTGCTCCGGAAGTACCGACATGAACGGTACTACCGGGCAGTTAGCCGGAAGTACCGACCCAACTATTTAAAACTTGGGAAATTCATAACTTAATAAATATTGATTCAAATCTTGCAAATGATATACCAAAATTTTCAGCAAATCAAAGGCTATCTAGTTATGTTAATTTCACATCATGACAACAACTTTTCCTTTGTTGTCATTCACGAAATGGTTAAAAGAATTAAATTGATTAATCGTTTAATTCACCATTTATTCATCGTTAATCGGAAAATTGCAAACAAGGTACCAAAATTATCAGGAGAACAATACCTATCTAT
Source organism: Puccinellia tenuiflora (assembly GCA_012064385.1). Lineage (NCBI taxonomy): Eukaryota > Viridiplantae > Streptophyta > Magnoliopsida > Poales > Poaceae > Puccinellia > Puccinellia tenuiflora. The sequence continues at coordinate 524,181 of QRDG01000449.1, read as the reverse complement.
TCATGTCATTTCCATGCATATTTAAACCACATCTTAGTATTGTAATAGTTCATAAGCAATGCGGTCATTAAATTAAATATGGGGTTGCTTCCAAATAATTGCACCAATTATTTGGCACTCCATTTAATCTGTTAGCTAAATTAAATGATGATATCATTGCATAAACTTGACATGTCATCATGATTGTGCATTGTACCTTTGTATTCCTGTTATTTATTTGTTCTCCTGTTATTGTTTGTCTATCGGTAGATTCAGGAGTCGAGGTTCCCCCTTAATACCTCGACGATCTGTGCTTTCAGCCCCGTCAGCAAGGCAAGAGATAACCTAATCTTCTTGGCATCTCTCATCCTATTGTTTTACACAAGTATTTTCTCCATCATAATATTGCATTCGATTCCAATGTAAACTTTTGGTCAATGTATAGAGAATCCTATCAATTGCATGTTCCCTACACCAATACATGTTTTCCCTCCTATTATCCATAGGTTGAAGTGTTGGCCTGAGTTACTTTATATCTGCAGAATATATGCTTAGCCATGCTTAGTCGATTGCTTAGTTGTCCGGTGACTATTTCCATGCTTGTGAAGTTGATGGAATGTTCGGACGAGGTGGAAACTTGTGGTACTTAATTAAAATGCTTAAAAGGCTTGGATGAGTTGCCATCGGGGTTATGGTGTTTTGTCTCATTCTTGCCGCCTAGGTGCGCGTTCTTGTCTCTTGAACCAAGATCGAGCGTGCTTCCATCGATGGGGGTATGGGCCCCTTACTAACCGAATAACATGTGTCCGCGTATCCAAGGGTCCTCTAGTTTGCGCTTTCCATTTGCGTGTGAGTTGCAGGTGGATGAAGGCGTGAAGAGGGTGGTGGTGTTTAGGATGTGGCGATGGGGGCAGGGTGTTGAAATAGGCATTGAACTTGTCCTGTCGTCACGATGATCCTTGGATAGTCTCATGCGAGGTAAAGGTTTAACCGCGCCCACTTGCCAGCTTTCCCCGGAAGAGAGCTAATCAAGCGAGCCGGACGGTACCAATGGGTAAATTAGTACATCCCTGCAGGGTTTAATCTTTTCGAAAAGCCGTGTCCACGGTTACAGACAACTTGGGAATGGATTATGAGATCATAGAAAACATGAACTTAATAAAAATTTGGCAACTTGTGACAAAAGGTTCATTTACTCGAGGGTGATTCGAGGGAGTGCCTTGGTGGAGATGAGTGGTGGATTCTGGTTACTGTTGGTTCAATGTGAACTAAAGAATGAAAGCTTTACTATCTTATTCCTTTTCGAAAAACCTTCTGAGTAGTCGATGCCATGAGTCCTGTCTTTAAAAAGGAAAACTAGCTTTATGCAAAACAACTACTATACAGCCTTGAAGCTAATCATCTGAGCATATATAGCTCTAGTAACCTTGCGAGTACGTCGTACTCAGCCTTGCTTTGTTGATTATTTCTTGTTTCAGAGGAGGACGTCGCCGAACAGGAAGGTGGGTTCTTTGTTGACATCGACGATTAGTCTGGGGTTCCCAGGTGGCAGCTTGGGACGTCACGGAACCGGCTGGCTGGGATATGTTATTGTAGGCCTCTTAGGCCATAATTTGGATCTTGTTGTTTAAACAACTAAATTCGCTTCCGCATGATGTAATGTTGGGTCTGTGACCTCTGATGTGTATTTTGCTATCTTTCTCATTATATGAGTTGAACTAGATCTCTTGGTGTCGTAGAGTCTGTGATGTGCCAGTTGTTCCGCAGTCTTGATCTCTCTATTATGCGTTGATAGCTATGCCAGTGATTATGCCATGATCGAGGTGTTGCATTGCCGATGATCCATTCCAAGCACACCTGCCAAAGGTTTTGGCCTGGGAGTGGTAACCCCAGTAACCTTCGATTGTGTAGCATGACCTGTGGTTTACATAGCATCTCTGTATAATTCCGGGGTCGGGGCGCTACACCTGACCTCGTCAGCGACTTCTTGGAAGAAACGGAGTCGGAGTCCTCGTCGGTCTATCTAGACGATGATCTTTACCCTGAGGATGCAATCGGTCCCGTCGAACATGACGCTGGCGACTGCTTCCAAGACGAGAACTGCCACATCAACTCATCGGTGACCACCCGAACCCACCCCGTTCATGTCTACATGGCTAACTCGGGTGAGAGAACTGGCGACTCGCAAAGCCCTCATAGGGGACGCGAGACTATCACGATCACCGAGTCCGCAATGGCTAGGGTGCAAGCGGCTGTGACTGGAGGAACCCTGCTTGGACCTGATGCAACAAGAGAAGAGTTGATGGTGTACCAGAAGATTCTTCACGAGCAGGCCCGGCGACTTCGGAGGAGAACCGAAGATCTTGACGTGCGGCAACGTCATGCCGACGAATCAAGTGAGCGGCGAGACCAGCTATCATCTCTTCGCTCCTCCTTGTCGGTACACATCCCTAGGTCATGAGAACACGCCCGTCATCGCTCCCAACTCGACCGCATCCCCGAGGACTCCGAGCGAGAAGCAACCCGCAGCCTCGAGTCGTCCTTCAACATGATCGATGCAGCTGGTTACGTCTTGCCCAAAACACCGCAAGATGCTGCCATCGCGTTGGCAACCTACTTGCTCACCACACAACCGCAAGAAGGCGATCCACGGGCTGAACTGCACCGGCAGATGATGCGTGGAGCTGGCATGGTGGGGACAACATTACAGTTAGCCAATTCACCGGCCTTTGTAGCGTAACCTGCGCACCCACCACCCAGACGTGAACACCGCCGAGAGGTCTCACCACGGCCACGCATCGAGCCGCGTCATGAGCACCCAGCAATGACAGCGTGCGACAGGCGAGCACAAGAAGCAGTCGACCGCAGTCGCGCCCGACAGGCAGAAGAACGCGCCACGACCACGCGCACAGGAGTCGACAGACATCATGTAGAAGACCTGACAGCCGCGCACCCGGAATAAGAAGAAGAGGATGAGCCGTGCGGAGCCAAGTGCTTCATCCGCCGTATCCGTGAGTCCCGCATGCCGACAGGATTCAGGTTGATGTCAGAAACCCCGAAGTATGATGGTCTGCAGGAACCAAAAACGTGGATCGAAGATTACTCACCACGGTGCAGTGTCAAGGGGGCATGAGGAACACAGCGATGCAGTACCTACAGCTGCATCTCACAGGATCAGCGCGAGCATGGCTAAAAAGCCTCCCCTCCGACACCGTCGGGTCCTGGAATGATTTGGTCACCACATTCACTCGAAACTTCCAAGGAACATATAAGCGTCCGGCCACGGCGGAAGAGCTCCGGACTTGCGTCCAAAGCTCGAGTGAGTCATTACGCGCTTAAATCCAGTGCTGGACAGTCATGAAAACATGGTGGAGGAAATATCCGAAGAAAACGCGGTGGACACCTTCACACATGGCCTACGGAGACGTGAGCTTAAGGAAGAAGTAGGACGGCGGAGGCCAAAAACAGTGGCCCAGCTGATGGACATTGCTAATGAGTGGGCAAACGGCGAATATTACATGCGCAGCGAACGGTCCAGAGGACCAGATGACCGCGAGTACTTGCTGGACTCGGGACGTAACCGCGGCTACGATAACCGAAAGAAGAGAAAGTACCACAACTATGACACAAACGAGCTAATCGAGATGGTAGCAGCAGGGTTCCACAATGACTGAGAAGGGAATCGCCGCGGGCGAGAACGGCGACAGCGGCAACCTGAACAGGATGGAGAACATATGCTCACGGGTCCTTGCCCCTTTCACCCATACAGGGACGAGCACGGTAACATTAATTCAGGACACCAGCTAAAAGACTGCCGCAAATTTGAGAGGCTACTGGAGGCGTTCAGATGGATCCAGCAGGCTGCGAAGAAGTCGGGCTACCCGACAAATCCAGGAGCATCAGCACATGGTGCGCCCGAAGCACTACCGCTCCCTCCACCGCAGTTGGCATCCGTCATCCAGCGCGTGCAGCAGACACCCACTACCACCCCCGGCTACGGCAAAAATCTTCCCTGCCCCGGTTGGTCACATAGGCATGATACAAAAAGGGCGCCCCTCGAACAGAAATCAGAAACTGATTACCCGACAGGTGCACTTGGCCATGGTTTCACCTCCGGCTACCCCGGAGTACCTCAACTGGTCCGAGTACACCATCACGTTTTCAAGAACGGACCACCCACCCCAGGTGCCCCGACCCAACCACGCCGCCCTAGTACTTGGATCCCGGATCGGCGGGTACGTCATGAGAAAAGTCTTCATGGACGGCGGAAGCGGAATCAACATCATCTTCGCCGACACATTACGCCGCATGAAGATCTCACTTGCAGTAAGCCTGGTATCCTCTGACACCTCATTCCACGGAATAGTACCCGGGAAGCCCGTTTATCCTTTGGGAAAAATCCATCTGGATGTGGTCTTCGGAGACCCTTCAAACTTTCGCCGGGAGAAAATAGAGTTCGAGGTGGTCGACTGCTAGGTCGACCAGCGTTTGCACGGTTTATGGTCGTGCCACATTATGACTATCTCCCGCTCAAAATGCCAGGACCAAACAACACGATCACCGTTCGGGGAGACTACCGAAAATCGGACAACTGCGACAAGGACTTCAACAATATCTCCGAGTCGTTCAGGATGCAGGAGGAGCTCTCGAAGTTAGAGTCATCAACCGACTACAACCTTCTTCCATTGACTCAATCAATGGCACCCGATAAGGAGTTTAACAAAAGCAGTGACACAAGAACTGACCAGGTGAACCCGACGGACCCCACCAAAACGGCCATCGTATCCACCAACCTATCGTCCGCATAGGAAAGCGCGCTCATCGAGTTCCTCCGTGAGCACTGGGAAATATTTGCATGGTGTCCAGCTGACATGCCAGGTATACCCAGAGAATTCACCGAGCACGCACTTGAAATACGCCCCAAGGCTAGACCAATAAAACAGTCCCTCCGGCGTTTTGCGGAGCCGAAGCGCAAGGCCATCGGCGAAGAAATCAACCGACTCCTCGTAGCCAAGTTCATCCGCGAAATTAAACAAGCCACCTAGGTAGCAAACCCCGTGCTTGTCCGGAAGAAGAACTCGAAGGTGCTGCGCATGTGCGTACACTTCACCGCCCTTAATAAGCACTGCCCAAAATACCACTTTCCCCTCCCGCACATCGATCAAATCATTGACTCGACCGCAGGATGCGAACGTCTGTGTTTTCTGGATGCCTACTCAGGATACAACCAGATACGCATGAAGCAAGAGGATGAAGAAAAACGGCCTTCATCACACCTTACGGTGTATTTTGCTACACCATGATGCCCTTCGGCCTAAAAAACGCGGGTGCAACTTATCAAAGGTGCATGCAAGCCTGCCTCAAGGACCAAATCAGCAAAAACGTACAAGTATACATCGACGACATCGTCATTAAGTCAAAGGTCGGAGCCACACTCCTTGACGACCTAGCCGAGACCTTCGCAGCACTCAACAAGTACCACATGAAGCTCAACCCGACGAAGTGTGTATTCGGGGTACCCGCCGAGCAGTTGCTCGGGTTCCTCGTATCCGCCAGAGGCATTGAGGCGAACCCAGAAAAGATACAAGCGATCCTGTCAATGGAGGAGCCAACTAACCTCAAAGGAGTCCAGCGACTGGCCGGTCGCGTCGCCGCACTCAGCAGGTTCATCAGCAGATTAGGAGAAAAGGCACTTCCGTTTTATCAGTTGTTGAAGAAAGCTGACAACTTCGAGTGGATAGAAGAAGCTCGCCAAGCATTCGCCGAGCTCAAGCGGACCCTGTCAACAAAACCGGTCCTAGTGGCACCTCAGGAGAAGGAGCACCTGTATCTGTACCTAGCCGTGACTAGACAGGTAGTCAGCTCGGTGCTAGTCGTCGAGCGCGCAAGAGGAAGGAAAAGTACATGGTATTCAGCTCCCGATTTATTATGTCAGCGAAGTACTGTCGGCTTCCAAGCAGCGGTATCCACATTATTAGAAGTTGGCGTATGGAATATTCATGACAGCACGTAAGCTCAAGCACTACTTCACCGAGCACCATATCTCAGTACTGATGGATGCACCCTTATCAGAGGTACTCAACAACCCAGAAGCAACATGACGAGTAGCCAAATAGGGAATTGAGCTATCACCCCTAGATATCACCTATAAACCAAGGGACTCACTCAAGTCCCAAGCTCTGGTAGACTTCCTCGCAGAATGGACAGAGACACAGACTCCGAGTCCTCCAGACCTATCCGATTCCTAGATCATGTACTTCGACGGGTCAAAGAGGCAAGAAGGAGCCGGAGCCGGGGTCATCTTGATATCCCTCAAAGGAGACAAGATGAAGTACGTTCTGCAGATGAACTTCAAGAAAGCGTCCAACAATGAAGCTGAGTACGAGGGCCTGCTGCATGGCATGCGCATGGCAAAAGCCTGTGGGGCAATGAGACTCATGATCTATGGAGACTCGAACCTTGTAGTCCAACAAACGATGAAGGCCTGCGACGCGGTGTCAGACAACATGGCAGCATACCGTGACCTATACAATATTCTGGAGGGAAGTTTTGACGGGTGTGAGCTATGCCACATCGCACGAGGAAGCAACGAGGAAGCTGACACATTGGCCAACATTGGTTCCACTTATGCACCGATACCCCCTGGGGTTTTCCTTGAGCAAATAAGCAAACGCTCAATACAGTACAAGGACCCCGACGCACTGGCAGCAGCAGCCCCGGCCGTCGGCTCCGAACAAGCAGTCGCAGGCATTGAGGAGCAAGCGGGAGAAGCAGAAACCACCTCTTCCGAGGTCTTCCTCGTGGAGCCTTCATGGACTCAACCATACATAGCATATCTGTTGCGCCAAGAGTTACCAGAAGACCCAGTCGAAGCCCGTCGAGTTACTCGCCGCAGTAAATCCTTCATCACGGTCAAGGGAGAACTGTACAAAAGAAGCGCGTCAGGAATACTGCTGCGATGCGTTGAACCCGAAGAAGGGAAGCAGATCCTACTCGACATTCATGAAGGCATCTGCGGACACCATGCGAGTAGTCGAGCACTCGCAGCCAAAATGCGACGGGCCGGATTCTACTGGCTATCCATCATGCAAGACGCCAAAGAAATAGTCTAGGTGCGCAGGGTGTCAGCGGTTTGCAACCAAACCTCACGCCCCCGCAACAGAACTAAACATGATACCCATCGTCTGGCCCTTCGGACAATGGGGACTCGACATGGTAAGCCCATTGAGAAAATCCTCTCCCGGGGGTCACACTTTCCTTCTGGTGGCAGTCGACAAGTTCACCAAGTGGATCGAAGCCAAGACTGTCACAAATGCGGGTGCAATGGCAGCCTTAAACTTCGTCAAGTCCATCGTCTTCCGCTTCGGTGTACCCCACAGCATCATCACGGATAATGGGTCCAATTTCATTGCCGATGAAATCCAAACATATTGCGAGCAACAGGGAATCAAGCTCAGCTTTGCCTCTGTCGCACACCCGCAAACCAACGGCCAAGTGGAACGCGCAAACGGACTCATCAGTAGCGGCCTCAAGAAAGCGGCTCCTTGCACCTCTGGAACGAGCCGCCGGCGCGTGGGCTGAGGAACTACCGTCAGTACTATGGGGCCTTCGCACAACACCAAACTGCTCAACAGGTTTCACCCTCTTCTTTCTTGTACACGAAGCCAAAGCAGTATTACCTACTGAGATCCGCTGCAGCTCACCCCGAGTCACTGCGTACACAGAAGCTGGGTCGAACAGGGCACTAGAAGATGACATTGATGCACTAGACGAGGGACGAGACGTTGCGCTCTCAAGATCTGCGATTTATCAGCAGAGCTTGCGTAACTACCACAACCGTCAAGTGCGTGACAGATCATTCGCGGTGGGAGACCTCGTGTTGCGGTTGAAGCAGAAGAAGAGCCAGAAGTTATCACCTCCCTGGGAAGGACCCTACGTCATCACCGAGGTCAACGGCAAAGGAGCATACAGGTTGAAGGACTTGGCAACAGGCATCGTCTACTCCAACCCATGGAACGTGGCACATTTACGCCGCTTCTACCCATAGAAGTCACTCTTTGTTTACCGTACCCTCTTAATGAGGCTATGTAGCCACACTGGAACTTTCACCATGAAACATCAATAAAGAGAAGCATGCTCATATATCCAGACTCGAAAACAACCTAGCTCTACTCAGAGCCGGTTTAGTTTGGGCCGCACCCGACACTCGGGGGCTGCGCCCCACAAACTACTCGAATCAACCTAGCTCTACTCAGAGCCGGTTTAGTTTGGGCCGCACCCGGCACTCGGGGGCTGCGCCCCACAAACTACTCGAATCAACCCTGCTCTACTCAGAGCAGGTTTAGTTCGGGCCGCACCCGACACTCGGGGGTTGCGCCCCACAAACTACTGGAATCAACCTAGCTCTGCTCATAGCCGGTTTAGTTTGGGCCGCACCCGACACTCGGGGGCTGCGCCCAACAAAGTACTCGAGTCAACCCTGCTTTACTGAGAGCCGGTTTAGTTCGGGCTGCACCCGACACTTGGGAGCTGCGCCCCCCAAACTACTCGAATCAACCCTGCTCTACTCAGAGCCGGTTTAGTTCGGGCTGCACCCGACACTTGGGGGCTGCCCCACATACTAATCGAATCAACCTAGCTCTACTCAGAGCCGGTTTAGTTTGGGCCGCACCCGACACTCGGGGGCTGCGCCCCACAAACTACTCGAATCAACCCTGCTTTACTCAGAGCCGGATTAGTTCGGGCCGCACCCGACACTCGGGGGCTGCGCCCCACAAACTACTCGAATCAACCCTGCTCTACACAAAGCCGGTTTAGTTCGGGCCGCACCCAACACTCGGGGGATGCGCCCCACAAACTACTCGAATCAACCTAGCTCTGCTCAGAGCCGGTTTAGTTTGGGCCGCACCCGACACCCGGGGGCTGCGCCCCAAAAATTACTCGAATCAACCTAGCTCTACTCAGAGCCGGTTTAGTTTGGGCCGCACCCGACACTCGGGTACTGCGTCTCACAAACTACTCGAATCAACCTAGCTCTACTCAGAGGTGGTTTAGTTCGGGCCGCACCCGACACTCGGGGGCTGCGCCCCACAAACTACTCGAATCAATCTACCTCTACTCAGAGTCGATTTACATTGGGCCGCACCTGACACTCGGAGGCTGCGCCCTGCAGGTTTCTCAGTCACGACATTACACAAAGGCAAAGGAAAGCATTCACATCACCATAATATCCTTCACAGAAGCATATGAGGTATACAAAGAGTAATCTATTCTATTGAGTTCTACAGTTCAGCACGTTGTCGACGAAGAGTCGCAGCAGTCTCACGCTCTAAGAGTGCAACTAAACTCTTGGCGGGTCCATCTGCTGCCATGTAAAATGGATCCAGAAGCATGCCCTCCACATCAAACCCGGAAGGAGTTCCTTTGGAAATATCCTTGAAATTGATGCGCGGATGATGAATATGCACAAGAGCATGAGCAAAACGGGCACCCGCCTCCAGTTGTTCTCGCACAAAGGCTTCAATAACTTCACCTTGACGAAATCTCTTTATCAAATTGGCCAAGCCCTAAGGAATTGGATTCAATGGGAACAAGGTGGTAAAAACTAGCTCCAAGGTTGACTGACAGGACTCGACAAAGGATCCAACTTGATTGACCCGATCCCGTAGAGTGACCAGCACATGGCCCCTATCCCGATCGAACCAAAATCCCAATGCTCCGCGAGAGGCGAGATCTGCAATCGAATTGAGCTTAAGGTTAACCCGCCTGGCCTCCGCACCAGAATCTAGTTGGGTACCTGCAGAAGAATCATGGTCACGATAGACAGGAACAAGTCAATAGAGGAGATATGAAGGAGTAAAGCTTGCAAAGGAGATGGTCGCTCAGTTGCCGCATTTCAGATAGCAAAAAGTTCTCCCGTTCAACCATGGCGGCCTGTTTTGACTTCAGAATCGCGGCGTCAGCTTCCACCACTCGAAGTCGGCGTTCGGCTTCATCAGCTCGCACCCGCAAATGATTAACACGGAAAGACTCATCTTCCGTTAATACCGGGTTTGCAGGGCCCTGCGGTTGTCCACTGGAACCTAGCAGGGTAGATAGGCACCTTGCACCACCAGCCTGGTGGACAGTTGGATAAAAACCAAGAAAAGTATCAATTTCACATTTGGTCAGTAAAAGCCCGAGTGGTTTGCTGCTCCGGAAGAACACATCAATACAATCGCACGCCACAACCTGCCAAGACATAATTCGAGCATAAATTCAGAAGTAAACAAGTTCAATTTTCAAGAGCAGCCAGATCCTTACGATTACATAGCAGTCCGATAGCATAAACATATTACAAAGTCAAGCATTTAAGTCTTTTCCTAACAGAGATTAAGTTGAAGGAGCAGCAGGCGTATCTAGCATGCAAGCATGCCGCTCCAGCATCTGTGACAGTTGCTCCGCAAGGGCTCTCGAACGAGGGTGAAGGGGTTGAAGGTCTACCTCCACGCCATCGGGTCCCTTCGGGAACTCTGAGGTAACTTTGTCTAAGTCACCCTGCACCCCATGTCCCATGGCCAGGGTCAGAACGGTCTCTGCGCCGCAAAGAGTCTGTTCGCGGCTGTACTCGCCAAGAGGGTCGTCTTCCGCGCTGAATGCTTCCACCAATTGGCTGAAAGTCTTCGGTGCATTCTCTTCATCCGGATACATGCTTCTCCGGATCAAAGAAAATGCATCCTTAGTTTTCTCCATGAGGACACAAGCGCGGGTGCCATAATCCTTAGCCAAACATACATCATCAGAAAGGCAATCCACACGCTCGCGACCAGCAGTGTCAAGCTTCAAGCCCAGAGCATCTGCATAGAAGTCAAGTGAGAAAGTTGCATTGACAAAGTATCGTCAGAATGAGCGACAGTGAAATACCTACCCGAAAGAGAGTTGGCCAAGGAGTTAGCCTGCGAAGCCAGTCCCTCATCACGCTTCAAAGCTTCTTGGGACTCTTCTTCATGCTGTTTCTTTAGCGCTTCCAGCTCTTTTTTGAGTAAAGCAACTCGAGCTTCCAGATCGTTGGCATGACGAGCAAGGTTCTGGTTCTCAGTATTTGCGCGATTCAGGGCCCCTACGAAGAGTTGCAAAAATTCAAATGGAACTCAGTCAATAGTTTTCATATTAGCTAGCACAAGGAAATAAGAAAAGCTCACCCTGTGATTCTTCCAGCTTGTCTCGAAGGCTGTTCTCTCGGTCTCTACGTGCACAAACTCAGTAGCCAGATCCAACATCTTATGCACGTAAGGCTACACGATGAAACACAAAGGAGATTAGATGAGGAAAATTAAGAGTCTGCGCCCAATTGCACAAAATTGCACCCGGACTCAGGGGCTACTGAGCGTGAAACCCGTAGATTCTGCAAAATTAATTCGAGTAGCAAAGTAACTAACATGTCCTTCACGTCTTTGGAGCAAGTCTGATGAAGCACTGATGGGCTAAGTCTTCGGAGGTGTAGCAGAAGTTGCAGGAGGAGTTGAAGCGGTTGATTTGTGTGGCTCCGGGTCAGTTGTTTTCTCCGGACGCGAGGAAGATACAGGAGGAGTCACGCTGCCAGCAGGAGTCTTGAGGATGTTCCAGCATGTCGACACCCGAGGTTTCTTGGCCTCGAGAGGTGGTGGCCGAAACGCCAGGGGAGCCACGTTCAACACTTCCATACCTTCAAGGGTAGATGAGCTTGAAGCAGGAGCCGGACTCGAAGCACCCGCAGAAGCAAAAGGTGCGCTGGATGGAGCTTCCTTCCCCATGCCTTCGCTCTCGTCTGCAGACTCGCGATGTCTTTTTCGGGTGTGCTCCTCACTCACCTTGTGGGGAGAGTTGGTTTCTTCTTCATCGTCAGAAATTTCCTCGACGGGGTTATCCGTCTCGGAGGCAACGTCAAGGTCATCTATCTCCACTGAGGCTTTACTCGAGGAGATTGGTGGATAACAAGTCAAGATAACATGTTCCTGGAAACAAGAAAGTTTATGAGCACACAGGGTCAAAGTCTCAGGGGAGTATAGAAAAGCAGTCGAAATTTGGGTTACCTTAGGAAGGGAGTTTTCTTCGTCGAAAGGAGTCACAGTAGTCGCCTCAACAAAGGGATCATCCCTCCTAAGGTTGGTAATCTGGTGCACTCGCGTCTCCAGTTCTTCACCCGAGAGCTCCTCGGACGACGTCCTTGTTGGGTCCTGGAGCCCGGAGTACTTCCAGATACAATGGGCCCTCGCCTGAAGCAGTTGAATGCGCCTCTTCAGAAAAGTGCAGATGAGTTGCACCCCAGTCAATTCCTTGTTGGGTGCACAGCGAAGAGCCGCAACTCATGACAAGAGTTGGTTAGCTTCTGTTTCTTCAGTAGGAGTCAACTCATGTTTCCAGGGTGACTTCCATGGGGTACACGGGTGCTGATGGACCGGTCATGTAGACTTGCGCGGGGTAGACCCGTCGAGTGGGGCTGATGCTCCCTGTCGTGCTTCCTTCATCTGAGCTGTACTCGTTGTCGAAGATCACAGCAACGTGGTGGGTACCATGGTCACTGCTACTGGCGGCTGCGCGACGCGTAGATGCGATCGGCGCAATCGAAGCTGGTGCGGATCTTGGCTGGCGCCCGAACAGGTAGGTCGGAGTGGACTTGACTCGCCCCGTGGCCGCAGCAGATGCGTTTTTCTTGGCAATCGCAGATGCGATCGCCGCAGTCGAAGTTGATGTAGTCGAAGTAGACGCAGTCGCCTTGACCGCGGTAGATGCGATCTTCGCGACGGGTGAAGCCATGGTCGGCGCAGTTGATGTAGACGCAGATGTCGATGTAGATGCGATCTCCGTAATCTTCACGGCGGGTGAGGTTGCGATCAGTGCAGCCGCCATGGATGCAGGCGCCTCCATTGAGCGCAGGGCGGCCTGTGTAGGGCGGAGGGTTCCGCGACTGTCCACCAGATAACGCAGACTACCAAAGGTAATCCACGTGCTCTGTTGGAATCCGGCGTAAGCCGAAAGATCCGCCGGCGAGTGCTCGACGTACTCGAGGAAGCCGGTGTAGATCGACTCCCTCGCGCTGATGGTGTTGTTGGTTGCGGATGAGGCCGGCATGATCACGACTCCAGCGATCTGTTCTTTCCCACAGACGGCGCCAATGGACGAGCTTGTGGCTCGGCAAATCCCTAGGTCGAGTACCCCGGGTTGATTGAAGGAGAAAGAGAGAGATCAGGCTGGTGAACACGACGGCTAACAGGGGGCGATTTTACCCAGGTTCGGCCCCTCGAGTTGAGGTAAAGACCTACTCCTGCTTGTCTGGAATTATCGATTGGTGGCTACAATGCGATGTTCAATGATTCGATGCCCTAGACGGCGCACCCTCCCGGCCTTTATACTACAGGCCGGGTCTCGGGTGGACGGTGCGGATTGCACGTACAAGATAAGGAAAGCATCACCGACCTAAGTCGACTACTTGTGCCACACGGTGTCCTTCTTGGGCTTCGCTGGGCCTTCATTGGCGTGACCCAGGTACTACCACCGTGGGAGACCCGAAAGGTAACCCCACGACACAGGTCCTCCGAAATTTCACTCGAGTCTCGAGAGAGAAATCAGGTACTTGTGAGTCGCCATCCACGGTGAAATAAAACCACCGTCTCCTCCATTGCTGGACAGACTCGCTCAGCTTGAAGTCAAAGTACCCGACATCATTGCGAGTCTGGATACTGAAGCCTCCTGTCGCTAGGCTCCGTCCGGCAACGGTATGCTTCTTCACAAAAAAGATGCGGCGCCACCGTCCCCAATGCGGGTGCACGCCTAGGAAGCACTCACAAAGGATGATGAAGCAGGCAATATGGAGGATGCTGTTCGGCGTGAGGTCATGCAGTTGCATGCCATACGCAAATAGTAGGCCTCGGACGAATTCGTGCAGGGGGAAGGACAGCCCGCGCGTCAAGAAATCCACAAACACAACGCACTCGCCGGCATGAGGATTGGGGATTACCTCATTTCCGGTGCATCGCACTTTTCTGCTCACCGCCGGTGGAAGGCGGCTGTCGGCCCTCAGGCTGGCAAGTTGGTGCTCAGAAATGGAGGAAGATTCCCAGTCTCCCTTCATCTTCTTCAGCGGAGCAGCGTCGCCGGCGGAGTTCCCGGCGGAGGCAGCCTCCTTGCCTTTACCCATGAAGAAGAATGGATGGCAGGTTGGATCGACATGAAGAAGCGAGGAAGAAGAAGGATAGTGGCGAGAATGAAGAGGATGGAGGTTTTCCTCCCCTTCTTATTGCGGCATGGAGGTTGATCTTGGCCGTAGATCGTGCGGCTGCTTCACATGCCCCGTATCGGTCCGTCCACGTGTTGATCAGGAAACGAACCGGCGCCCTCCACTACTCCGCCGGCGCGAGAATTGAGGGCGTCGCTCCGTATTTTGTGTGATGTGCGGTCAGTCCGCCGCTGGGCTGCCGTGTCAAACGGTCAAGGCTCTGACAATGGCCACCAGTGTCACGTCCCGTCTCACACCCAGAGGTAGCATCGTCCATGACGTCATAAAGCCTCCGGCTCCTATTTTGTGTTCTGTACTCAAAACCATATGACCGGGCCCCAGTCAACTGTATCCTAGGCAGGTTCCACCCACTTACGGGTCGATAATCGCACTCGACAAGTTGCGTCTTCCAAGATTGCCTCCGCGGTAACAGATCTCTGGATGCCACGTTTACGACGTGAAGGTAAGACCATTGGATCCACTCCAATGGCCTGGGACTTGCCTCAGACTGCGAGTACTCAGAAAATATCCGTGCCTACGATGCGAAGAAAATCCTGACGGACGCGTTGGGTACCAAACACATTGCGAGAGTCAGGTTCTATAAGGCCTCCGCGGCATGAATCTGATTACACTTGCCTTTCCGGGTTCGAGTCCGGGGACTCGAACTCGATGTAGCTTAGCGTTGTTTTGCCCGAGTGCAGAACTGGACCCGATCCGTCGAGTGCTCCAGGCTCGCTAAAGCAATATCCCCACTAGTCACGAGAAAAGCCTGCTCCGATGTATTTCCAGACTCGGGTGATGCTCTTCGGTTAAATTAAGGTCGAACGAAAATGACGTAATTGTTGGATATTCGAGTTAGATTCTCCACCCGATTCTACGAATCACCTGAAGACTCGGGGGCTACTGACATAGATGTGGATATCGGGTCCCACTTGTCGGGTACTCGGTAGCTGTTACTCGAAAGGCCTATCGGGTAGCCCGTTTGTGGGATGGCCCAGGGCCATGTAAAAGGCGGTGCTAAGTTTTCTTACTAAGCAAGTTAGGTTTAGGGTTACTTCCTAGAATCTGTAACCTACCCGGTCAAGGACACCCGAGACCCAGCCTACTATAAAGGCTGGGAGGAGCCGCCGGGTAGAGGGTACGCTCACAGATCGCATCGCCACCATAGCCCTTACGGCAAACTTTGTAAATCACGAGATCAACAGAGAATACAGATTTCCCACCTCACTGGGGACCTAAACTCCGGTGGGATCTTGTTCCTATTTTTAACCGCCGGTGTCACCTACGCCATGATGTTCTCCGTAAATCCAAGTCCCTCATGGAGGGGCACTACCAAGATAATCCCTCGACAGCGAGAGCTGCGAGCTGTACGGCTCCAACAGCGGCTCTGGCTATCCCGTCAGCAACTTCCTACCGTCATATGCCAGTTGACAATTACATCCGCGTTGGCAATAGTATGTTCAAGGTGTTCAAGCCTGAAACGATTAAAAGTTTCTTTATGCACTAGTACGAAAAAGCCTACCACTGGCGAACCTTTTTTGGCTACCGCTGGCGAACATGCGGTTCGCCAGCGCTCATATCGCCAGTGGTAACAGCTTACCGCTGGCGAACATCATGTTCGCCAGCGGTAAGTTAGTTACCACTAGCGAACAACTTCCTGGTTCGCCAGCGAGGGCCCACTTACCACTGGCGAACATATGTTGTGTTCGCCAGCGGTACACCCAGGGATTACCACTGGCGAACCAGGTTCCTGTTCGCCAGTAATATGTATTTCTGCTTTTAAAATAAAAGCAAAAATATTTTACAGCAATATATACGGGCAGGTAAATACATATATATTGACAGAAACAGTATAATTGACAGAATTTAAATAGATATACAAATAGACAAGTGACCAAATTATTGGTTCATCATGCATGAATTACAAGCCGAAATATACAAGTGAGACCCAAATATTTTGCATACATATGCATTAATACACACACATCTCTGGAAGTCGATAGTTTATAGGTCGCAAGTTTACAAAAGCAAGTAGTAATCTAAACTACAATCACAGACAAGAGAACTGCAATGGCGATGAAGAAGAAGAGTATATATGCATGTTCTTCCTCTCTTCCGCTCCGCCTCTGCTTTACTCTTGTAGCTCTTGTAGTTGTAGCCCTCTCATCCCGCTTGCTTCGGACATCTTCATCTCTCTGTATATGAGGCAAAGATAAAAGTCTTAGGAAAAGAAAATAAGAGAAAGAGTTTATACACAAATCAAATAATAGTTAAATAACTGTACCAAAATCGAAAACATGCATGCCTCATATATAGGTTGGACACACAGAAGTTCCAGGGATGGTGCGAGTGAGCCAAGTAAGATGTACAAGATGTGTATTCGTGCATATCACAAGGCTCACTAGCGCCATCCCCGGGATCACACGGTGTCACTTCATTTTAATCATCGGCATTCAGAGAGAGAAAGATGAAACAAAACAAAACAACTCAAGTTAAATAGCATCGATCACACATGCAGGTTCAACGACTTTAGAAGCACAAGTTAATTTACGGATATAATTTACAAACACAAGTTCATCTACCGTACTAAGTAGACAACTCATACCGTCGATCACTCCTTCTTGCGCGGCTTCGGTGGGAACGGGAGAACACCATCTATAGTGAATGGCCGGTGATCACCCTCCGCTATTAAACGACGTTCGATCTCGTCGTTCGGTGGTGGTGCAAAGCAGTTGAAGTACACCCCGACGCGAGACAAGACATCGTTGCAGATGATTCCCGCGATCACCTGCTGGATGCGACCGAACTCTAGTTTGATACGAGCATCAGTGGCATCTGCCAAGCCGTTGCACCATCTGTCCAGAGCAGAAGGAAATTGCAGTCGTTGTTGATCCTTTACAAACTCCTCCATGTGATTGATGAGGTACCATGCCTCCATCTTACTGCCTGGCGACTGCTTGACGCAGGGGAACATAACTTTCTAGTTGAATACAAACTTGCCTCGCACCTTTTTTTTCTCTTTTCATGATGCCTTCGCTTCGGGCGTAGGCATTAAGAGCTTCATTCAGAATAGCCTTGATGTGGGTGTAGTCTTTATCCCTATTGACATCACTCCCGGAGTCGAGATAGACGGCATACGAGTCTTTCGGGTACATGACAATGAGGGTGCCGTATTGGTTACTGCGCAAAACAGTTCAAAACAGACCATCATCGTCAAAATTGCAAAATAGCTTAACAATGGAAATCTACGAAAGCATGTTATGACGGTTAGTGAATGACTTACTCGGGAACGTAAGGCACGAGAAAGATGTTCTTCTCATGATTCGTACCGAAGAAGTCTCCGATGTACCGCGACACCTTGGCCCTACCCTTAGGGGTGCTCAGGAACATTTCTTTCATGTAGTAGGGGTCAAGTATCGCTGTGCCCGGGGTATTCTCCTTTAAGATCTGGTGCGCCATACTAAGGGCAACCAGGTGGACGATCGATGGGTGGAGCGCGTACATGTGATACATGTTGAAGATGTCATTAAATCTTAGAAGGATCACGCCCCCGGAGTCTCTAGTGATAAAGCCCGAGCCATCTATCTCTGGCACCTTTGCGTGGAAAACCGGGTATGTTGGATTTTCCTCTTTGAGAAGCCTCTCCTCATGATAAAGAACACCCTCATGGAGGCTCCTCATGTCCCCGGTGAGGAGATTTACCAACCTCGGCGGCATCATTGCTTTACCCATATGATGGACCAAATGCCAGTCGACGATGGTAACCAGTCCATTACCCGGTGCAGCGGCTTCGACTTAGTACCCGGCACCGGCTGGCTGTTGGAGTCAACAGCGGTAGGTTTACTCTTATATCTTTTTCGTCCCGTATTCTTAGGCTCCTTCGGCGCCATCGCATCTTTGATGGCCTCCTGGACTGTGTCCTGGCTCAAACCAACTTGCTCGGGGGCAGCTTCTGGCGTATCTTGAGAACTGAAGAGACGCTTCGTGCACTGATATTTATCTGGGAGATCAGCTTTTTGCCCCCCAAGATCATGGTCAACTGGACCCTCGCCAGCATATCTGTCATCGTGACCTCCGTCATAGTAAGGATCATCAGCGAGGAAGTCATTGGGGTCATCATCGCCATCATTGGCTTCCTCTTCGTCCTGTGTTTGCTTCACTGGCGGGGTGGTGACAGAAGGGTCCATACAAATCAGTGCTTTGGGCCATATCAAGGGCCAAACCGTGCATTGTTCGAGGTTTAACTCGCTATCAGCTTTGTCTGGTTGGAAAGGAGGATATAAACCAGCGCAACCCGGTAAAGGCCGGATCAATTCAACCCTGAACACATCATCGGCCATAGGCCTGGTGTGGAAAATGCGGTTGAGAGGTCTCACGATCTTACCCTTTGCCACGTCCTTCAGCTCACCGTTCACATCATGGAGCAATGTGCATCTCGTCTCGTCGGCCTGCGAAAACACGTGTAAGGCGTTAGAGAGGGCGCCAAAGAATGAAATAATATGTATCTTGTCGAGGGTTTTACGATGCTTAATTACCGTGATGGCGTTGAGCTCGGCTAACGGCGACGGTCCGCGGGTCGTCGGTGGGGTAATAAAGACGAGAGGGCTTGATCTTTGAGGCGCGGTGACGGCCGGCGATTCCTCCCTACCATCTGCGTTGTAGCCGGCCGGGCTCTGCACAACAGGAGCCATACCCCTCGAGTTGCTGGAGCCTGGTAAGCTGATCACGGGGGGAGGCCCTTGTTTGCCCCCCTCAAACCAAGCTCCGATGGACATACAGATGTTGGGCAGGAGGGCGTTGAGCCTTTTTTCCACCGCTGCATCGATGGATGCATCCATTTTCGATTGATTGGCCATCTTCCGCTCCTTTCGCTTCTCCTTGGAGTCGGGGAAGTAATAGGAATGTTTATGACCCATTCCGGCGCCGACCACACGGCCACGATGCGGCACTTTATCTGACGACACCTTCTTTGTCTCGTTTAGAGCCCTAAGGAAAGGTGTCTGATATGGGGCCTTCGGGTTCGAGGAGTCTTCGGATTGATCATGTTCATCCTTTTCTTGTTCATTGAGAATTTTGTTCTCAAGTTCCTTCACCTTGGCGTTCAAGACAAGCTCCCCGGGCGATTTGGGATTATCCCTGAATCGGGCCCTAACAAATTTCCGGGCGAGCGGGTCTTTGATCTTGTCGTAGGGGTTTGGCCCTTCCCTTCGTGCGTCCTCCTTTTGCCAAATTGGCTCCTTTCCGGCGTAATCCCGGCTTCCGAGATTGTGGGGAGCAACGTTCTTCTTCTGCATGTCTTTCCCCCGCTGCCTCAGCTTCTGCTTTGCAGCAGTGGCTTCTATGGCCAAGAATTTTTTTAAATCCTCTTCGGAAATGCTGGGCCACATTTTGTGGATCTCGTCGAAACCGGCACCTTCTTCCTCAATCATCTTCCTAACATCTGTTCTCCAAGTTGAAAGGGCTTTGCCTAACTTGCCGAGGGCTTGTGTGTTAACAATATTTGTTTTGATATCCTTGTTATTGTAGGGTGCCGGGAACTTGTATCGTGTGTGCACCTTATCAATGAGGTAGGCAGCCAAACCTTCGTTGTCCTTCGCCTTTAGGTTGTCGTCGTTGATTCTCCCCCATTCCCGAGCGATGCATCCAAGCTGGATGCCGTACCCTTTGACATATTTTCATGGCTTCGTAGGAAGACCGCTTTTAGGGTCCACCTCTGTGAATGCATGTTGGGTGGTGCCGAGCTTGTTTGGTTCCCTCTTCTTGTGTTTACGGTCTTTTCTGGCTTCGCTACCAGAAGGGCCGCCCTGCTCGGCGCCACTAGTAGTGGTCCCAGCATCACCACGCTCGGCTTTGCTAGCGGATGGGGCCTCCATCTCATCATCGGCCGCATGCTTGATCTCATCGTCGTCGGCATGCTTGTACTGTGCAAGCATCGACAAGTATGCGTTGTCGCCTCCTGTCCGAGAACCCCCGGCCTGGTCGTTGTGAGCCATCGATCTTCGCACTGTCGAGGAAATTATTAGTTCAAAGTTAGTACAAAAAATATAAGAAAAAACCACTTAACTAAATACTAAGGTACCCCATGAGTCCAAATTTGCCAGAATGTCGATTAACTTCCGTATCGGCAAATTCGGGTAAATGTCCAATTGTATAGCAAAAGTCATGCCAAAATTCACGGAAAATTTCGGCATGACCTTTGCTAAAAATAGGGCATATGGAGTACTCGAATTTGCCGGAACGGAAGTTAATCAACATTCCAGCAATCTCAAGGGCCTCATGGGGTACCTGCAAAACATTTCATCACACACAGCAACATTGATCGCATTCCGACAACATTTCAACAAATTCACAAAGGGCTCAACGGCCTCGATCACCACACACATTTCACAAAAACAACCACCACATTCCACAAAGGCATCACCACATATCCACCACCACCACCAACACATTCACCACAAAACATCATCGATGCTCTCATCATCTCACCTGAAATCCGAGAACAACAACGGCGTCAACGTCCTTCTAAACTTCCTGCATATGGAAAAACAATTGGAATTAAGAATTATAATCATAACAATTGGAATAATTGAAACATTTGAACTAACTAACTAACTAAACCTAATTTGAACTAACCTAAAACTAACTAACTAATTTGAACTAAGCTAATTTGAACCTACCTAATTTGGACTAACTAACCCTAAAACATAAACCTAATTTGAACTAACTAAACCTAAAACCTAATTTGGAAGGCCCAAACCCTCTCTCCCCCTCTTGTCTGCCTAGGGAACACGTAGGGGAGTTTCTCCTCTCTCACTCCCTCCTCTCTGTCGCGGAGACAAAACCGTGGGCTATGCCGCCCCCTGCACCCCTACGACCCTCTCTCTCTCACCCATTTGCACCTCACGCCGCAGAACACCCCCAATGGACGTTGAGCACGCCACTCTGGACACGTCCACGTTCTGCACCTCACACTTGACTTTGGTCGTTTTTGACTGCGTCATCCTCCTCACTCCAGCATGCAAACACCCCAGTCCCCAGCTCCTTAACCCAGCCATCTCTCTCTCAGTTTGACATTATATCGAACACCTAGTGGGCAAGGAGGGAGAGGTGGCCGGGGAGAAGGGAGGGGAGAGGTGGCCAGCCGAGGAAGAAGGGGAAGGAGGGAGAGGAGAGCAAGGAGGGAGAGGAGGGGAAGAGGGCGTGCTCACCTTGCTCGGGGAAGAGGAGATGGCGGCTGGCGGCGGGGACCGTGGCGTGGACGACCACGGGCTCGGCGAGGAGGGGGGAGGGCTCGGGGGATGGCGGCGGCAGAGGCAGAGGTAGAGGCGCGGGGGAGAGGCGGCGGTGGAGGCAGAGGCATGGGGGACGACGGCGGCAGAGGCAGAGGCGCGGGGGAGGTCGTCGGCGGCAAGGGGAGGGCTCGGGCTGGGCACGCGCGGGAGAGATTGAGGGAGAGACGGTTTGAACCGTGCGCGGTTCGTATAACTAAGTGTTATAGCTGCTCTATAGAGGGTGATTCCTTATCGCTGGCGAACAAGGTATTCGGTTCGCCAGCGGTAAGGCTTACCGCTGGCGAACAGCTAACCCTGTTCGCCAGTGGTAGAAGCTCACCGCTGGCGAACATGGTTCTGTGTTCGCCAGCGGCAAGTGAGTAATTTTTTTAGTATTATTATTTTCCATTCTATTTATTATTTTGTTTTCCAAATTAATTTTCCCTTTATTGATTTTCATGTTTTCTTGTTTTCTTATCTATTTCTTGTTTTGTTTTCTAAGTCATGATTTTAAAATTGGTAAAAATAGTGACTTAATAAAATTGGTAAGTTTTATTATTATTTAGCTTTCCCATTTATTTTCTTTTTTCCCTCTAATTTTTTCTGTTTTCTTGTTTTGTTTTCCATTTCATGATTTAGAAAAAGAGTGACTTAATGAATAAAATAATTAAGTTTCAAGGATATAAACATAATTAAGTTACACATATATATAATTAGTGCAAAATATCACATCCGTAGATCATCGATACAAGTCTGATACAAAAGAGAGATACACATCGCGCGTCTTTCTCAGCGTTTGGCATTCTTCTTGCCTTTTTTGGTCGCTGTTGCATAATTTAGCCCCACATCATGACTTCTTCTTTTGAATGGAAGATCTTGTTTAGGTAGCGTGGTTCTGCTTCTTCTTGTGGTGTTGCCTTATCATCATGATCTTGATCATCGTCGATATTTGGGTCGCCGAACATGTCAAACTCGTCCTCGTTGGCGACACCGTCCATTCCGACGATGTTTCTTTTGCCTCTCCTGACGGTGACACGGCTAAGCCGTGACGGATCGGTTATGAAGAAGCATTGGGAGACATGCTTAGCTAGTACCCATGGCTCATTTTGCGCGGTGACATTCACGCTTGATGAATTGCCGGCTTCGGGTATAACCATGGTGGTGAAGTATTTGTCTTCTTTTTGGACGGTCGACATCCTAACCCATCTGACGCGGAACATCGGCACCTTCTCTCCAGAGTAGTTAAGCTCCCAGATCTCCTCGATTCTTCCTTAGTATCTTAACTTTTTGTCACCGGTGTAGGATTCCATCGTTACCCCTGAGTTTTGATAATCCGATGTTTTGTCCTTTTGCTCTGTGTAGAAAGTGAACCCGTTGATATCATATGCTTGAAACGTCGCGAGGTTGGGGGCGGGGCCATGTGACAAGGCGTATAAGAGTTTAGCTTCCGCACTAGCTGTTGGGGGCGGAGCGTCAAGCTCATCTTTGAACCAACGCAAGAAAGAGGTGTTGTGCTCTCTAATTATTTCTCCTTCTGTCCTCCGCTTGCCCTGCTCAGTGTACTTCTTCTCAATCTGGCTCTTGTGCTTTTCCACCCAAATATCGACAATTTGAGTGTGTTGGAGAGCCACTAAGTTTGCCCTGTTAAAATCGGTTCGTCGAGAAGCGTGGTACACATGCAACTCCCTCCGGCCATTTTTGTGACCTGCTCCATCGAGCTTGCCAATGTGCTTGTTTCCGGGCAAACCAACAGGGTCCTCCCCGTCCAGAAAATTCGTGCAGAAAGAGGTGCACTCTTCGGTAAGAAAGCCCTGAACGATGCTTCCATCCGGATGGGCCCTGTTACGAACGAATCCTTTGATGACCCCGTTCATCCTTTCGAACGGCATCATGTTGTGCTGGAACAACGGCCCGAGATGGATGATATCATCCACGATATGGACTAACATCTTTTGCTTCTTTCCCGGCCGAGGGCACTCTTCCCATTCATTCAGCAAATCATATATTTCTTCGCCGCACCTCTTACGTGGAGGTCCCCGGAGCTCTTCTTCGCCGTTGAAAAGGTCTCCACGCCTTCTCCACGAGTCTTTAATTTGTAGCCACCTTCGATGGCCAATGTAGACGGTGTTTGAAGACCCGGGATCTTTCTGGAGCTGGTGAAACGTCGGGTCATCCATGCACCTCACACATCTGTTATGTCCGTAGCACACCTGGCCTGAGACGTATCCGTAGCCGGGATAGTCGTGCACCGTACAGAGCAAGGAGGCTCTCATAGGAAAATATTCTTCTGCGAGGGTGTCCCATGTGTTGACCCCGCCTTCCTCCCATAACGTGTGTAGCTCATCTTTCAGTAGCTTCAGATACAGATTGATGTCGGTGCCCGGTTGTTTCGGCCCTTGAATGAGCATGCTCATGTGTATGTACTTCCTCTTCATGCACAGCCAGGGCGGGAGGTTGTATATCCATACGAACACGGGCCAGGTGCTATGTGTGCTGCTCTGGTTGCCAAACGGATTGAGCCTATCGGTGCTCGCACCCAACCTAATGTTCCGTGGCTCTGCCCCGAAAGTTGGATATTCATCGTCCAATGCTTTCCACTGGCATGCATCCGAAGGGTGTGTTAGATTTACCTTTTCATTCCGCTCTGGATCTCTCAGAACTTTCTCCCTTCTCTCCGCGTGCAACGCATGAGCTTTGCTTCCTTGCGGTCCGCGAAATAGTGCCGTAGACGGGGGATGAGCGGAAAGTATCACACAACTTCTCGAGGAGCTTTATTTCTCCCTTTCTTGTATTGAGCAGCCTTGCACACCGGACATGTGGTCTTGTCCGCGTCCCCTTCCCGAAAGATGTAGCAGTCGTTGATATACACGTGGTATTTTTCGCGCGGTAGATCAAAGGGGCACACGATTTTCTTGGCCTCATCACAACTTTTAGGACACGTGTTCTCCTTCGGAAGCTTTCTCTGCCAGTATTGCAGACTTGCGTCGAGGTTTACGTCGCTCCATTTGTATCTTGCCTTCATCTCCAGAACATCGAGCGCTACTTTCAAGCAGGAGTCATCCGGTTCGCAATCTGGATACAACGGAGTATTCGAGTCTATCTCTAGTTGCGCCAGTTTAGATTCCTCTCTTGCGGCAGATTTGGGGTTAGTCGTCTTCTTGAGAAGCAGTTCTTTGAGATGAGGGTCCCGAACGACTGAAGTTAGCGGTGCCCGCGTGTCGTCGTCTTCCTCCGTGACGTGTTGCTCATCACTGTCTTCTCCAGCATATATATCATGGTGCGGATGAGCAGGCTCTTGATCATCTTCTTGCACCTCGTTGTCATCATTGACCTGCTGCCATTCCTGATCATTTCCTGCCGCCACCTCATGGATTTCATCATCACCTTCATCATCACTTATCCACTGAGTGTGCCCCTCCATGAAACCACGCCTGAGCAGGTGCTTCAGCAACTGTCCGCTAAAGGGGTCGAGGGCGCCCTCTAGTCTGCATTTTCGACACGGACATTGTATCATTTTGCGATTATTCCATAACATGTCTTCCGTCGCGTGCCTCAAGTATCTATTCACGACACGTTCGCTCAAAGTGACCATTGTCGCCTGCATGGTGTAGAACAAATAATACAATTATTAGAACCATATATATATATCGTTTTTCACGAAAAATTCGGCATGACCTTCCTAGAAATAGGACCTAAGAGGGAGTGCCAAAATTTGCCGAGACGGAAATTAATCAACATCCCGGCAAAATATAGCAACTCATTTCAATTTCACAAAAAATCATTAATTTCGGTCCATTCCGACAAATTTTGGTCAAACTCCCCTTGCCAAAATCATTAATTTCGGTCCATTCCGGCAAATTTCGATCAAATTTCACAAAAAATCATTAATTTAATTTATTATATAAAAATCAATCCACCGTAATTAGATGACCACACGTACGAGATCGAGTCAAGTTCACCGAGAAATTGATGTGTAATGCTTGTAGCTAGAACGATGTGTTGGAGAGAGAGAGAGAGCGAGATAGGACTAGATCTAGAGTTGTGGAGGGAAATCCTTTGGTGGATAGGTTGGAGAGAGAGAGGTGAGGCTAGATCTATCAACTAAAATAGTTTTTATTGGTTGAAACTAGAGAAAATGATGGGGGGTGGCATTTAATGGAGTAGCAACAATGGGGAGTGAAGAGGAGAGGAAAGTGCAATAATGGAGAGGAGAAAGGGGGCTGGTCGGGTTGGTGAAAATGCCAGGAAATCACTGGCGAATAAGAGGAAGGTTCGCCAGTGGTACGTGCCTTACCACTGGCGAACCATCTGCGTTGTTCGCCAGTGGTAAACGAGGGCCCGGGGGACCCCAGCGGGACCATCTACCGCTGGCGAACCATGGTTCCCGTTCGCCAGTGGTACCTAACTTACCGCTGGCGAACAGGAACGTGCGTTCGCCAGCGGTAGATGGCCCCGCTCAGTACGCCCGGGTCCGCGTTTACCACTGGCGAATCAGTTTTATAGTTCGCCAGTGGTACATGCCTTACCACTGGCGAATCAGTTTTATAGTTCGCCAGCGGTACTTACCACAGGCGAACACGTTTTATTCTTTCGTCAGTGAGTGGCTGGCGGCTATAGCCCTTTTCCTACTAGTGTGGTCACCGGAGTTGCTTCGACGACTATGGCTAGCGGCGGCCAAGGGTGGAGCACGTCGGGGACGGAGCCCTAGGGCGGAAGGGAGGAAGATAAGGGGTCCCCGAGGACCCTCTACTCACCATGGTGGCGATGGAGTGGTCGGTGGAGGCGGAGGAGGTTGGAGGGCGTCGAGCCCATGCTCGGACACGGCGGCGGGAGGCGGACGTCGGTGCTAATCGGTGAATGATGCATTGGGTGGTGCCCCAAGCGAAGGCGTGGATGTAGCAAGTAGCAGTCTTCCCTCGTTAACGAACCGAGGTTTATCGAACCAGTAGGACTTTGAAATCAACAACAAAGTGAATGTTGAAGATCTCTAGCGCTTAATCTTCAACAGACGTGGACCTGCACACACTCAACCAAAATACATTGCCCCCAACGGCGGAAAGGTTGTCAATCTTTCCAGTCTCGCAGAAAACAAAGCGGTTAATTGTATAGTGAAATAGATGAAAATATGCAAATGGACCAGTGGAGTAATGATGATGAAAAGTGATGAATAAAGGTTGCAATCAATGTAAAAAGATGGACCGGGGATCATGGGTTCACTAGTGGAGTCTCTCAAGTAAATAAAACACTCATATGATGGGTAAACAAATTACAGCTGGGTAATTGACAAGATTATAACACAAACTTAATCTAGCTATGACAAAGAGAACATGATAATATTTATGTAGGCATCACGACAATGAACAAAGACCGTTGAGTCCAACTGCATCTTTGTCTAAAAAGTCCACCGTGGGATCGCTATCCAGCCTGTCAACCAACGGTATTAAGTTGCAAGCAACAGACAATTGCATTAAGTAAATCGCATGAAGTAAGCAATACTACTATCAAAAGAGACATTAACACCGCTGTTTTACCCTTAGTAGCAATAGCACACCCTCGCCCTTAGACGTTTCTGTCACTCATGCCCAGGAACAAAAGGGGGCATGAACCCACTATCTAGCATAAATACTCCCTCTTGGAGATACACACAATCACTTGGCCAAGTAACTACGCACATCGGAGAGCATGCAAGAACATAAATCGACATATAAGAATCATGCACAATCTGATCATAACTTCATAATCCATCGGATCCCAGCAAACACATCACATAACATTACAATAGTCGATCTTGATCATGTTATGCAGCTCACAAGATCATAAGACATGAAGCACAAGAGAGAGAGACTACCATCTAGCTACTGCCATGGACCCGTGGTCCAAGGTGGAACTACTCACAAATCATCCCGGAGGAAGGCATGGCGATGAAGAGCCCTCCGGGATCGATCTCCCCTCTGGCAGGGTGCCGGGATCAGCTTCAGAATCACCCCCCGAACTAGGGTTTACGGTGACGGCGCATCGGGGTGACTTCTCTGGAAAATAATGGCCGTCTTGACATTTTTAGGTTTAATGGGATTTTATAGGCGTCGGTGGGGGCCGAGGGGGTGCCCACAGGGCAGGGGCGGGTCCCACCCGCGGGCTGCCCTAAGGCCGCGGCAGGGGGCCGCCCCTGGCCTGTGAGTGGCCCCCCAGGTCGCCCTTTGGTCTCTAGGTGCCTTCCATCGAATAAAAATTCCCCGTAAATTTCCTTCCAATTCCGAGAATATTTCCCGAAGTAAATGTTCTGAAATACAAAAAACAGGAAACTGGCACTAGGCATCTTGTCAATAGGTTAGTCCGACAAAATGCATAAAAATGATGTAACATGATAATAGAAACATGTGACAATATCACAAAACTAGCATGGATCAATAAAAAATTATAGATACGTTTGACACATATCAGCATCCCCAAGCTTAACTCCTACTTGCCCTCGAGTAGGTAAGTGATAACAAAATAATTTTTTATGAGACATCCAACCAACACAATCATGATCAAGATAGTAATGTAAAGCATAGGACGTGAATGAAGTGATACAAAACAATTGTCTATAGTTGATAGCAACAAAGCAATGAATAACCTAGTTGAATCATTCAAGGAAAACCTTTCATAAATAGTACGTTAAAGACATGAAAGCAATGTGATCCACATATTTGATTAATTCTCAAAGGTAATAGTTCCATAACAAAAGTGTTTGAGAATCAAAACAAAGAAGATGTAAGTATTAGCAAAAAGCTTCAACTTCCAACGGTAAAGTCAATATAAAGATTCATGTTTAATCTGATGATGCAATATGATCAATGATACCCAGGGTTAATGCTAGATGTTTGCTTTGGTGGAGATAGAAGGAAAAGGAAAACTGACTCAACATTAAAAGTAAAAGAAAGGCCCTTCGCAGAGGGAAGCAGAGATTAGTCATGTGCTAGAGCTTTTTATTTTTAGAAAACAGAAGTAAAACAATTTTGAGAGATGCATGCTTTCGTCAACGATTTCACAACAGAGAAGCTATCTAGTCCCCCATAACAAGCAAGGCTTTTAGACTTGTGAGAGCAGCTGGTTTTTAGAGGAACGAGTACATTCCTCACTACTAGGAAACTAGCTATAGGTGGAAGGTCTTTTTGTGGTGCACCAAAGCTGCCGTGCGCCACTACTAATATTCTGTGGCGCACCATTTGGGATGCGCCACAGAAAGATGAGGTTTTCTGTGGCGCATTCCTGTCCAGTGCGCCACTAAATTGGCACTTTCTGTGGCGCACTTGTTCCCATGCACCACAGAAAACATGTGGGCCCCACCACCAACGGCTGGATGGCATCCTACCACACCATTTCTGTGGCGCATGAAGTTTGATGCGCCACAAAAAGTTGCGTTTCAGTGGCGCATCTGGAAGTATGCGCCACAGAATATTGTGTGGGCCCGGCACCAATGATTGGGGGGAGGTGTTTCTGTGGCGCATGGGGAAGGATGCGCCACAGAAATATGCATTTCTGTGGCGCATGTGGTTCCATGCGCCACAAAATGTCTTTCCAGAATTACAAAAAGGGCAGCCCCCCACTCACCACCCCCATTGTCTTCTTCCCCTCTCCTCCCACCTAAAGCAGCTCGTGTTCCTCCTCCCTCCCACCCCATTTTGCTCATACTTTTCTCCATTCTTTGTAGTTAAACCTACTTTATTTGATAGGTAATTAGTGAGGGGGCCGGGGGAGCACCGCCACCGGAGGAGCACCGCCACGTCCACCGGAGGAGCCGCCCGTGGACGAGCACCAGGAGGAGGAGGTCCGCGTCCACCGTGCCCGCCGTGTCCACCTCTGCCTCCGACCCTGCCTCCCCGCTCCGCCGGTTCAGGACGAGGTAACCACCCTGCCTCCAACTCGCCGCCGCCGGCTGCCGATAGTCCTGCCGTCCCCGTCCCCACGCCCTGCGCCGCTCGGACCAGCGCCACCTGCGCCGCGCTCGTACCAGCGCCTGCAGGTACTGCTCCTCTCCCTCTCCTCCTCCCTTGCGGCTGCCTCTCCGCTGCCTCTCCCTCTAGTCCTCCCCTGTGGTTGCTGGCCTCTCCCTCTCCTCTTCCCCTGCCTCTCCCTCCCTTTACCTCTCACGTGTAACGTGTTCGACGAAATTCCTATGGGAATTTCAAATTTCCCCTCCCCGAGGTGCTTCATCCATAAATCTAGCTAACACACCGGTCTGTCTATCTCTCCTAGAATCGCTCCAGGATGCATAAGACTCGTCCAACATGCAAAGCTAGCTAACAACCTCATATACATGAACAAGCACACGACCTGCTCCACTAACCAACTAACATCATGACCTATTCTTATGCCACTAAACCGAAGCACTACTTGACTCGACTTGTCCAGCCCGTTGGCTTCAAGGCTTGCCTGCAGACCGCTTCACACGACAAGACTAGCTACATGCTAGTGAGAGGTAGAAGAAAGGGAGCTAGTGAGCCTTGTATATGCCGATGATTAAAATGAAGTGACACCATGTGATCCCGGGGATGGCGCTAGTGAGCCTTGTATATGCACGAATACACATCGTGCATCCTACTTGGCTCACTCGCACCATCCCTGGAACTTTTGTGTGTCCAATCTAAGTATGAGGCACACATCCAAATTACTTATAGTATTTTGTAAGCCTCCAAAGTTGGTACTTTTTAACTATTTTGAAGATGCATTTTTAGTTGATGCTAGGTGCTTTTGCTGCTAGCTGCTTTTGTGCAATGTGTGTGCTAGATGCTAAATCATGGTTTGGTTAATTTATTGCAGCACCACAAGGAGCACCTCCACCACGCCGATCTCGGACCCGAGCCTCCCTTCCCTACCTGAGGTAGTTCCTCTCACCCTCGATGTGGATGTGGATGTGGTGATGTATGTGTTGAAGTGATGCTGTTGCCGGCCAGCGATGCCGGTCGGAAATCTATTGATGTGTTGATGTGATGGATGCTGTTGCCGGCCAGCGATGTCGGCCATTATTTGTGAAATGCTTGTGCAGGTACCCCGAGAGGCCCTTGAGATTGCCGGAACGTCGATTAACTTCCGTTCCGGCAAATTCGGGTACTCCATATGTCCCTTTTTTAGCAAAGGTCATGCCAAATTTTTTCGTGAATTTTGGCATGACTTTGCTAAAAATATGACATATGGGGTATTGCGACTAATGCATGGAGCGGGGTATCTTAGTACTTAGTTAAGTGATTTTTTCCTTATATTTGGTGTACTAACTTCGACGTTTTTTTTTCTTATAGGTGCGAACATGGCTGACAATAACGAGGCCGGGGGTTCTCGAATAGGAGGCGAGGAACCGATAGAGGAAAATAGTATGATTCAGACGGTCATCGCACAGGCAATGACAAAGACGTTGATGTCGCTCTTTCCTACCGTCTGTGAGGGTGTCAGGGTATGGATTGAGGGAGGAAAAAAAGGGCCTCCCCCAATGATCAGCTTCGGCTCCAACAAGGACTCAATCAATGTGGCTACAGAAGATGCACCCCCAGCATCCCCAGAGGTAAAGAAGAAGAAGCACAGGAAGAGAAGTAAGCCAGCTCCTAAGACGACTATCCGGGGGTATGAAGACATGGTATCACCCCGTGCGGATGGCGTGACCCGAGTTCATGAAGCTGGTCAACCGATCCTGTCTCGGGAGCTGCTCCACCTTGCAGACGGATGCATGCTCTCTTTGCAAAATGCTATCTTGACACTAGCGGGCAACCTTCTTAAAGAAGAGGATCCAAATTACCCGGTGTTCACTATCAAGGTGCCAAAGTACTTGGCCGACTTCGTCCATGAAGCCCCCGCGGATTATTTCTTCATATCGTACGAGGACGTCTTCAAGCTGTTTCACTATAGATGGTTGGACTATAACTTGGTCCGCCTATACGCGCTCAACCAGGCGATGAGGATCAGGAGAGATAATACCCCGTACGTCAAGGTAGTGGATCCCTACTACATGCGTGACAGCCAGCTGGTGGAAGGATCAACGACACGGGCCATGGCCACGGAGTTCCTCCAGAGAATCATGCTGAACAACCAGGATAAGAACAGCCTTCTTCTGCCTTTCTTTTCCGAGTAAGTACACATCTGGTCGCTGATGTCGTATGTTATGCTTTCTTATAGATTTCTTCCATTGTTGATCCTTTCCAACATTCCGTGTCAATTGTGTTGAGCAGTGACGAGTACTGCGTACTCATCGTCCTAAGCCCGAGGTGGTCCGTTGCCACTTATATCGACTCGGGGAGTCTTAACGACTACACCAGAATAAAGGGTGTTCTCGATGAGGCTCTCGAGGGCTATGCCCAAAAGGGAGGCCACTTCCACGTAGAAAAGAATGGGGAACGTTTCACGAAGGAGAAGAAACACATTTTCTGCCATGGAACCGGGTTCCATTGCATCAAGCATGCGTCTGGCAGCGTGAAGGATGCCTTCTACGTCCTCCATCACATTAAAGAGTTTGTCCAGGATGCATAGAAAACGAGGTGGCCATCTAGTCTCCAAGAATGGACCAAACTTAGAGGGGAAATCACCGACGCTGATCTTAGAAAAGAATTCCATCGCATCCGGATGCAGTCATCGCAAATCATCGTGGAAGATGTCATGACAGAAGGGGCGTCCTTACACAACCCCAGAGGTAATTTGTCCATCTCCAGCCAAATATATATCCCAATCCACTCGATATATTATTAACCAAATATATATCCCAATCCATCTGCAAGGATGTCTAAGTGGGAGATCGAAGACCGCCTAGACAAGCAAAATGACATGAGGACGTGGCTGACGAAAGACTGCTTTAAACCGTTCCCGGAGCCGATCAAAAAGAAGGCTCAATCCTGTAGCTACCAGTGGAGCTAGACGTGTTCTCCATTAGCGACCCAGCAAATTAGTCATAGTACAAATAAAGTGACCCAGCAAAGACCCCAGCAGTGACTCAAGAAGAAGAGACTCCAGCGGCTCCTCCTGCAGAGACCGTCGACGAGTGGGCTGAGGCTGCTTTAGCGTCAGGCGCAGGAACCGCCGTGATAAGTGGGCCCTAGTGATTGCTCAGACATTAAGGGATCACTAGGCCCCACTTATCATCGGAGGTTCCTGCGTCCAACGCTGAAGCAGCCTCAGCCCACTTGTCGACGGTCTCTGCCGGAGGAGCCACTGGAGTCTCTTCTTTTTGAGTCGCTGCTGGGGTCTCTTGCTGGGTCACTATATTTGTACTATGACTTATGTGACATGAGATGAACTTTTGTACCCCTAAATTCAGCACTTGTAATCAATGTGTGAAACGATTAACTTATGTATCATGACTTGTGTAATAATTGTGTATCTTGGGCTCTAAGTAATGTGATATACCTGTATTTTCTATAATATATACCTGTATTTCCTGTTTCCTGTAATATATCTGTAATTCCTATAATATACCTGTATTTTCTGTAATATACCTATATTTTCTGTAATATACCTGTATTTATACAGCAGGCAGCAGAAATTTGAAAATACATTTAAATTATTCTGTGGCGCATCTTTTTAGTTTTCTGTGGCGCATGGAATTCTGTGGCGCATGGAGAAATGATGCGCCACAGACATAATTCTGTGGCGCACCCTTGCTGGTGCGCCACAGAATCTTGGTATTTCTGTGGCGCACCGCCTGGATGCGCCACAGAAATATATTTTAGTGGCGAGATTTCTGTGGCGCATCCCACAATTTCCTGGATGCGCCACAGAAACCCTATTTTGGTGCGCCACAGATGACATGTTCCCTAGTAGTGCCTCTTTCTCCTTGGTTTCACCACTGTCCAATGTTTTGAGCCGATTTCTCAGATTTTCATTGCGCGGAGGAGAATGGTGAGTTATATTTATATTTTGCTTAAGCTGCTCTCGGGTTGATTCAAGTGAAGACGTAAACCATCGACACCGGGTGAAAGGAGGGAGATGACCTTGCTTGTCACAAGTTATATCTAGCTCTCTACTGCTCCCTCACGAGCTTAAAAACAGAGGCACAAAAAGGAGTATTTTGAATATTTTAAAGATAGCACATGACAAATTTACTTGGAATGGCAAGAAATACCATGCATAGGTAGATATGGTGGACTCAACTGGCAAGATAGTTTGGCTTTGGGATTTGGATGCACGAGTGAACTCTACACTCAGTACGAATTTTTGGGCTTAGCAAAAGGGGTATTTGAAGCAAACATCTAATATTAACCGGTAACAGAGGAACATAAGACATTAGTCAATCATAACCATAAAAGTTCCACACCGTCTCCCTTGTTGACCAAACAATTCTTTTGATGGAAAGATTAGCTTTATGAATTAACAACTACGAAACACCACACAGTTTCAAGCTTTTAACCGTATTTCTTTACTAATCAATTTCACTCAAATAACCAGCAAGTTTAAGCATTCATCTTAATATCTCAAAACAAATGAGAAGTATCAAGTATCAACACAATGATCTACAAGACTATGCAGGCTTTCATTTCATTCCAATATCACATGAATAGCATTTTGTCACTTTGACAATTCAAGCAATTTATCAATAACAACTCTCCAACAAATATAAGTGAAGAACAAGAGAGTTTAACATCAACTACTAGCAGCCCTAAACAAGATAAAAGCTAAAAGCGAGAGCTTACTAGCAAACAAACAGTAGCTAAGAATACTCAACAAGATATAAGCGAAGCAAAAGAGTATTCAAATGAAAAAGAGGAGCGTGTATCTCTCCCACACAAATAAAGCTAGGATCCAACAAGTATATGACTAGCAAACAAACAAACAAAACTGAAAGTAAAAAGACGCTCCAAGCATAGCATATAATATGTAAAGTGATAAAAACTTAGTTCAAAGAAGACGACCTCATGATAGTCGATGAAGAAGAGGGGATGCCTTGGGCATCCCCAAGCTTTGACGCTTGATGGTTCTTGATATTCATAGGGGGTGCCATGGGGTCATCCCCAAGCTTGAGCTCTGATCCATCTTCAATTTCTTCATTATCCTCTCCTTTGGAACTTAAAAACTCCCTTCACACAAAATTTCTTATAAACTGATTAGAGGGTATTGCTTATAAATTACAATGCACATGTGTTCAACTCAATACAAATTGCAAACAACTTTATTGGGCATTAGCTAATGTTCACTAAGCCTCAATGTGGCACTCCTCCCCAAGAGTATCACATTGGACGATAGTAAAGAGACGAATATAAAATAAAAGCAGAATCTGTCAAAAACTTAACAGTCTGTAAAGATTGAATTTTTTGAGACACTTCTGTAGCTCAAATCAGAAAACTCAAAACTAACGAAAGATAGATAAAAGTATCAGGCTTGCTTTCTAAAAATATAAGAAAAAGATAAAATTCAGATATTTTCTGGAATTTTGAAATCTGTTTCTGGACAGCAAAACAATAACTCACACTTTCAATGCATTAGAGGCTAAACTTGGCAGAAAAACCAAAAGAAAAAGATACAATGAAATTGCTACAGAGGCAACAACTTCATGACTAAGGAAAACTGAAAGGAAAAAGATAATGGGTTGCCTCCTAAAATCGCTTTTCTTTAATGCCTTTTAGCTACGCGCAATGATTTTAATGATGCTCTAATAAGAATAAGAGTTGACAAAAGAGAGCATCAAGAAACAAATACCAAACATATTTAAGCCTAACCCACTTCCGATGCATAGGCATCTTGTACGAAAATAAATCCATGAAGCACAAAGCATTAAGCATAGGAAGGTAAAACAACATAAAGATAGGTGTTTTAGTAACATGAAAGCTCCAATAACCATATTTTCCTCTCTCATAATAATTTTCAGTAGCATCATGAACAAACTCAACAATATATCTATCACTTAAAACAGGCTTTTGATGATCTACAAGCACATAATTTCGGTCCATCTCAAAAATAGTGGGATCAAACTCACTTTCAATATATTATAATGTTTATCATCAAGTAACATAGGACCGTCGTCAAGAGCATTATCATATAAACTTTCTAAGCACAACTCTTCATTAACATGTATCTCAATGGTAGGAACAAATAAAGGATTATCAGAAGATTTATCAAAAGCACGGATTATCATATATAACAGTAGGAAACTCATCTTCATAAGCATCATTAATAGAGGCCTTATCAACTTCATCACAGTAGCATGGGTTATCATAAATGAGAATAGAATTTTGAGTAGAAACATCATCAATATAGCATGGATTCTCATACATCACAAAGGTGTCTTGAGTTTGAGATTTACAGTCATCCTCGGATAGAGGGAGTGGAGGCTCACACTCTTCTTTTTCTTCCTCCATTAGTTCTTCCTTCTCCTCTTCATATTGGCTTAAATTTTCGTATCCTGCATCCAGCAAAATGTGAGAACCCTCTTGTGCAGCAAGGAGTCTCTTCTTATAATCAATGATATAATCATTATTGCTAAAATTTTCCAAACAATAATTAAGGATCCAAGAGCTTGTAAATTTAAGTTTATTAGAAGCCATGCAAATTTCATAATTTTCGGCCATGTAGGAATCTACTTCGGAGGCTGCCACAAATGTAACAAATTGTTCTACTTGTTCAGCTCCCAGATGAGTATAGTTTAACCAACGATAGGTTGCAATTAAAGGTAAAGCCACATTGGAATTTAAAATGTTTATTGTGTTGGTTAGAGAAACAATTTATATCATGAGATCAAGCAAGAGTTCAGCAATCTGATTCAACTTTTTTAACATGCCTCTCAAGATTTTACCCTCTCTTGATTCTCTATACTTTATATATAATTCTCTAGCTTCCATCAACATAGAGGTTCTAGTAAGTTCTTCCATAGCAGTTTCTTTGTTTTTGATTTTTAAAGAGAGCAAATAAGCAAAACAGAAATAAAGACTACACTAATTTTTTTTTTGGGTTTTAAATTTTGCAACAAGAAAAATAAGCTAAACGAGAAATAAAGCAAGCAAGACAAAAACAAAGTAAAGTGATTGAGTGTATGAGACTCCCCTTGCTGTAGCTCCAAAGTCCCCGGCAACGGCGGCAGAAAAGAGCTTGCTAATCGGTGAATGACGCGTTGGGTGGTGCACCAAGCGAAGGCGTGGATGTAGCAATTAGCAGTTTTCCCTCGTTAACGAACCGAGGTTTATCGAACCAGTAGGACTTTGAAATCAACAACAAAGTGAATG
Organism: Puccinellia tenuiflora; assembly: GCA_012064385.1. Classification (NCBI taxonomy): domain Eukaryota; kingdom Viridiplantae; phylum Streptophyta; class Magnoliopsida; order Poales; family Poaceae; genus Puccinellia; species Puccinellia tenuiflora. The sequence goes on along the minus strand of QRDG01000449.1, from coordinate 487,525 downwards.
TTGAAGATCTCTAGCGCTTAATCTTCAATAGACGTGGACCTACACACACTCAACCAAAATACTTTGCCCCCAACGGCGGAAAGGTTGTCAATCTTTCCGGTCTCGCAGAAAACAAAGCCGTTAATTGTATAGTGAAATAGATGAAAATATGAAAATAGACCAGTGGAGTAATGATGATGAAAAGTGATGAATAAAGATTGCAATCAATGTAAAAAGATGGACCGGGGGCCATGGGTTCACTAGTGGAGTCTCTCAAGTAAATAAAACACTCATATGATGGGTAAACAAATTACAGCTGGGCAATTGACAAGATTATAACACAAACTTAATCTAGCTATGACAAAGAGAACATGATAATATTTATGTAGGCATCACGACAATGAACAAAGACCGTTGAGTCCAACTACATCTTTGTCGAAAAAGTCCACCGTGGGATCGCTATCCAGCCTGTCACCCAACGGTATTAAGTTGCAAGCAACAGACAATTGCATTAAGTAAATCGCATAAATTAAGCAATACTAATATCAAAAGAGACATTAACACCGATGTTTTACCCTTAGTAGCAACAGCACACCCTCGCCCTTAGACGTTTCTGTCACTCGTGCCTAGGAACAAAAGGGGGCATGAACCCACTATCTAGCATAAATACTCCCTCTTGGAGATACACACAATCACTTGGCCAAGTAACTACGCACATCGGAGAGCATGCAAGAACATAAATCGACATATAAGAATAATGCACAATCTGATCATAACTTCATAATCCATCGGATCCCAGCAAACACATCACATAGCATTACAATAGTCGATCTTGATCATGTTAGACAGCTCACAAGATCATAAGACATGAAGCACAAGAGAGAGAGAATACCATCTAGCTACTGCCATGGACCCGTGGTCCAAGGTGGAACTACTCACAAATCATCCTGGAGGAAGGCATGGCGATGAAGAGCCCTCCGGGATCGATCTCCCCTCCGGCAGGGTGCCGGGATCAGCTTTAGAATCACCCCCCCCCCCCGAACTAGGGTTTACGGTAACGGCGCGTCGGGGTGACTTCTCTGGAAAATAATAGCTGCCTCGACGTTTTTAGGTTTAATGGGATTTTATAGGCGTCGGAAGGGGCCGAGGGGGTGCCCACAGGGTAGGGGCGGGTCCCACCCGCGGGCTGCCCTAGGGCCGTGGTAGGGGGCGCCCCTGGCCTGTGAATGGCCCTCCAGGTCGCGCTTTGGTCTCCAGGTGCCTTCCGTCGAATAAAAATTCCCCGTAAATTTTCGTCCAATTCCGAGAATATTTTCAGAAGTAAATTTTCTGAAATACAAAAACAGGAAACTGGCACCAGGCATCTTGTCAATAGGTTAGTCCGACAAAATACATAAAAATGATGTAATATGATAATAGAAACATGTGACAATATCACAAAACTAGCATGGATCAATCAAAAATTATAGATACGTTTGACACGTATCAGTCGGCGGTGCGATTCCCCCGATTGGGAGCGTCCCGGCAAGCACGGCTTGAGGAGGAGGAAGAGGAGCTCGCGGCGGACCTCGTGGTGGTCTTCGATTTGTCGGGGACGGTCTAGAACGGCGGCGAGCGGCGCCGGCGGGGAAACTAGGTTTCGGCCGCGGTCGAGTTCCAGAGAGAGGAAGAAAGAGAGGAGGCCAGGCGAGGAGGAGAGTGCGATGCGGACGGCTCCTTGGGGCTCTTATCCCCCGACAGAAAGAAGAGAGGCAAGGAGGAGGTGGCAAGGGCGTCGGCGGCGGCGTTTGTCTCCGGCCAGAAAGAAGAAGAAAGGGCATTTTATGAATAACCCCTGGACTTTTTGGTAATTTGCAAATGTTTAAAACAGGAACTTCCTGCATTTTTTTAGGGCTTTTAAACAAGTCCAAAAATTATGTAAAACTTCATGGAGCCTTACAATATTACAAGGAGGCCCCACATATTTTTATTTTGAATTTTTGAAAACTTGGTGAAGTTTGAAAATTTGAGAAAGAGTTATTGCATTTGTGACTTCCTTTAATTATTTTGGAATGCAAAATTTTCTTAGGGCAAAAATAATGCATGCCTCGAACATCATTTACTAATTTACACTTTATTACAAAGTTGGGATGTTACACCTTATTAGCGTATGTCGCTTAGCACATGTAGGCAGGCTGCATGCATCACTCCTAGGGGCGGAGCTGGAGCTCGAGCCACCTTGAGACGTAAATTTTTTTTAAAAAAAATCTACTATATAAAATATGGTTTCTAACTTCTAACATAGATAACATGACATAATAAGAAACAATGAATAAATACCAAATAATTAGTAACACAAAATCTAAAAAAACAACTATATTAATGAAACTCTAAATGTAGAAAATTAAATTCTTCTTACCACTTATTCCAAAATAGGATCATAATGTTTCTATCAATTTCCTCCTGTACGGATCATATTAAACATCCTATTGACAATAGCTATCTTCAAAATCATCTTGCGATGGTGCTTTTCTATTGAGAAGAAACTTGTCCATGATATATCTACGTTTGATAAATAAATATGTCACGCGAGACTTTGAGATTTTACATGAAAAATGATTTACCCTGCATAAACACTAGCCACAATATTTACGGGATTTCATCTACAGCCACAATTTTCACAAAAAAATATACTAGGAGAATTTAGTGAATTACCGGCAGGAAAATTTGATTCTCCAGAATTGTGGATTGATCTGTTTGCGTTGCACGTGAAGCTTTGATCGATCGAGCCAACATCCAAGCGCCGTCCGGCCTCTTTTTATGTTGTTGAGGAATTTGCCCGTGCGGCTGTGCTACGTGTGCGCGACAATACGAGTGGGTATTGTTCACTGTCGTTGATGGATCGAACCATTGTAAGCTCGCTCGGGGATGCGGCCGTACGGGAGTCGCGGTCATCAGCGTTGGCAAAATGGGCCTGAGCACCACACCTGATGCACTGCTCCCGGCCCAGCCTAATGCACAGCCCCTTTTGAGAGTATAAGCACTAGTAGGAAAACGTTGGGCCCATATTCCTGTGCATCAGGGTCGGCCCATTGGGCTTCACCCTATCACTGCTTCCCTCCTTTCCATGATGGTTATCTCCCTAGCATCGCATAATCCATCCTATCTAATCTTGTGTGTTATAATTGGGCCAAACCCACCACACCGCAAGATGGGTATTTTCTAGCTCTTCCCTGCTTTAGGTCTTTGTTTCTTCTTCCTCACTCACTGACTAGAGATCTATATCTAAACTATAATATTGCAATCCGTGGCGATGGTATGGTACGTCTTTTTCGATTTCCGATTTTACCCCTCATCGGTTGGCCGATCTAGGAAATATTACACGCTTTGCCACCGCGAAGTGAGACTTACCGGTTCGGTTCGGTATTGCCGTGGAAAAGAAAAGAAAAGGCAAATCCTGCCCAGATCGTGCCCATACCTGAGCTCTAATTGACGCGAGCTCCCCCATCGAACCCGAGACAGCGGCGCGCCGCCGATGCCTTCCCCGTCTCGTCCTCCGCTACCGTTGATACCCGCGAGACCTAGAGAAGAACTATTGTGCCGCCTGATTGCCTTCCGCCGATCTGGAACTGATGGAGTGGCTGCGCACGTGCTTCCGTCTCCGCCACCTGGTCGAGTGGCGGACCAGTACGAGTCCAGGAGGACCAACGCCGTCGCTACAGACCTTCCCGGGCCACTGGGCCAGGCTGCCGTTTCCAGGAGCTCCACCTCGCTGTCCTCATCGGAATCGAGCAAATCTCGATACTTTGGCGGGACTCCTAGCTAGGCGGCGCCGCAACAGAGAATAGATCCCTCATCCAACCGTCGGCCGCCGCTGCTCCGTCCGCCGTCCACCGCCGAGCAGTCGCCTCTGTCGTTCACCGCGGCTAAGTCCATCGTCCACCATCGAGCAGCCCCCTCCGCCTTCCGCCGATGCACTGCGGCAACCTGTAGGTCAGTTCCCTCCTCCCTTATCTCTTCTCCCCATCTCCCTCCTCCTCCCTTCTATGTTCTCCCATTAGTTGATGCGAGTGCTGGGCACCCTACTCCTTTCCCTGTGACCTGAGCATTGTTGGTGCGGCCGACTCCAGCGCTATCTTCCCCTGTTTGGTGCCGCATTAGAGAAGAGAAGAACAATCACCAATGGCTCTGGTACTTCAATTTTTCGAACCTCGCTCTGGTACTTCAATGACAATGTGATTAGTGAGCAGGACTAATTTTTACAGTCGGCCGGAAGAAAAATCGTGTTGGTTAATCAAATAACATTCACAGATGAGACACCGTATTAGAAGTTATATGTGTGCTATAGATTTTATTTCAGATATGATGTTAGTACTACTAGGCTACATGAAACGGGTTAATGCCTTTTGTTTACTGTAACAGGAATTACCAGCTGAACTGAACTATTCAGCTTAGAGCATGTTCTATTTGCTGCTCCCTTGTAGATTGATACACGGAGGTTGTCCTATTAGTTGATGGATGCTCAACCAGGATAGGGAATTAATTGTTCAATTCCAGAGCAAACTGAACCTCATGCTTGAGCCAGCTCCAGGACATGCTTAGGAGTACATGCAGTAGCTTAGGCCGTTCCCTTTGAGAACAGTTCGTAAAACTGTATTACCAACAGGTTTTCGAGCTTCCGGTTGCTGGAGTGGTTCTTCAATTTGGCGCCTGTCCTAAGGTAAGTGCATGACGAGCCCTTTGTATTTTTGTTGTCATCGTGGCTTGTACTTCGCTCGGCAGAATTGACCCACGTTTTCTTAACCATGGTGAGTTTGAGACTTTATCCTTTCTGTCTTTGCTCGTGAAACTTTGTGCAGTCGTATATTGGAAACCAAGACATGGATTATCAGTCTGTACAGTGATTATCTTGGAAGGGTTTTCTCTGCTACAAATCTTGTTGGTTGGTGTGACAGGTCGAATGAGCTGACATGAGCTTTTAGAAGTACCTTGAATGGCTGTTGTTAGTATGTAAAAGAAGGATGTTGCTTAAGTACATATGACTGAGTATTTAAGGCTGATATACAACATTGTATCAAGATATAATTTACGTATATAGAGTAGACAAAGCAGAACTTGGGCCAAATTGAATACCTGAACCAAAAAATTTAAGTGTTAAACCAGTCTTTCCTTGGTTTTGGTTTTTAAATTCTATCAGCATATTGACAGAATAGTATTACACCTCTCCTTTTCCAACATGATAATTCTATAGGCGATACCATCAACATTAGGTGCCAGTTCCAAGGGCTACAATGTTAATTCTCTCGCAATTCCTCAAAAGGCTAAGGAGGCCATTGGTGGATCAACCAAACTTAAATGTTGATGGTAAATTGCTACATTCACCTCATTTATATTTATGGGTATGCATACATGAAAGTTGGGACACTTTTCTAGAATCAATAGTGATTATAGGAAGCTCCCAAACCTGTTGGTAATACTAAAACACGTCTATATACATCGGAATCTAAAAAAACCTAAACCATCTTATATTATGGAACAAAAGAAGTACATTATTACTATATTATGTATTAAATTGCGAAATCAAATCGTCACCCGTTGCAACGCACGGGCATTTTGCTAGTATATTCTAATTCTAATAATAAAAGCGTTAAGCTTTCCGCGGTTTGGTTTGGTACGTCGTTAAAATTACCTCTAAAGTTGGGAGATATTTACCCACCAATGCCACCGATAAGTTAGGTACCGGTTCGTGCTTCGTTAAGTCTGGAACGGAGAAAGAGCTCGAGCACATTTCCGTGGCGGCTGCGCTCTCCCACAAGCCGATCCAAATCGACTTTCTGCTGAATCCGACGCCACCTATGTGCCCTCTTGGTTCCATCCGAGGCCGTAGCGGCGAACGACCTCACCGGAGAGGAGCGAGCCGGATCCAAGAGCTGGAGGGGCGAGGTCCACGGTGAGCTTCTCTCACGGACGGGGGCGGCTTGATCTGTCTCCGTTGTAGTACGCGTAGGAGTGTAGGACTACGCCTACGCCGCAGAGCACGCCCTTCCGCGCGGCACCACCGTGGAGGCGGGGCAGCGACGCCCTCACGCACAGGTCCATCACGTGCGACAGCCAAATTAACTCAATCGGGACCTTGCTCGGTGGATGAGAAACTGGACGCGAGCACACGGCAAGGAATGGCGAGCATACGGCCCAGTCGGGAGCTAGCTTGGTGGAGGATAACCTACTCCTTCTCGCGACTGCGATGGCGCATGGCGGCGTATGCTGAGGAACTCAGACGGAAGCTAAATTATTTTGCCAACTTGGTCAACCTGTCGCTGTCTGTGTGTCAATGTTTCGTTTTAATTTTCTGCATGCGTTGTGTACTATTGATTCTTTACTGATTTGAGATTATTTCTTGGGTTTACTGGTGATGCTAAATTAGAGAGGAAATGCGCTCTCCATGCCACAGTTACAGTTGTGAAAGTGGTAAATCCGAGTGGTTCATTGGGGGTAAAATTTAGAGTTAAACGTTTGAGACGCCAGCAACTTAACGTCCGTTTTGACGGAGTGATCAAAGTGTCACAAACATACAACTTGGTGACCGATAGTTAGCATTTTCCCAGTTCGTGACTAATCCGCTCATCGGTGGCAACTTTGTGACTTCTCAAGCTTGTAACTCTAAAATTTACTATATCAGTATCTTCTTGTGTACGCCTTTTATTATTCAAAAGAAAAAAATTGTGTGTCGCACAGTGTAAAATGTGAACATAAATGAATGAACTCCCCAAGATCAAAAGGAGCATAATTTTCTAACTATACATTGGTACGGTGCATGAGACATGCTGCTTTCTTCTAATTAGGTTTCTCTGCTTGTTATTTGTCAACAGTGATACGAAGTAATCCTGATCAATCTCGAGAATTTACAGTGGCAAAGATCGAAACTAATCATACACTATATGCCGGTCTCGAACTCTCGATTGGCGCCGCCGCCAAGGTCCCACACACGACACTTCAGCGTCACCGACTAACTTGCTCTACTACAACTCCTAGGGCTACCACCTCTAGGTCTACCTCGTTCAACGAACTTTGTTGACAGTTGTTCGATGATCGCTACTCACAAACTATCGTGCCTAGGCTCGATCACGACCACTCGATGTTGTCGGATAGCCGGCACAGACGTTGCGCGACCACAAGTGCAACAAGGGCTACGTCCGCAATGGCGGGAGAGAGAGGAGGCTACTGACGGCACGAAGAGTAACGACATGGAATACGAGCTCGCTCTCTAGGTGTTTGTGGCCGTCACAGTTGTACCATGACCAAGGAACAAGTCATGTACGTAGATTCTTTATCTCCCGTTGCAACGCACGGTCATATTTGCTAGTACAAACAAATCTCCAATCCAAATATTTTTTTAAAGGGGAATATCTCGACCTCTACATCTTGATGCACACAATTAACATTATTAAAGAGATATCAGGTAACGACAACTATTATCCTTGTTACATCACATGGGTCGCATTAGGTTCATACAAAATCATCCGCCAAAAAAATTAAGATATGACGACTCTATGCAACGGACTCAAAAATAAGGCTGGCAATCGGGTCGGGTTTGACCGGGTCGACCACAACCAGACCCATGCCCGAACCCGTTATCGGGTCTAGCTTGCACCCATGACCCGACCCATGGGTCTTTGAACAGACCCATGCCCGAACCCGACGGGCAACCCGACCCGATCGGGCACCCATCGGGCGCTACAAGTAAAATTTTTTAATTTTAAATTAGTTCAACAATCTCTCTAAATACTAAACTCCCTAGGATTTGTGCCCTCTCCTTCTCCCACATGTCAACATCATGGTATACCCCACTTAGCTCAATTTATTTATTAGTTTATTTATAGTTTAAAGTTTTGAATTGAGTTTGAAAAAAATTATATTGGATATATATCCTCTCCTTCCCACATGTCCATATCGTGGTAGACCCCACTTAGCTCACGTTATTTATTAATTTATACTTCATAGTTTTAAATTGAGTTTGAAAAAATTCTATTGGATATATATCCTCTCTTCCCACATGTCCACATAATGTTAAACCCCACTTAGCTCACTTTATTTATTAATTCATAGTTCATAGTTTTAAATTAAGTTTGAAAATATCCTTCTAATAACTAAGCTCTCTAAAAGATAGAGCTTATTGGTTGCTCCACGTGGCAACTTTCTATTGGTTACATCAGATCCAGCTAGAAATAATATTATTTGTCCGTTTAAGCTTACTTTTCTATCTACTGCACACAACAGTGCCGCCCCTCTCTTATAATTCAATAGGTGCTCTATTTTACAACATAGATCATTTGGGGCAAAAAATATTGCGCTAATAGCTACTGCCCTGCATTTGATGTAAATTTAGCAACAAAAAAAATTGTCAAACCAAAAAACATCAAGTGCGGCAAATATTAAAAACTTGGGCTGCTGCTATATAACAGAAAGGCCAAAACACGCACGCTAATTGCCAATCGGAAGTTTCACGTCGCTCTCACGCCTCTTCTCCGGTGACTATTGTCGCCTCTTCTACCATCGGTTTGGCCTCGGATCGGGTAGTTCCACCACAACTCTAACCGATTCGGCAACAAATTCAATACCACTGGTCCACTGCTCAAGGGCACCACATATCGGGAGGGATGCCGGCCGTCGCTTTCCTCCCACGCGCGGCCACCATCGACTCCCGTCCGTATTAAGTCATTTGGGACAAAAAAATGTTGCTCGAACAACTAACCGGTCTTGACAAAAATTCTGTCTATTTTTTTGTCAAAAAGAAAAAGGCAAGTGCTACAAAAATAAAACACTTGGGCTGTTGCTATAAAACAGAAAGGCCAATACCTGCACGACAACTAAAAATCGGAATTTTCATGCCGGCCTCACGCCTCTCCTCCGGTGAGCACTGCCGCCTCTTCTCTCACCGATCCAGTTTCGAATCCGGCAGCTCCACCAAAACTCTAACCGATTCGGCCGCGAATGTACCATCACATCTCAAGGACACCATGGATCGTGAGGGATTTTGCCTCGAATAATGTCGTCTCTCTCCTCCCGTGCGTGGCCACCAATGACTCTCTTTTGTAGCTCTTCCTGACGAGCCACCCGAAAGGCCCTCCTCGCTTCCCCTTCCTCGGTGCCTCCTCCTTCCCTCCAAGCATGAGCACGAGAAACATACGATAGCTCTGCCTCTGGCTGCACCTCGACTAGCACCGCATCGCACGGCTCCTTCGACTCCACACACACCAGTTATCAGGCTCGCCTCGTTAAGAGGTTAACAAATTCAAATTTGTTACTTTTGTATTATATAGTTTATACCATTGTTTGCTAGACCAATGCGTGCAATATTTTTCTGAAAATGGTATGAATTTGTACCTGATGTATCAGACACCAATCTTTACTCAGATCATCATGTCATGTATTTATAACTGCAATCATAACCTCGGGCGCAGCAAAGCGCACCAACCTCTTCTAGTTACTTATTAACAGAGCTCGCATCCCTATAAAGTATGATTTGCTTCCGTTGTCGACTTGGAAGGGAGCAGGCGGCCACAAGGCATCTTTATAAGCTCACCGAGGCTCCCATTTTTGCTGGCCGGCCGAGGTGGTACTAAACTTCATGCAGCTCTCAAGACAATGCGTCAACGCCTGGTCAGGTGTGGTGCCGCAGGCCTATTTCTATGGGCTGAACTCGTGATGCATTTGGGCTTTGTGGAGATACTTGAAACGTGTGAATGAGAAAATAACAAATGCCCAGCCATAGTCGTGTTCGTTCTTCTCTTGATGTGCACCGTACGTGGGCTTCTTACTCACCAGTAAATAAAAGGGACAATGTCCGAACTGGTGTTAATTTATTCTTAGAGTTCTATGAGTGTGTATATATTCAAAATTTCCACGCAAACTTGACATGTAAATCAAATTAAAAAATCTAATATTAATCGGGCGACCCATCGGGTAACCCATGGGCGTGAACTCATGCCCATACCCTACCCACGACTAATCGGGTCGCCCATGGGCGAGACCCATGGGTGAAAATAGCAACCCATACCCTGCCCATTAGGGTCGGGTGCCCATGGGCGCACGTACCCATGGGTCAAACTGCCGGGCTTACTCAAAAACTGGATAACCCCAACCAGTTGGGCTGCTCCCATAGAACCGTCTCTCTAGGCTTGAAGACATACTCCTCATGTGACTCCACTCCTCCACCTGGTGCAGAAAGGACCATGTACAGATTCAATACATAGCCCAAACTAAAGCACAGTCACCCATTCTAATTTGAGGCTTAGATTTCTTATCAGCCACTCTCAACCATTTACCAAACAAATTTGTAATATTAGTCGGGGAAGCTATATTAGAAGTTATATGCCAAACAAGAATTGTAAACCGATAGGAGATAAAGAGATGTTGTATTGTGTCTCATCATCACAAAATTAACACTTTTTAGAACCGTCCAATTTCACTTTTCTAGGTTATCCTTAGTTAAAAATGAAGATATTTATCTTCTGTATATATTTTCTAAGAAATACTATATTACCATTCATTATATCATGATACATCGACTTGAACATAAAAGAACTAGTAGTGGTGAAACACCATTTGAACTTGTCAGGTTCTTGAGATGATTAAACCTCCATCAACTATTGAACCAAGTGTATGATGCCACCTGTCCCTGCTCAAAGCATGACAAAAATGAATATTTAACGTGGGAAAAGACCTGGTGTGCATGGTGGTAGCTACACACCCTAAGTTTGACCGTCGCATATCTGCAAAGGTAGAAAGAGATTACTGAAAGTAACCAGGGGATGTCACTACTAGAGTTTATAGAATTATTAAAAAGTGATTTGAAAAAAATTCAAGTCTTTTCCTAGCCGTTATGATTATTTTCAAATTCAACGCAAAAGACAACCAGTTTTATAAAAAAAATATCGAAACAATTTTTTTTTAATTCTGAAACCAGTTTTGTACACCAAGATTCCATATTCTAGGTAAACAAGCTAAAATGGGTATATATGGCTTACATCACCGTATAAAACACATGTGTGTGTAGCTACCACCATTTGTAGCAAATTGTCTCTCATTTAATGGGACTATCGAGATAAGATTAGACATAGACACGTCCTTCCTCGGTGTAATATTTGTTATACGTGGATGTGTATTGATGGATTTTACCCAACCAAATATCTTCCTAGAAGCAGGTGCCCATACCATTCCCCACTACAAAAAAATATTAACTGAAAAATCTCCTCTTTGATGCGCAAGAGACCTTTATAAAAATGAGAATTTGTTGGGTTTATTTTAACTTGGATAGAATTTTATAGGTAATGTATTTATTATGGAGCAGCACCTGTCACACTCCTTTCTCCACTTAGTAAGCCGTTATTTGCGTTTGTTCTTCCCTTACTACTAGAAAAATTCATGAATATCGGCAAACTAGTGAGAACGGAATTATTAAGGACAAGTTAGTCTCCGTATGATAACAAATTTCCTTGCCAGCAACCAAGTCTTTTCTCAATCTACTGGCTTCCACTATCCATTACACAACCGCCTGCAATTAACATATACCCTCAATGTATCTCAATGGTAGAGTACCGGTTTTGCAACCAACCAATTCCTTATAATCCTCCTCTAGCTCTTTCATATGTCCAAAACAGAACATCTCTCTTTTGTGGAAGTTAATTTTTAGACTAGATAATTGTTCAAACATACATAACAATCCATCTTCAAACAGATGAGAAATCGATCCACCAATCTGGCCATCCTATTTTGCTCTTGCTATCAAAATGGCCAACGTATCGACAAAAATATTGAATAGCATCGAAGACGGAGCCGGTCCGTCCCCCGGCCGGCACGTGGCGACCCGCTCTCGCCGCGTGAGCAGCTCGAGCAATCCGCTGACAGCCGACGGGTTCGGGGCCGGGACCCCCGAGCCCAGTCCTTAGAGCCAATCATTTTCCCGAAGTTACGGATCCGTTTTGCCGACTTCCCTTGCCTACATTGTTCCATTGGCCAGAGGTTGTTCACCTTGGAGACCTGATGCGGTTATGAGTACGACCGGGCGTGGACGGTACTCGATCCTTCGGATTTTCATGGGCCGCCGGGGGCGCACCGGACACCGCGCGACGTGCGGTGCTCTTCCGACCACTGGACCCTACCTCCGGCTGAACCGATTCCAGGGTTGGCAGGACGTTAAGCAGAAAAGATAACTCTTTCCGAGGCCCCCGCCGGTGTCTCCGGACTTGCTAACGTCGCCGTCAACCGCCACATCCCGGCTCGGGAAATCTTAACCCGATTCCCTTTCGGGGGATGCGCGTGATCGCGCTATCTGTTGGGGTTACCCCGTCCCTTAGGATCGGCTTACCCATGTGCAAGTGTCGTTCACATGGAACCTTTCTCCTCTTCGGCCTTCAAAGTTCTCATTTGAATATTTGCTACTACCACCAAGATCTGCACCGACGGCCGCTCCGCCCGGGCTCGCGCCCCAGGTTTTGCAGCGGCCGCCGCGCCCTCCTACTCATCAGGGCATGGCGCTCGCCCAGATGGCCGGGTGTGGGTCGCGCGCTTTAGCGCCATCCATTTTCGGGGCTAGTTGATTCGGCAGGTGAGTTGTTACACACTTCTTAGCGGATTTCGACTTCCATGACCACCGTCCTGCTGTCTTAATCGACCAACACCCTTTGTGGGTTCTAGGTTAGCGCGCAGTTGGGCACCGTAACCCGGCTTCCGGTTCATCCCGCATCGACAGTTCTGCTTACCAAAAATGGCCCACTTGGAGCACCCGATTCCGTGGCACGGCTCACCGGAGCAGCCGCACCATCCTACCTATTTAAAGTTTGAGAATAGGTCAAGGGCGTTGTGCCCCCAATGCCTCTAATCATTGGCTTTACCTGATAGAACTCGTAATGGGCTCCAGCTATCCTGAGGGAAACTTCGGAGGGAACCAGCTACTAGATGGTTCGATTAGTCTTTCGCCCCTATACCCAAGTCAGACGAACGATTTGCATGTCAGTATCGCTTCGAGCCTCCACCAGAGTTTCCTCTGGCTTCGCCCCGCTCAGGCATAGTTCACCATCTTTCGGGTCCCGACAGGCGTGCTCCAACTCGAACCCTTCACAGAAGATCAGGGTCGGCCAGCGGTGCGGCCCGTGAAGGCCTCCCGCTCGTCAGCTTCCTTGCGCATCCCAGGTTTCAGAACCCGTCGACTCGAACGCATGTCAGACACCTTGGTCCGTGTTTCAAGACGGGTCGGATGGGGAGCCCACAGGCCGTTGCAACGCAGTGTCCCGAGGGACTCGCCTTAGGGCGCACGGGTACCGGCCGTGCCGACGACGGCCACCGGGGGCACCTAGGGCCCCCGGGCTTTGGCCACCGGCGCAGCCGACAACAGTCCACGCCCTGAGCCGAGCGGCGGACCAGCAAGAGCCATTCCGCATACGGCCGGGGCGCATCGCCGGCCCCCATCCGCTTCCCTCCTGGCAATTTCAAGCACTCTTTGACTGTCTTTTCAAAGTACTTTTCATCTTTCCCTCGCGGTACTTGTTCGCTATCGGTCTCTCGCCTATATTTAGCCTTGGACGGAGTCTACCGCCCGATTTGGGCTGCATTCCCAAACAACCCGACTCGTTGACGGCGCCTCGTGATGCGACAAGGTCTGGGCTGGACGGGGCTCTCACCCTCCCAGGCGCCCCTTTCCAGGGGACTTGGGCTCGGTCCGTCGCTGAGGACGCCTCTCCAGACTACAATTCGGACGGCACGGCCGCCCTATTCTCAAGCTGGGCTGCTCCCAGTTCGCTCGCCGTTACTAGGGGAATCCTTTTAAGTTTCTTCTCCCCCGCTTATTTATATGCTTAAACTCAGCGGGTAGATTATTCTTGTCTAAGGTCTTTCCTAGTTAGGAAATACCTGTCAAATTCATCATTGACCTTTACTACAACACTACCTCCTTGCAAAAAATGGGTATCCATCGACACCATGTTTGCACGAAACCTTTCATACATAGTGCTTGTTGTGGAAATGACCATTTTACTTTACCATGAGCCTTCTATAAATTATATCACACAACAATTAGGCATGCACATCTCAAAAATGTTTGAAGAAAATGGAGGGTAGGCTAGATTATTAATAATCCTACCTAGTAAAATTTCCATCGGATGATGTATGATGTCATAGACCTGAAGGTAAAAAGAGGTACAATTTGTAGGACATAGGCCCCTTTTCCATATTAGATTGAAACCACATAGTAAAAGTTTTTTAAATAGTGTGAATAACGACATGACAACCATATTTTTATCGACTACACCAACCTCGGGGTGATGGGGTTTAGAAACTAACCAACCTGGGTTTAGAGGGATGTTGTTCACTGGCATGCCTCTCATGAAGCCTGGTTTCAGGACACTCTCAATTGGGAAATTGCAACAAAATTTTGATGCCTCACTAAAACTGAGAAACATCATTGTGGAAAATTGGAGAATGAACACATAACATACGACAGTAGTTACCTCGGTGAAAACCTTCATCAATGAGAAATATCTTTGAAAAGTCATCAAAGGTAAAAAAACACGTGTTCAACCATTTGATTAGTACAATAAAAAAACGAGTTCAACCATTTGATTAGTACAATAAAAAAAAGTTCAACCTTCCAGGAACAATTATTATTTTCTTTTAACTGTTATCATTACCGAACAATCATTTGATTAGTACGATAAAAATATCACTACATTATGCTTGCATTATATACAAAGCTAAATTCATGTTTTGAACAAGCTACATTCCTTTTAGTTGTATTCAAGATTCATTGATTTTAGTCTACATTCTTGTTTGTAAATTCAAGGAATAAACATATCATCTTAATTTGGATTTGTTGTTAAAATCAAAATCTAGAAGTTTCATACTACCTCAGTTCCTTAATATAAGATGTTTAGGAAGTTTAATTTCAACTGCCAAAATTTCTTATGTTAAGAAACAAAGCTAGTATATTGGTAAAGCATATATACTAAAGAGTTCATTTGTATTTACACTCTCATCAAGATAGATCATGTTAGAATCTTGAAGTCTAACTTGTTTCGCTTTCCCCATATTGTTGGTATGTGGACCTTTAGTATTCAGAGAATGCGTCTTTTTTGCGATAGCTTCCTTTCTTAAGAAGATCCAAATTTCGTGGCATTCATCTTTTGGCTTCATAGATATGTTCATGTGTCCAAGGGCTACCATTCTTGTATTTCTATATGGGTATTAGGCAAGCCCCTTTCTTTTTTTTTGCGAGGGAAAATAGATTACATTAAGCCCGAGTAGGGTTCCTATCGAAGTCTAAAGCCTTGGCGATTTCCTGGGGGAAGCTCCGCAGCCAGCTTTCAGTTCTGTTTTGAACTCTACCCATCCTTGCTAGCTCGTGAGTGGCACCATTCGCGTCACGGCTAATGCTAAACAATTGGATATCTCTTTCCTGAAGTAATTCACGAATCCTGGTGATTCTGAACGCGTGGATAGATGTATTCGGAGCTCCTTTCGAATCAAATGGACTGCATCAACACAGTCAGTTTCCACGGTTATGTTCAGAGATGTCAAGGTCAGGGATAATTTCAGTCCATCTTCAAGAGCAGTTAGCTCCGCCTCCGTGGGATTTTGCAGTGGCATATCTGGCAGCAAGCAGAGAATACCACCTCGCCCATGTGATCACGGAGGACCATGCATGCACCTGCACCTCCTCCCTCCACAAAGGCACCATCTACATTTAGCTTAACCTCACCTGGCATTGGTGGACACCATTTCTTCTTCACCTTCTGCCTGTCATCTTGCTTCAAGACTTTTGGGCCAAATCCCAGCTCGTGGTTTACAACCATCTTGCCTTTCACAACATCAGCTACCGGGAACTGATACGTGTCAAACGTATCTATAATTTTTGAGTGATCCATGCTAGTTTTGTGACATTGTCACATGTTTCTACTATCATTTTATATCATTTTAATGCATTTGTCGGACTAACCTATTGACAAGATGCCCAATGTCAGTTCCCTGTTTTTATGCTGATTTTGTTGCAGAAAGTTACTTCTGGAAATATTCACGGAATTGGACGAAAATTTACGAAATTTTTTTATTGGAAAAATGAAGACCGGAGTCAAAAGGGCGACCTTGGGGGCCACCCACAGGCCAGGGGCGGCCCCCTGCCGCGGCCCTAGGGCAGCCCGCGGGTGGGACCCGCCCCTGCCCTGTGGGTACCCCCTTGGCCGCCTCCGACGCCTATAAAATCATCCCCGACGAAAAAACCCTGACCCCCGAAGGATTTTCCCAAATACGCAACAGAACTCCGCCGCCATCGCCAACAAGTTTCGGGGGTTCAGAAGGTCCTGTTCCGGCACCCTGCCGGGACGGGGATCGACCGCCAGGGCCATCTCCATCAACACCGCTGCTTCCCGTGATGAGGAGGGAGTATTCCCTCACCGGGGCTGAGGCTTATACAAGTAGCTATGTGGTTATCTCTCTCTCCCATGATGTGATCTTCGTTGTGATCATGAGCTTTGTTAGTGTAGTTGAATACATGATGTTTCCCTATGTGTAATGGATATGATGTTGCTCAAGTGGTGTTATTTAGTACAATTTCCGGAGCCACCGTTGTGATCATGGTACCTCGGTGACAGGATGGGTGCCGTGTGTGACTCTATGGATAATAGATTGGAAGGATCTTCATCATGATTTTGTTCTTTATTTGTTGGATTGAATAGATCATTAGGTTTCTTGATGCTTGTGTTATTGAAGAAAGAGACTATTTAAGAAATAGGTTGTGGTGTTTGTTAGTACTATCTTTGGATGCGGATAGTGACAGCATGAAGTGTCCATAGATGTGGAATACGAACTTTAAGGTGTGCTTTTCGTAGCCCTACGCAATTCTCATCCTATTTGATCCACAAAAGAATGATCTCCGAGTAACGTCTACCACGCATGTATTTTTATGGGAACTATCATGTGTTTAATTATGTTAATGATGTTGAGAGTAGTCACTAGTGAAAGTATGAAGCCTAGGCCTTGTTTCCAAGCATTGATACACCGTTTTTAGTCACTTTTGTCACTTGTTTGCTTGCTGCCATTTTTATTGCAGAATTACAAAATCACCTTTTACCATCCATATCACTTGCATTTTACCATCTCTTCGCCGAACTAGTGCACTTATACAACTGACAATTATATTAGGTGTGTTGGGGACACAAGAGACTTCTTGTATCTTAATTGCAGGGTTGCTTGAGAGGGATATCTTTGACCTCTACCTCCCGTGGATTTGATAAACCTTGGGTTACTCACTTAAGGGAAATTTGTCGCTGTCCTACAAACCTCTGCGCTTGGAGGCCCAACAAGTCTACAAGAATAGAAGTGTGTAGTAGACATCAGGAACTGTTTAATTAGAAGCAAAGAGTTCATATAGCTAATTAAGAAGCGTCTGGAACCTTCAATAGAGGGACATGGCTTATCATGGGTTATCTCATTATGTGCATGCCAGATTCGCCACAGTACCATAATCAACATTGCTCGTTGATGTTCTGACAGAGAGTGTAGCAAGTGGATCAACCATTCCGACCATGTGTTGCTTACTGTATCTTGTTCTGGGATCTCCCATACCTCTCTCATTGCACGCCATAGGTCCCTCGCATGAGGGCATCGTATAAAAGTGTGGGAAGTATCTTCTTCCTCCATTCCACAAATCTGGCATAACCCTTCCACTTCCATGCCTCGGCGCCTCATGTTAACTTGGGTTGCCAACGCATTTCGTACAATCTTCCATGCTAGAACTTTTGCTTTTGGTGGTACTGGACATTGCCAAATGAGCTTCCAGCCGGGTCGATCTCCATTTGGCCGTTCACTGCTTGCACCAGTACCCTGTGTACGGAATTGTTCTTCAAGGCCTAACCTGTATGCGCTTTTAACCGAGAAAATCCCTCGTTTATCCGGATGCCAAGCAAGGAAATCAGCTTCATTCCTTGTGGACGATTTTGATCTTCAAGATTTCTACCACATCCATTGGCAGGAAAACATCCTGTAAACGTTGCACATTCCACTCCCCGTCTGCTGTCAAAATGTCTGCAACCCATCTATACCGGCATCTGCATTGTCTTGAGATTGGTCGGTGGCTAAAATCCCACGGAATCCACGGGTCACGCCATGCTCGTATACTAGCTCCATTTCCTACACGCCAGATCACACCTTTCTTCAAGAGTTCAAGCCCATATTCAATCGCATGCCAAGTTGAAGACCCATTGCCTGAAAAAACTGTATCGATAAGATCCCCATTTGGGCAGTATTTAGCCTTTAAAACCTGCGCGCACAGGGTATCCGGGAACTGTAACAGACGCCAAGCCTGACGAGCTAAGAGTGCCTGGTGAAAAAGCCGCATGTCCCTGAAGCCCAAACCTCCCTGACCTTTTTGGTCTAAGCATGATATCCCAGGAAATCCAGTGTGTTTTCCGTTTACCATTTTCAGCTCCCCACCAGTAGGTTCGTATCATTTTTGTGAGTTCATCACACAGATCGGAGGGCAGTTTAAACACACCCATCACATACACTGGCAGCGCTTGTGCAACAGCCTTTATTAATGTTTCTTTTGCTGCTTGAGACATATGATTGTCCTGCCACTCTAGGAGACGCTTTGCTAATCTTGCTTGCAGACTTTGGAATTTTCCTTTATGCATGCGTCCATCTGGTGTTGGAAGTCCAAGGTATTTGGTCTCAAAATTTTCTTGTTCTACCTCAAGCACTTGTTTAATCCTTTCACGTTCCAGTACTGGGCAAGATTCTCCAAACATAATGAACACTTCCTCGGATTGATCAGTTGTCCAGTACTACGAGTGTACTCTGTCAACACTTGCTTAATTTTTTGGGCTTGTTCCTCATCAACTTTAAAAAAGAGCAAACTATCATCAGCGAATAACAGGTGCGAAATCCCCGGCGCTCGTCGACATATCTTTACCGGTTCTATATTATTCCTGTTTACCTCATTGTGCAATAACAAGGACAACCCATCAGCAACAAACAAAAATAGAAATGGAGAGAGGGGATCACCTTGACGGAGGCCCCGAGAAGGCGAAAACGAATCCAGAAGGGTTCCATTAAATTTAACCATATATCGCACCATTGTGACGCATGACATTATCCAGTCAATCCAACGCTGCGCAAAACCCAGTCTTTGCATCGCTTTCTTAAGAAAATCCCAATCCACCCTATCATAAGCTTTTGATAGGTCTAGCTTATATGCACAAAAATTCTTATCCTGCTTTTTATTCTGTTCAATGTAGTGCAGGCATTCAAAGGCTACTAAAACGTTATCAGTGATTAGTCTTCCCAGCACAAAATCGCTTTGGTTTGCCGAAATCATTTCACCAAGAATAGGTCTTAAACGGTTCACCATACATTTAGCTATCACCTTGTATAAAACCGTACATAAGCTAATCGGTCTAAATTCCTTTAGAGTTTCCGGGGTGTCAGTTTTTGGAATGAGAACAATGGCAGTATCATTCACACCTTCAGGCATACTACCTGTGTCGGCACAGTGGAAACCAGGGTACCACGGGCCGGCCTGCCAGGGCCCACAACATTCTTCAGATGATTTCGCTAAGGACCAGGCTCTCCAAGCCTGGCGAGCCTCGCGAGGGTTTTTCTCGCGAGGGACCTCTCCTCGAGAGGGCATCTCCAAGGACCAAGCAAAAAGGCTCGGCGAGGCCCGCAGCCTCGCGAGGGTTTCCTTCCTCACGAAGCAAGCTCTGTCTCCGCGACAGAGCGCACATGGATTCTGCGTCCTCCGCAGAGTCACGGGCGCGCCAACGCGCGGTGACGGCAGCGCCGCAGTTGCCGTTCGCGTTTATAAAGCAGTCAACAATGCTGCACCAAGCAAAGGAGCTGCAAGAATTGCCGTTCTGGTGATAAGGAGACCGTCCGCCGCTACGCTCCAAGGGCGACGTCACCGTGGGGCGCCTCCCGACCTCAACAACGCCAGCCCATCGTCCTGGCTGGACGGTGACCTTTTCCAGCTTTGGTGACGCCGCTCCCTGCCATGGACCAAGTCCATGGACTCTCCCTTTATCGTGCACCCGTCCTCCTCCTTCGTCGCCATGTGGTAACCCTTCCCGCCAAGATATTTGGGGGAAGAGGTCCAAGACACCTATAAAAGGAGGGGGAGCACGTCCGGGCAAAGGGGGCGGAGGTGGATTCCTAGTTGGTCTTTAGTTGGTTCTTCTTCAGTTGGCAATCTGAGATCTAGGGTTAGCCATTGTTAGCCACCTCAAGCTCGCCAAGCTAACTTTGTACTAAAACCTCTCCAAGCAAGTGCAATACAACAAAGGCAGGACGTAGGGGTTTTACCTCTCCAAGAGGGCCCTGAACCTGGGTACACCGTGTGTTCATCTCTGCAGTGCCGTCCCGCAGCGATTCCCGAGGAGCTCCGTCCCCGAGGCACGTTGAGGGTTGTTTGATTCCGTGTTCAGCCCCTTACTCGATTCCTTATTTAGTGAGACACATCCAGTTCCTAGGACAGTTCTCCGACATTTGGCGCGCCAGGTAGGGGTCGAACCTACGGCCTTCCGCTTAGGAAGCCAGGTAGGGGGCTGAGGCGCATCTTCAACCTAGACACCGCCATGGCCGGCTCTCGCGCCGAACATCTCGCTCGCCGGACGGCCAGCGCCGCCACCTCTCCCGCTGGCAACCCGCGCGGCCGCCCGCGCGGAAGTGCTGCTCCGGAGCGCCACGTCGACCCCGAGCCCCGTGTCGAACACCCAGAGGACGACAACGACGACCACGCCGAGGACGACCTCGGCGAAGAGCAGGCTTCCTCCCTGCACCCGTCGCGGGACCGTGCTGCCTCCTCGCTGGGCCGCCCTGCGCCCAGCCCGGCAACTGCGCTTCTCATGGCGCAGGAGCTGCTGCAGTACCGTCCCATGCCGGAGGCTCAAGAAGCCTGGCTCAACCGCCTCTCTGAGCTCGTCGGCGCCGCTCGCGTCGCCGCTCCTGCACTGTCTCGTTCGCTGGTTCCCTCTGCGCGCGCAGGGGACGTGGCGCACGGCGCGCCGCATGCACCTCCTCGTCATCCCGCGCCCGCTCCAGCTCCACCAGTTCCACCGCAACCTGCTCCAGCCGGGGCTCCTCCTCGCGACAACCGCACCGCATCGCACGCGTCATCGCCGCATGACTGCCAAATCGTGCAGCGAGCCCCGGAGGACGCACGCGTGAGCATCGAGCGCCAGCAGGATCGCCACAACCGCGCCGTCCAGGACGTCGCCACCGCGGGGCGCCACCTCCGCGCCACCCTCGCCAACGGTGCGGTCACCTACGGCACGACGGCCGCGTTCACTCGCAGCCTCCGTCACGTCATCTGGCCGGTCAAGTTCAGGCCGGACCTTCCTCCGCGCTACGACGACAAGAACAACCCCCTGGAGTTCCTGCAGCTCTACACTTTGGCCATCCAGGCCGCAGGGGGCGACGACAAAGTCATGGCGAACTGGTTCCCCATGGCCCTCAAGGACTCCGCGTCCTCGTGGCTCACGAACCTCCCCGCCGAGTCCATCAACACCTGGGAGGACCTCTGCCGGTGCTTCGTCGCCAACTTCAAGGGCACGTACGAGCGCGGCCTCACGTATAACGACCTCCGCGGCGTACGCCAGAAGCCTGGCGAGACCCTCCGCAAGTACATCCAGCGTTTCAGCCAGGTGCGCAACAAGATTCCCAACGCCACCGACGCGCAGGTCATTTCGGCCTTCCAGGCTGGGATCACGGATGTGCGGATGCTCGAGAAGCTTGGCATCCACGACAACATCACCACCGTCGTCAAGCTCTTCGACTTGGCGGACAAGTGCGCCAAGGCTGAGGAGGGCCGTTTGTTCGTCAAGAACGAGCCAGGGGACCCCGCCAAGGGATCCAAGAAGAAGAAGAAATCCACCGAGAAGCGCAAGACCACTGCGGTCCTCGCGGCTGAACCAGACGCCAAGCAGCCTCGTGCTGCCGCTCCAGCCGCGGACCCCGAGAAGAAAGATGATCGCCCTTTCTGCATCTACCACAACAGGCATTCCCATGCCACCGAGGACTGCTACGACCTCAAGAGGCTTCGCGAGGCTCGTGAGGCTAACGAGCGGCAGCGAGGTCGCGGCGGCCGCGGCGGCCGCGGGGGGCGACGCTGGAACAACAACAACTACGACGACAGTTACCAGTAGAACCCTCAAGCCAACGCCGTCCAGCCCGCGAACGACAACCTCCCTGCCGAGACCCCTGAGGGCTACCAGGTGCCTCGCGGGGCCGCTTGCATCCTCGGCGGGGCTCAGGCCCCCAGCTCCAACCGCCACTTCAAGCAACTCGCTCGCGAGATCGCGGCAGCGCTTCCCGGGGTTGAGGCCTCCAGGCCCCTCAAGTGGTCCCAGTACCCCATCACTTTCGACTCAAGCGACCACCCCAAGTCCACTTCAACTGTTGGCACCATCCCGCTGGTCTGCACCCCCACCATCAACAACATTGCAGTCTCTAAGACACTCATCGATGGGGGTGCAGGCCTCAACGTCATCTCTGTCGAGACTTTCGAGAAGCTGCAGGTGCCCTACGAGCGGCTCATGCCCACCAGGCCCTTCTCGGGGGTGACAGAGGGCCTCACCACCCCTTTGGGGCAAGTGAGGCTCGCGGTCACTTTCGGCACGCAAGCCAACTACCGCACCGAGCTGATCGACTTCGACGTCGCGCACATCGGCCTACCCTACACCGCCATCCTCGGCTACCCCTCCCTCGCCAAGTTCATGGCGGCGACCCACCACGCTTACAACCTCGTCAAGCTTCCAGGCTCGGGTGGCACCATTGTCATCCGCGGCATGGTCTCAGACGCCCTGTACGCTGCGCAAGCGGCCTACAAGGCTGCCGCGGTGGCGTCACCCGCTGACGAGGATGAGGAACCCCTCCCGAGGCCCCCCGCGAAGAAGAAGCAGCTGTTCTCTCAGGATAAGGCCGCGACGAAGCAAGTGCCTCTTGAGGCAAACGGCTCGGGGGCTAGCGTCACCATCGGCGCCAACTTGCCTCCCAAATAAGAAAGCGCGCTCGTCGCCTTCCTCAGGGCAAACTCTGACATGTTCGCATGGACACCGTCAGATATGTCCGGAGTACCGAGGGAGGTGATCGAGCACCACTTAGCCGTGTGTCCAAACGCACGCCCCGTGAAGCAAAAGGCGCGGCGCCAGGCGCCAGAGAAGCAAGATTTCATCGTCCAAGAAGTAGAAAAGTTGAAGAAAGCCAGCATCATCAAGGAAGTTGTCCATCCCACTTGGCTCGCCAATGGTGTGGTCGTCCCCAAGCACACCGGAGGAAGCCGCCTCTGCATCGACTTCACCGACCTCAACAAAGCCTGCCCCAAGGACCCCTATCCCCTCCCGAGGATCGACCAGATCGTGGACTCCACCGCCGGCTGCGCACTCCTCTGTTTTCTGGATGCCTTCTCAGGCTATCACCAGATCAAGATGGCGAAGGAGGACGAGGAGAAGACAGCATTTCTCACCCCTTGTGGTGTGTTTTGCTACGTCTGCATGCCCTTCGGCCTGAAAAATGCCGGCGCCACTTTCCAGCGCCTCATGAGGATCGCCTTGGGGGCTCAAATGGGAAGGAATGCAGAGGCCTACGTCGACGACATCGTGGTCAAGACCCGCGAGAAGGACACGCTCATCAAGGACCTCGAGGAGACCTTTGCCAACCTGCGCAAGGTAAACATCAAGCTGAACCCCGCCAAGTGCGTCTTCGGGGTCCCTTCAGGCAAACTCCTCGGGTTCCTGGTGTCTCACCGTGGCATCGAAGCAAACCCCGACAAGATCAGGGCCATAGAAGAGATGCAGCCTCCTCGTCGCCTCAAGGACATGCAGCGCTTAGCGGGATGTATGGCCAGCCTTGGCCGTTTCATCTCCAAGTTCGGCGAGAGGGCGCTGCCGTTTTTCAAGATCATGAAGAGGTCCGGTCCTTTCAAGTGGACCCCTGAAGCGGCAAAGGCCTTCGAGGACCTGAAGAAATACCTGGCGAGCCCACCCATCATGGTTGCCCCACGCCCTCGCGAGCCTCTGAAGCTGTATCTTGCAGCCACTCCTCAGACGGCAAGCGCGGTCTTGGTGGCTGAAAGGGAAGAGCCAGTCCTCGCCAAGCAGAGCTCCGCCTCGCCAAGCCCAGAACTCCTCGACAAGGAAGCAGCCTCGTCAAGCCTCCAGCCCCATGCCGAGCCTCTACAAGTGGGGCCTCAAGAAAACCTCGACAAGGACTCCACCGAGCCTCGAGAGGAGCCAACCGCTGCCACGTCAACAACTACCCTCGTCGAGCATCCCGTGTACTTCGTCAGCACAGTGCTGCGGGACGCTCGCGAGCGCTACCCCATGCAGCAAAAGCTCCTTTTCTCGCTCCTCAGCGCCTCCAGGAAATTGCGCCACTACTTCCAGGGTCACCCCATCAAGGTGGTCACCTCGTACCCCCTGGAGCAAGTCTTACGCAACCCAAACGCAACAGATCGCGTCGCAAGCTGGGGCATCGAGCTACAACCTTTCGAGCTGGAGTTTGACACCACAAGGGTCATCAAGGGCAGGGCGCTGGCTGATTTCATGGCCGAATGGACGGACACGCGTGAAGAAGAGCCTCAAGAGGAGGAAGCCACAGCCTCAGGAGGGACGGAGCCCAGCTACTGGACCATGCACTTCGACGGCGCCTTCGCGGCCCGGAGTGCAGGGGCTGGTGCTGTCCTCACCTCACCAACAGGCGACAAGCTCTACTACGCCGTCCAGTTGTGCTTCAAAGACAGCGACAAGGTCTCCAACAACATTGCTGAATACGAAGGCCTCCTCGCCGGGCTCAGAGCTGCCATTGCCCTCGGCATCAAGCGCATCCTCATCAAGGGCGACTCTTAGCTCCTCGTCAACTTCTCCAACAAAAGCTACACGCCTAAGGACACCTACATGGTGGCCTACCTTGAAGAGGTACGCAAACTCGAGAAGCACTTCAGGGGCATGGAGCTCAAGCATATCCCACGAGGAGAAAACCAAGAAGCAGACGAACTCGCCAGGCGAGCAGCAAGAAGGGAAGCCCAGAAGCCTGGAGTGTTCGAGGAGAGACTCGCCAAGTCCTCGGTCAAGCAACCAGCGGTCAACATGAGCATCAATGAGGAGCTCCCACCAGCCCCATCAAGTGGAGCACCAAACTGCGGGCTGCCCTCAGGCGATCGCTTGCTGATGACCCTGGTACGCCAAGACACTGGTTGGATCGACGAGATCAAGAGCTACTTGCAAAATCGAGTCCTCCCCGAAGAAGATGCAGAAGCCGAAAGGGTTGCTCGCCAGGCCAAGTCCTACTGCCTCCACGACGGAGACCTGTACCGTAAGCGCCCCAATGGGGTTGCGTTGCGGTGCGTCCCTGCCGAGGAAGGCCGCCAGCTCATCAACGACATCCACAGCGGAGAGTGCGGCCACCATTCATCCTCACGCACCCTTGCAGGCAAGGTCTTCCGGAGTGGCTTCTACTGGCCTTCAGTGCTTCAAGATGCAGCCGCAATCGTCCAATCCTGCGACGCCTGCCAATTCCACGCCAAGCAAATTCACCAGCCCGCGCAAGGACTCCAAACTATCCCGCTCTCCTGGCCGTTCGCGGTCTGGGGGCTGGACCTCCTGGGACCCTTCCCGCGAGCGCTCGGGGCTACCGCTACCTCTACGTCGCCATCGACAAATTCACCAAGTGGCCTGAGGTGGAACCCGTGCGCACCATCCCGGCGAAATCAGCGGTGAAATTCATCAGGAGCTTGGTCTGCCGCTTTGGCGTGCCCAACCGCATCATCACCGACAACGGCTCACAATTCATCAGCGGCGCCTTCAAGTCCTACTGCGGCAGCCTCGGCGCCCAAATCTGCTACGCCTCGGTGGCTCACCCACGAAGCAATGGGCAGGCTGAGCGAGCCAACGCCGAGGTGCTCAAGGGCCTCAAGACGAGAAGCTTCAACCGCCTCAAGGCCAGCGGCAAGCACTGGATCGATGAGCTCCCCTCGGTGCTCTGGTCCATCCGCACCACGCCAACAAAGCCAACTGGCGAGACGCCGTTCTCCCTCGTCTATGGCGCTGAAGCCGTTCTCCCCAGCGAGATCACCCACGGCTCTCCACGAGTCTTGGCCTTCAAGGAGGCTGAGCTGGACGAACTCCGCAACAACGACCTGCTGCTGCTCGAGGGGCTCCGCCGCAATGCGGCCCTGAGAGCGGCAAGGTACCAGCAAGACCTCCGTCGCTACCACAGCCGCCACATCCGCCCGCGCACTCTCGAAGCAGGAGACCTTGTCCTGAGGAGAATCCTCTCCAGGGCAGGCCTCCACAAGCTCTCGCCAATGTGGGAAGGACCCTACAGGGTCGTGCACATCGCCAGGCCTGGCTCCGCGCGGCTCGAGACGGAGGACGGCATCCCTGTCGCCAACCCCTGGAACATCCAGCACCTGCGCAAGTTCTACCCCTAATCGTCCTCGACGAGCAATTTTTTGCATCAAGGGAGAGCCTTGCGCCATCATCCTCCACGAGGAAAAACTTCGGGCTCCCCTCTCTACTATACGTTGCCGCGGGCCGTTCGAGAAGACTCCCAAGCCACCACGCCTCGGCAAGGTGACTTCTTCAAGCACCATGCCTTGGCGAGGTGGATCCCCATGCCCAGACATGGTGGACCGCAGGCTCTCTAAGCCACCCCCGCATAGGGGCCCCCTCTCTGAGCTCTCTCTACATGCGTCGCCTCGGGCCGCGAGAGTCTCAGCCACTCCATGTGGAACCACATTCCCAGACATGGAGGATTTTGTATTTCTGGCCACGCCAGTGTAATGAACCCTTGTTTCAGGTCACTTTGAACCTTTGCGCTTCGCGCCAGCATATGTTGTTGCTTCGGTAAGCAGTTATGTTATTGCTTTTCATCCTTGCTCGTATGATCCCTCCTGTGTATCTCGCGAGCGGGGGCTGAGCATGGTGCCTGTGCCTCGGGAGCATCCCAGCAGCGCCTCAAACCCAAGGGATCCGAGCTCTGAACTCACGGGTTAGCTCTCATGCACGTCAACTCCCAAGGAGCTCTGAACTCATGGGCCGGCTCCCGTGCACGTCAACTCACCAAGGACCTTGGTGCCTGTTCTCCTCGCGAGACACACATGAAGGAACCTACGAGCACGCATGAGTTATCTAGCTATGTATTGCTTGTGGGTATGCCTATCTGTCCAAACGCAGGAAAGCAGGTTCAGAACAAGCCTCAGGCAATCTCGGAAGAAAAACGCCTCATCAGGGAACCAACACCCTCTCCAAGGCAAAAACGCCTCGTCAGGGAACCAACACCCTCTCCAAGGCAAAAACGCCTCGCGAAGCTAAGTCCAAACACTTGGTTAAAATTTCCTTTCGCTGGTTTTTGTCCCTCGAGCCTCTTTTCTCTCTCCTATGCCTCATGGGCTGCTTGCGCGTTAAAGGGGAGCCCCGAGCATCGTGCCTCGGGGGCTCTTACCTCTCGAGGCCTCGCGCACCCCCGGCCTTGTGGAGCCCTGACTCTCACATACCGAAGCGGCGGTGGTGTAGTGCTAAGAGAGGGTCCTAAGACGTAGAGCGAAAAAGACATGAAGGGAAAGATAAAAGCCTCCCGAGGGATATTCACAAG